>CM066312.1:78078588-78461957 GCA_033807775.1 Saussurea involucrata | reverse complement strand
TATTGAAACAGTAGATCTAAATCTGATAGATCAGCATTTGACATAGATGCATGATTCGGATTTACTGTCGTTTGTGCAGATCCCGAACGTGGAAGTTCAGAAGCTAGCATGCCAGTTAAACCGGGTTCTGAACTGATGTGTTCCGAAGCCAAATCTGCGGTTCGTCGAATGTCACATTTACACGTTTACACTCTCAGTAACGGTTTTAGTCCGTTTGTTGTAAACGCGATACACCTTAGCCTGCATGGAGTATCCTATGAAAACTCCTTCGTCTGCCTTCGGGCTTTAATTTGCCGAGATAATCTTTGTCGTTAAGGACGTAGCACGTGCATCCGAATGCATGGAAGTACTTGATGTTCGGAACGCGGTTGTTCATGATCTCGTACGTCGTCTTGTTGAACCGCTTGTTGATAATGGATCGGTTTTGCGTGTAACATGCAGTAGACACCGCTTCGGCCCAGAGAAATAATGGCAGTGTAGACTGAGAAAACAATCGTGCGCGCAGCTTCGACGAGGGTACGGTTGCGTCTTTCCACCACCTCGTTTTGTCGAGGAGTGCGTGCGGCCGAGAAGGTTTGCGAAATACCAACTGAAGTCAGATATTCGTTCACCGTTTGATTTTTGAACTCCGTCCCATTGTCGGTCCTGATGGTCTGAACGTGTTGTTGAAGGTTCAGTTGAATGGTCTGCAAGTGGTTGATGATCAGCTCCGGGGTTTCGTCCTTCGTACGTAGAAACTTGACCCATGTGTAGCGTGAGAAATCATCCACCATCACCAGGACATACTTGCGCTTGTTGATGCTCTGAACACGCATCGGTCTACACAAATCCATATAGATAAGTTCGAGGGACCGTGAGGTGCTCGGAGCAGCCTTCGGCTTGTGCGTCGCACGTTTCATCTTTCCCATCTCGCATGCCCCGCAGAGTCGGTCCTTCACGAATTGATGGTCGGGCATGCCTTTCACGTGTCCGCCCAGCACCAATTTGTTGATGCTCTTGAAATTTAGGTGCCAGAGACGTCGATGCCAAATCCACGCTTGCTGGGAATTGTCCTTTGACATCAGGCAAATAGAGTTATTGGTCTTCAGGGCTGCGAGGTCGATGGTGTAGAGGTTGGTCTTTCGCTTTCCAACCAGTAGCTCCGTTCCGTCATCGGTGAGAAAGCTACACCTTTTGGCTTTGAATCTGACCTCGAGATCTTTGTCGCAGAATTAGCCGATACTGAACAGGTTGTGTCCCAATCCCGCGACGTATGAAACTTTCTTGATAGTGATCTTGTCTTGGACAATGTCGCCGTAGCCCAAAATCGGCGCCTTGTCATCGTTCCCGAATCTCACGTCTCCGCCATATAGTTCCTTGTAGTTCGTGAGAAGCTCCCTCCTTCCGGTCATGTGCTTGGAGCATCCAGAATCTAAGTACCACACATGACCGTCCTGCAAAAACAAGTTTAGCGCACTTTAGGTACCCATATTAAAATGGGTCCTAGAGGGTTAGGTTTGACACCTTTCGGAGGAACCTGTTTTGAAGCAGGTTGCCTCTTGGGTGTAGGTTTAACCTCAGTATGAGGAACCCGTTTTGACATGGGTTTCCTTTCTTGCTTTGGTTTAACCTTTGATTGGGAACCCCGTGTAGATTTAGATTTCTTTTAGTTTTTACGGGGTTTGCGTTTGGGTAAAGAATTATACATATGGTATAACCCAAACCAATCATTATTATTGATGTCATCAAAGTCATTCCAACCATAACTAGAACAACACAAACAATCATGCGATAATTGAATCAATTGCTGAATGGAATAAAGTTTAATCGGAAATTTAACATCTTGTTTAACAAAATCATTCCTATGATTCCAAGCACAATCATTTTTGTTCATTCTAGGATAGAAAACGGTATTAAATGACTTTGACGCCTCTTTCTTGATAGATTCCTTAGCTAGCCACTTTTGTTTGTCCTGTTTAGCTCGGCCAGTTTTATCTGAAACAACATTGACAGCATGGTCAGTGGTTTTTAAGGAAACAGGATTTTTGGCAGTCGATCGATCGGTCTTTTGCCTCGGCTGTGATGGTTTTTGAGAATCTGACTTAGTTTTAGAAATCTTAATCACAAACGGGGTCTTTGTTTTGGAACAATCACCCTTTAGAAAATTGACCGGTCGATTAACCACTGGTGAAAGGAAGTCAGTATGACTTGGAAGAGGTTTGTCGAAGGGAAACGACTCAAACTCTTCATCTGAATTGCCTGCGGAATTCATAAATTCTGAAAAATCAATATCCTGGATAGTGGGACTTGGATTGGCTGAGGAAGGCGAGGAACACTTTGTGTCAGTGTGCTTCGGGGAATTCGATGCGGAAGCTAGGAAAAAATCAGAGTTTAAATTCCTTAACACACTCTTATCTTGAGACTCCTTACCGTCTTGGGAAGAGGTTTTTCCAATGAAAGCTTTACACGAGGATGTGTCCGATGAATTGGAGGAAAGTTCGGGTGAAATCTGCTTTTCAGTTTGGAGTAGGTCAATCTGCTCTTGGAGTTGACCATTTCTCGTATGCTCGTACATCGCTTCTGTTGCCAAGGCAGACAGTTTTGATGTGAGCTTATTGATTTCACACCGAAGGATTTCCTGTCCTTCATCCGACACAGCTTCGGTTTTAACGGATTTGAGATTCTCAAGTTCTGCGATAAGCGCTTGCCTTTCCTTTTGAAAACAAGACGTTTCCTTCTCGAGTGACTCTTCTAACTCGACTATTTTTGCTTCCAAGAAGAGAGGGGGAACATAGAGTTTGAACTCATCCGTCTCAGTCTTGGGTTCGGTTGCTTGGACCTCATCCTTTTTAGAGGAATCCATGGGCGTCACAACCTTATAGCAGTCAAAATAGTCATTCGAGAGGTATTTCTTTTGATTTTTCTCATAATAATAGTTCAAAGGCTCATAACAAAAAGGAAGTTGCATTTTTGTTGTGTGTTTTTGCTTATATTCCTCAGTTTCCTCTTCCTTTTCAGGTTCAAGAGGACCAGTCCATTTAATCCCATATTCTGGATACTTTTTGTCTATTCCAAGACAGCCAAAATCATACAGTGTAGGTCTTTTGAATATACCCTTTTTCAAGTAGTGTGGGTTATCATATCCGATTCCCCATTCCTTGTTAAAGTAAGTGAACTCCTTGGGTTTATTCATATGAATGGTCTGATCAGTTTGACCTCTTTTGTGGAGTTTGGTTTCAAGATCAACGATTTTAGTGACAAACTCCTTGTGTTGAATTTGAAGAGCAGAGCATTGATAAACAATTTCTGCTTTCTCATTCTCACACTGATCAAGCTGTGACTGTATTTCAGACATTTTGGCCCTTAAGTCCTTAGGTGCTATTGAAAGATTTTTGCATTTTTCTTTTAAATTGGCATTTTCGGACTTGTGTTTCTCAGTTATTCTCTTTTGAACATCTAGCTTTTCAGATAAAGATTTGATCTCAAGCAGTTGTTCTTTAGAGGTGGCCTTATAGGAATCTATCCGTTCAGCAAGAGATTACATTTGAGTAAAGAAATCTTAATGGATAGGTTCACATACGTGACATGGCTTTGCCTTTTCTTCATAAGCAGGAGAGTGGTAGCCCATAAACGCATCAGCACCATCAGATTCTCTTTCATCATCAGAACGACCCAACCAGTAGCCATCTTCAACAAATAGAGCTTCTTCTGCTTCTTTTTGTTCTGCCAGAGCGAGCTTAGCCTTGTAATAGTGTGCATTCTTCACAACAGGCCTTCTACAGTCTTTGGCAAAATGACCTAACTGTTGGTTCTATATGCTCAAGAATGATTATAAAATAATATCTTAATGGATAGGTTCACATACGTGACATGGCTTTGCCTTTTCTTCATAAGAAGGAGAGTGGTAGCCCATAAACGCATCAGCACCATCAGATTCGCTTTCATCATCAGAACGACCCAACCAGTAGCCATCTTCAACAAATAGAGCTTCTTCTGCTTCTTTTTGTTCTACCAGAGCGAGCTTAGCCTTGTAATAGTGTGCATTCTTCACAACAGGCCTTCTACAGTCTTTGGCAAAACGACCTAACTGTTAGTTCTATATGCTCAAGAATGATTACAAAATAATATTACCGGTAATATATGATCCTATAGGGTCACACCATATAGCAAGTAGACACCGAATTGATATTTATAAGAATTCGATTCTTGATAAATAATTAATTCTTGAAAATATTAATGAATATGATTCAAAATATTAGATGCAAATAATAATAGATTTTAGTTTGTTAATACATATGATGGACTCATATGTAACTAAAATTGAAAATAGGGACTTAAAGGAGAGAGTTTAAAATACTTAAAATGTGATTTTAACCATTTTAAACTAGAAGGGTTGAGAGTGTAAAATTGCATGGCCTTCCTTTTTTTTCCATTGGCCATGTTGGGTGGCAATATGCACATCATTGGACCCTTTTGTGGTCCAATAGAAAATGCTTAGTTTGTCTTGTGTTTTAACAAAAGGAGGGAATACATGGAATTTGAGATATACTTGAAAAATCACTCTCCTCTCCCTCTCTCTCTCTCTCTCTACTTCGGCCGAAACCTCCCCCATTGGGAGTGTTTTTTTGCTCTTCCAAATTCAAGTCTCTTGTATTCTTGAACAAGAAGTTGTCTTTTGCATCTTTGATCAAGAAGGTACTAGCATACTCAAGGTGTTGGAGCTTGTTGGTGGACTTCTCTAGAGGAACTCTTGGTTGGGTTTTTTCCATCTCCATCTTCTCCAAATAGAAGGCTTTCTCAAAGGACAACAAAGGTTGTATTTTCTAGAAACCCCCTATGTATGTTTTAATCTTTCATGTTCATGCAAATGGATCCTTGGTGGGTGTTGAAATGTTTTCAATGTTGTTCAAATTTTATACTTCCGTTGCAAAATGTTATGGTTTTTGAAATCGTAGTTTGAACAAAAATCCCAACACTAACTTCCTGCAGTTGTAGCAGGTAACGGGTTCGGCTTTCTTCTTTGATTCAGACTTGCGGTCATCTTTCTCTGTCTTCTCTTTCTTGTCAGACTGGTTGGGCTCATCTGCTTTCTTCTTTCCTTCATATTTGTCCTGATAATCATGGCGCTTGTTGGAGGAGGTGGAGTAGCGCTGATTATTGGACGTCGGCTTCTTGTAGAACTTCTGTTATTGGAAGAATTTGGAGATCAGGGCCTTTGATTTCTTAATGGCAGATACTTCAGGATCAGAATCACTGTCCTCCTTTTCTTCAGACTCATGCTCAGATTCACTTGGCTCTTTGGCACGTTTAGAATGACGGCTGGAAGATTTCCCTCGTTTGGAGGATATAAGAGCAAGTGGATCAGCAAGTATCTTGGATGTAGTCTTCTTCTCGTTCAGAATCTCCATCACCTCATCTTCGTCTTGGAGAAGTATCTCATAGAGTTCGTGTATGCCAACGTTCTATATTAAGTGATTGTGCTTGACGTGAGATGCGTATACTTTCCATTCAGGCAAGAGGTTGTTGAGAAACTTGAGCACGTTCTCGGTGTTGGATCGAGTGATGTGATTCTTGTGAAGCTCGTTGAGGAGGAGACAAAAACGTTCATAGGTCTGGGAGAGGGATTCTCCGGTGCGCTGCTTAAACCCATCAAACTTTGTGATGCATCTGTTGATTTTCAGTTGATTCCCGACTTGGCTCCCGCGCATCATTTTCGCCACCTGATCCTACATACCCTTTGCCGTGTCTTTGTAACTCCCAATGGCTGTGTAGATCGTGTTGGGTAGAGCCTGAACTAGGTACCTCTTAGCATGTTTCTCTCCCTCAATCATGCCTCTTTCGTCGGCAGTCATATCGGATAGTGTTTTAGCCTCGTAACGAACTTCACCACCTTCTTCCGTTGCTGGTATCGTCTTCATGGGTTAAGGAATTGGCCCGTTAGATAGAGCTCGCCAGATATACTCGAAGTTACCCTTTGACTCAATGAAGATCAGAAATCTATCCCGCCATTGGGTGTATTCACCTTGGTAGAGGCAAGGCGGCTTGGAGTCGGTGTCGATAGCAAGAGCATCGCGCGAAGACATCTTAAGTGGCACTAGAGTGATCGTCAGACGATTGATTCGATTCAAAGTGATAACCTAACGCAAGGCACTAAGAGTGATATCCTAACGCAAGTTCTAAGAGTGGATTATGCTAAAACAGGTAAGAAATCGACTAGACTGAACTTACCGGATAGGAATCCGGATGTGATGTCTGATCTGGAAGTGTCCGGATTAGATTGAGTATGAAAGAGTTTAATCAGCAGAAGTTTCCGAATAAGCAAAAGTGTCCGGATAAACAGAGGTTTCCGGATAACTAGAGGTTACCGGAAGATCTCAGCTTACCAGATAGATTATAGTTACTGAATGAAAAATATTAAAAAACAGAACTTACCGGATGAATTGGGTATCCGGACGAGATGCTTTCCGGAAGAATGACTTACCGGATATCAGTGTCCGGAAAGAATCAATTTTACCGGAAACTTTGAGTTGTCCGGATAAAATAGTTTACCGGAAACTTTAGGTTTCCGGAATCAATTGTGTCCGGAAAGGTGGAATAATGAACTTACCCGGAAAGATGAAGCGAAGTTCCGGAAAGCTGGATGGTATCCGGAAAGAACGGATGGGTTGTCCGAATACTGCGGATGATGTTTCCAATTCGATGGGAATTCGATTAGGGTTGATGGGTAACTTCCTGAAACATTAGAAACCTTCCAAAAAGAGCAAAACAACAGTACCCAAATCGATAATCAAGCAAAATAGCACGATTTTGAATAGAAATTTAGATTTTTGATATGAACAGAACTCAAAAACCACAACTTTGATTTTGCTTAAAAACCACTCAGATGGTCGAATTGGAACGAGAAAAATTGCAAAATCGCTAAGTAAGATGATGCTAACAAAATGCTATAAACGAAACGAAGAAATTTTAACCGAATCAAAATATGAGTTTGATAGCTAAGAACAGAGTCGAAAATCTTGAAAAAAAATTCTTACTAGAAATTCAAAAATAACTTTGAATCGATTCGTCCGTATGCTCTGATTGTGAGTTCCAGATTCGTGCAACAAACAATAGAAATCAATAGATATGAAACAGATAGTATGATTTCAACTGGTCATCCAATTCACCTTCAATATGCAGAGAGAATTACAATACGTTCAGGAAAGTGCAAAAAGACAACTAGCTTAATTTTCTAAGCTATAGCACATTATATACTATGGGCCCATGGCATGTAATCCCATGGCCCATTTACACATTTAAGGCTCAAGAATAGATAATTAACAGATTAGCCCTTGAACTTCTATTCAACCTGATTTGACCCTAACAAAGAGTTCTTTTTCAGTTGTTGTGTAGTTGATTTGTGCTTCATTCAAAGTCTTACTTTCATAATAAATTGAATGAAACACTTTCTCCTTTCTTTAACCTAAGACGGCTCCTACAGACCAGTCACTTGCATCACACATGATTTCAAAAGGTTTATCCCAATCTGGGGCCACAACCACTGGAGCAGTTACCAGAGTTTTCTTTAAAGTGATGAATGCATTTCTACATTCTTCATTAAAATCAAATTTATGGTCATTTTGTAAAAGTAAACACAAAGGTTTTGAGATTTTTGAAAAGTCTTTGATAAACCTTCTGTAAAATCCAACATGACCAAGAAAGCTTCTAATTCCTTTAACAGCGGTTGGTTTAGGAAGTTTTTCAAAAACTTCTAATTTGGCTTTGTCTACCTTAACCCCCCTTTTTGAAACTAGGTGTCCAAGAACTATCCCTTCTTTGACCATGAAACGACACTTTTCCCAGTTTAGGACTAAATCAGTTTTTTCACACCTTTCAAGGCTTCTTTTCAAATTCTCCAAACAATTATCAAAAGATGAGCCATATACAAAAAAATCATCCATAAATATTTCAATGGATTCTTCGATCATATCAGAAAATATGGACATCATACATCTTTGAAGAGTTGCAGGAGCATTACAAAGACCAAAGGGCATTCTCCTAAAGGCAAAAGTGCCATAGGGACAAGTGAAAGTGGTCTTTTCTTGGTCTTCAGGTGAAATGGCAATTTGGTTGTATCTGGAGTATCCATCCAAGAAACAATAGTATTCTTTTCCGGCTAACCTGTCTAACATTTGATCAACAAATGGTAGTGGAAAAAGGTCATTTTGTGTAGCAGTGTTAAGTTTACGGCAGTCCATGCAAATTCTCCATCCTGAAACTACTCTAGTTGGGATGAGTTCATTCTTTTCATTGGCCACTACTGTAAAACCTCCCTTCTTACGGACACATTGGACAGGACTAACCCAAGAGGTACTGGCTATAGGAAAAATGATTCATGCATCTAACCACTTTAACACTTCCTTTTTCACTACCTCTTTCATGACAGGGTTTAGCCTTCTTTGTGGTTCAATGGATGTGAAGTTCTTGTCTTCTAAGATGATCTTATGTTGACAAATAGAGGGATTATTTCCTCTAAGGTCAGCAATGATCCATCCTATGGCTTTTGAGTGTAACTTCAGCAATTCCACTAACTTCTTTTCTTGATGCAATTCTAAAGTGGATGAAATTATGACAGGCAGTTTGTTTTCATCTTTTAGAAAAGCATATTTTAAATGGGGTGGGAGTTGTTTCAACTCCAGGTCAGGTGGTGAAATGATTGATGGTCTGAAAGTCTTTTATGCACTAGGTTCCAAAGATTTAAACTTAGCAACGGTCTCATCTATTATCTTCTCATCATCATCATCATACTCCTCATTATCCTCTTCTTCCAACCTACAAATTTCTCTATCTCCTTCATTACACAGGGTTTAAATCATACTTAGGCTAGAACATTCTTCCATATCATCAGGGTATTTCATGGAATTGAAGACATTGAATGTGACTTTTTGGTCTTGAAGTCTCATGGTCAACTCTACCTTTTGGACATCTATCAAAGTTCTTCTGGTGGCTAAAAAGGGTCTCCCTAAAAGAATAGGAATATCTTGGTCAGCCTCAAAATCTAAGATGATAAAGTCAGTAGGGAAGATGAATTTGTCAACTTGAACTAAGACATCTTCAATTTTACCCTTTGGATAGGCAATGGTTTTATCAGCTAAAATGAGTGTGACAGTGGTAGGTCTGGCTTCTCCTATACCTAAGCTATTGAAAATAAACAAAGGCATAAGGTTGACACTGGCTCCCAAATCACATAAGGCCTTTCCAACTTGTTTCCCTCCTATGGAACAGGGAATGGTAAAACTCCCGGGGTCTTTGAGTTTAGGTGGAATTTTGTTGGTCAAGAGAGCACTACACCCTTCAGTCATGGCCACAGTTTCATATTCTGTCAACTTCTTCTTCTTGCTTAAAATGTCTTTAAGAAATTTGGCATAATTGGGCATCTGCTCAATTGCTTCAACAAGGGGTATGTTGATATGCAATTGTTTAAACACATCCAAAAATTTCTTGAATTGCATTTCTTCCTTATTATTCTTTAACCTTTGGGGGTAAGGAACATAAGGATGAATTGGCTCAATAACGGCTTTCTTTGGTTGTGTTGAGCTTTTAGGGTGGACTTCCTCCACCCTCAAATTTGGATCTTTGATACCTTTTGTTATACTTTCTTTGACATGGCATTTTGGTTTGTTGACTTCACTTTCCACTGTGTTTTTCTCCGGGATTGGGGTTTTTGGCTCTAAGTCCTTAGGATATGGTTCTTCTTGGATGGTGGGCAACGTAGCATTAGACTTGGACTTCTTTTCTATTTCATCTTGGGTTTTTGGTCCAAACTTTTTGTCTAAGGTTTTGTCTAAGTCTTTCCCACTTCTAAGTGTCACGGCTTTCACATGTTCTTTTCCTGGGGCCCGTGGGATTTTTGTGTTACTTGGCAATGTTCCACTAGGTCTGTTACTTTGGTTAAGAGCAAGTTGACTGACCTGTGTTTCAAGGTTTCTTGTTGTAGTGTTGGTTTGGTTAATTGCATTGTTGGTTTGGGTGATAAAACTTTTCAATACTGATTCCAAGGAAGATGATTTTGTTTTTTCAAAAGGCGATTTGTTGTTTTGGAAATTTTGATTTTGATGATTTTGATTATTTTGGTAGTTTTGAGAACTGTTGGCATGTGGCTGAGTTTGAAAATTGGAGTTTCCTTGTTACTTATGCTCAGGTGGATTTAAACTTAGGCTTGTCCATGAAAAGTTTGGATGTTGTTTTCAACTGGCATTGTAATTGTTAGAGTAAGGACCATTTCTATTATGAACATAGTTAACTAATTCAGAGTTTTGAGGACAATGTTCATAAGAATGGTCTCCACTACAACAAACACATTGCACTGAGAGGACAGCTGGAGTGGGTGTAGTGACAGTCGGCTGTGTTCCCTAACCGGTAGTTATGTTTTTAAGCATATTGGTCATGGAAGCAAGCTGAGCTGTCAAAGCAGTGTAAGCATCTAAATCGTACATTCCAGCAGTCTTCTTTGTGGTTGGTGCCCTTGGATCAGCCCAATGCCCATTGTTTGTGGAAATCTTTTCAAGAATTTCATACCCGGTGTTATAGGCGTTGGAAGTAAAGGCCCCTCCTGACGTCGCATCAAGCATTTTTTTTGCATTGGAATCAGGTCCATTGTAAAACGTCTCAAGTTGAATACAGTAGGGAATGCCAGGGTGAGGGCATTTCGTTAATAATTCCTTAAACCTTTCCCAATCGAGAATTGCTTCATCGTCCATTTGTTTGAAAATGCAAATTTCATTTCTGGACTTAGCATTCCGGGTAGGTGGAAAATATTTTCTTAAACAAATTTCAGCCATGTCAGCCCATGATGGGACAGAACCAGGTGCCAATGAATTAAACCAAATTTTTGCCCGATCCCTTAAAGAAAAAGGAAAAAATGTGAGTCTTAAGGCATCAGAAGATACCCCAGGAATCAGAAAAACATCGGTGATCTCTTTAAAAGATTTTAAATGTGAGTGTGGATCTTCCGATGGAAATCCGGCAAATTGACCATTGGTTTGCAACATGTGAAACATAATGGGTTTTCGTTCAAAATGTGTTGTATCCATGTGAGGCTTTACAATTCCTAAATTTAATTGCTCAAAGTTAGGAATTGCATAGTCCATGATTCGCCCATTTTTTGAGTTTGCAATATCAATGATGTTTAATGGTTCATTTTGATCATTGTTACCATGTGATTCTTCATCATCATCTTCGTTATTAATTGGTTGCTCTTGAAAATCATGAACTTGTGGATTTCCAAAACCGGGAGTATTACCAAAAACTGGTGGGTTTACAAAATTTGGTCGCACTCTAGGGTTTTCAAAAACTGGCGGTCTCATGTGGTTCCCTAGAGGTGGTGGTCTTACTTCTACGACGGGTGGTCTTGGTGGTCTATGTTCAAATCCGGGTGGTGCGTCCATATCGGGAGGATTCATGGAATTTGAAGTTCTTTGTAACCTCCTTCTATGATGAAAGGTTTTTTCTACGTCAGGATCTAACTTAAAAAGTTCCCCTCGTTGGATATACACCACACTTCGTGTGATTCGGGCGGTGTTAGAAAAACCAAATCTTTTAAAATACTTTTATAAACTTTTAACGTGCCAATCCCCGGCAACGACGCCAAAAACTTGACAGTGCTTTGAATACACGGATAGATGTGTGCTAATTAAACCTCAACGCAAGTATACATTGGGATCTAATGTCGTCTTTCAAGTAATAAAGTGGTGAGAGCCACGTATCAGCCCACAAAGATTGGAGTAAAAGCGTAGTAAAAGTCTAATAAAAGATATGGTTTCCAAGGATCAATTCGAAGACAATATTTTGGTTGGATTTATTACAGATTATATAGAATAAATAATAAAGAAAGCAAGGGTGTAAGATGTTGGGGTGAAATCTAAACACAAATTCCAGCAGACCAATGTTGTGGCAATGCTACAGCATTTGTCATTCAACACTTAAGTTCACCATCTACTTTTCAGGATGCCCTTCCGGATCTTCAACATTGTACTACTGATCTAGCTTTCAATCAACCCATTCCTGGTGTTGTATCAGGACTATCAATAGCAAATGATGCCTTCCAAGTATATGGATAAACAAATTACTTTGTTAAAAATCACTCTTCTAAGTTGATCCCATATCAGTTAAGTTGACGTGTTCTTAGTGATCCATTCCTGATACGCACTCTACACTTTTACAATCATGACGATGACCAACTTATCGGGCAAAATCAACCCAGAAAAGACAGAGATGACAAATTCCTTTGTCAGTAGCTCTTCCAAGTCATACTTCCTTTGTCATTCGGATTGACGTGCATATCAATGGATCATTCCTGATGCCATGGCACTTTAACACTTTCAAAGTGATCAAAACGTCATGAAGTAAACTTAATCTTTTATAAAACTTAACATGAAATGGTGAACATCATTATTGAGAAACGATGTCCACCTTTCTTTGTGTTTAAAACCTCACCCTTTTATCTCACTTTCAACCTATAAAAATTAGCTACTCATGCTTGAAATTAAATTGCAATAAATGTAAATGACTGAAATTAAAGACATAATGTAAATAACGTAAAAGTAAATAACAAGAATGTAAGATGGAATAACTAAAGGCAAGAAAGAAGTGCAGCAATGCTACAACAACTCATGCATAAGAACTAGAAGAAGAACAAGATGAAGAACTTAAAAGTAACTTGAATAAAGCTTAAAATGTTTCACATCAGTTGTGAACTGATGGATCGATCCTTAGAAACAATGCCATGCACCCCTATTTAAGCAAGAGAGGGATGGCATAAAAGTAAATATCAAAATGGATCTTCTAATGTACCATGTAAGTACATTATATGTACTAACACATTGTCTAAAAGAAACTACATAGTACTTCTCCTATTACAACCCAAGGGAATCAGATTTTAAAGGTAACTAGCTAGTTGGAATTGGATTATTCTTGACTTTCTTCCAAAAATTGAGCTCCATGTCATTAATCCTCCTTCTTTCTTCATGAATTCCAATGCTGTAGCAATGAGAGGCAACAACAGCATGTACTAAGAACAAGTTAGCCACTTTATTTTGTAAAAACAAGTAGAATCATTTACTTAGCTCCATGATTAAAAAAGATGCAAATAAGATAATAAAATGACTCAATGGTTGGAATAAAGCAAAATATTATACCTAAAAATAGAATAAAAAGGTACTTTATGCATTGAATAATCAATGCATATCAACTGCCCACATCACATGATACCAGCATAGCTTTTGAAAGATGCTTGCTCGTTTATTGCATTATGGAGAGGAAGTCGTTTGATGTTGGTCAGCTTATCAACAAGAGCATCAAGTCCTGTGTTGCAAAGCCTAAGGGTGGATTACGGCATCCTGCCTTAATCCACTTCTTAATGGAGAAAGCGAAGGTTCCAAAGTTAGAAGATGATGACCTGGTCAGTAAGAAGGCTGTTATGGATATCATAGCCATTGATAGGATCATGAGGAACCAAGTGAAGAGGAAGGAGATGAGGCTGGATTATCAAAGAGAGCCACTGGGGATCATGCTACAGCATTGGATCCCAGCTCAAGCAGCCTGGATACTACTGTTGCTGCATTGCTAGTGAAGATGATGGAGGAAAACCAACAGAAAATGATGGCAAAGCTGGAGGATCAGGAGAGTTTTTGGGAAGAGAAGTTGAACACCCAAAGAGATGATATTGTGGCTGAGTTTGAAGAGGAAGAGAAGGAGATGGCCATAGGAAGAAGAATCAAGAGGCAGGAGAGAGAGATTGCTGAGCTGAGGAAAGACCTTGCCTTGCATATGCAATGGGAGAGAAGAAAGGAAGATGTGGTTATGGGCAAATGGGTAGCTGCCAATAACCTACCACCATACCCTCAAGAGCTCATTACTAGAGATGAGGAGCTGCTAAAGAAGGCTGATGCAGCACCTACTCCTCCTGAGTAGGCAGGTTCATTTATTTTCCTTAGCTCCAATTAGATTTTACACTTTGTTATTTTTCAATTTTTTTGTCCACGTGTGTCTGGGAGTATTTGTTGTATTCATGTGATAGTTAAGTCCAACATGACATAGCCATAATAATTCAACTGTTGCATGTTCACTTTTAAAATGTCAGTCCTAGAACCAAGCCATGCATTCCTGGGCAGCAACTAGGCAACATTTTTGAACTATAGGAAAGGATTTAGGCCATTTTCTCAAACACTAAGCCTGGCAAACACATCCCTTTGCACCCTTAGCCCTTTGTGCCTAAAAATGTCCCTCAACCAACAATGAGACATTGTTTCATTCAAGTGTGGGGGAGGGTTGTGTAATCTGTTTTAAGGAAGAAAAGATAGAGGACATAGTCTTCTTATCTTGCCCAATAGATAAAAACACCCTTGTGATATTGGCATCACTGGCTCAATCAGTTTTGCTATTGACATTCTGGCTCAAATCAAATACCTTTCTGTTATGATATTGGTACAAAGGCTCAATCAAAAACCTTTTAAGGCCAATAAAAAAATCTAGCAGAAGGTAGTTATTGCAGTATGTGCTGCAGCATGAAAACAGAAAGCAAGGAAAGTGAGAGAAAATGAGAGAAGCCCTGAAATGTCAAAAACCCAAAAAGCCCTATTAATCCTTAGTTCATATTTGAATTTTTGCCTGACAATAGGAACATGTGCCTTGACCTATGGTGTTGCATTGAGGAAGTTGAACAAACTTTGATTTATGAAAGGCTATGTTAAATGTTTGATGTTAGCAAATTTCTATCACAATTGTTTTTTATTTTCACCATTCAAATTGAGTCTTTTTTATTTGTCATTTGTGTTGCTTGGGGACAAGCAACAATTCAAGTGTGGGGGTGTGATAAGTGCATAATTTATCACATTCTAAGCACTTATTTTCTAGTTATTTAATCTTATTTTAGTTTCCCAATCACCATAATTGAGTCTTTTAGTTTGAGTTTATCCTTTATTGTAGTTTGGAGCTAAGTAGAAGGAATGAGTTCTGTTTGTGCTTATTTTGTGGAAAATCTAACAGTTCGGTATGCTACAGCATGGTTCACAGTTCCTGAAAAGTCAAAGACGTCACTTCATAAACTTTTTGTTGGGGAATCTTTTGGCCACCACCTCAGCCCTTTCTTGCAAGCTGGAAGACAGGGCATCTTCATGGAATACTATCATGGAGGAGGCTACCTTAATAAAAGCATCTTGTAAACCATTTAGTCATTGGGTAATATCCATTGGTTAATGGAATCTTTTGTACTTGTAATGATGACATTAGAGGCTCCCCTTAGTATAAATAGGAGCTTAACTCCTGGTTATTTTACACACCTCTCCTTGCCTTAAGCAAGTTACTTTCTAGTTCTTATTTACTTTAATTTGTACTTCTAGTTTCTCCTAACAAGGAAACTAGCTAAGTAGTTCATCTAGCGACTTAGAAGCAATTCTTATCCCTTTTATGTTTTAATCTAAAATCGTTGGTACATCTTTTGTTCTTAATACTTACATTTCTGTTTGAGCACCATGTTTTGTATGTATCTTAGAGCGATGATGGGCTAATACCCCTAGCATGGGTGTAAGTAATGGTTGGGAGATAAACGCCTTTGTGTGGTGGAAGGTTGCTTTCGCTATCGGCTATCATCCTTACTATTCACCCCTTGTTTCTAAGTTTCATCTAAGTAGCTTTCTTGACAAGGTGACGTATGTTGTTCTACTTAGATGAGTTGGACTTGAATGCAAGCCAACGTAAACTTTAGAACTCTGAAGTGTTGTAATATCAATTTTTATAAATTGTGACTTATATGGAAAATCAGTGAGATCTGTTCTACATTGGTTGGGTTACCCGAATATGTGGTACTTCCAGTAGCTAGTCTGTTAGGACAAATATGTCTTCAAGATTTAATCTTGAGTAATAAAGTCAAAGTCAATGTAATAGAAAGTCAAAGTTAGCTTATTACCTTAGTTTGTATTGGGGTATATATAGCTTTGTTTAATAGAGGGATGACACAACAATTAGTGAGAGGAATACGCATAACTCACATCTTGTAATATTGAGAGCAAACCCTTATAGATCTACTTTCTCTCTCTACTCTCTCTCTCTAATCTTGATAGATCTTGGTTTATCAATTGGTATCAGAGCAGGAACAAGATTGAGAGATGGAATTCTACTAATCAAACATACGAATTTGGTTATTTCACAAGCAAATTTCATTGATTTTCTTGAATTTTCAAGAAAATCTCGTTTTCTTGAGATTTTATCAAATTTTGGTGATTTTTGATCGAATTCGTTCGTGAATTGGTTCTTTGGATTCGTTTTTGTGTGGAGAATATTTCTTATTCAAGAATCAAAAGCTAATTTCAAAGATTTGGAGGTCAATTTTGAAGAATTTCATGTTTCTGAAAAAGTTCGATCAATCTGTCTGGTTCAACATTCATATTTTGATTCAGCGATTTTCAGCGAAATTGGTTATATCACTGTGTTAGAAACTGATTTTCTAACATCCCTGCAAAGTTTGGTTGCCTAATTCGAAGAATTGATGGATATTTGAAGGATTTTCAAGTTGTTGTTCAGTTCGATCATTTTTTTCTGATCAATCATTCAGATTTTGATTCAGTGATTTTCAGCGAAATTGGATTACATCATCGTGTTAGAAACTTGTTTTCTAACATATCTGCAAATTTTGGTTGGTTAATTTAAAGATTTGATGGAGATTTGAAGAGATTTTGGTTTTGATAATCTTGTTCATCCGACTTGAGAATTGCGCCACCTACTGGATGAGAATTGCGCAACCAACAGGAACAAATATTGCGCCACTTTAGGATCCGAAATACTCACATTGCGCCTTAGCTGATTGCGAAATACTAATATTGCGCCACCAACCTGCCTGCTTCGACAATTGCAAACGAATTAATTTCCCTACATGCTTGCTTGCTTGCTTCAATAAATTCGTTTGAATTAATTTCTCCTACTTGCTTGCTTGCTTAATTAGTTTAAGCTACTTGCTTGCACTACTTTCAGAAAAGTTTCAGAGTTTCATTTTTTTTCCAAGTGAACTTTGCGCCAAGCTTTTCCCAACCAACTGTCGCGATATTTGAAACTTTTCGCAACCAACTGTCGCGAGTTGTGAAGTATTTCGCAACCCACTGTCGCGAGATTTGAAACTTTTCGCTACCTTCTTTTGCGATTTTTGAACTTCTCGCCACCCACTGAAGTCTCTCGGATTCTCATAATTTTCTAAGTCTACTTTGTGCTACTGTTACTTGCGAAATTCTCACATTGCGCCTCTTTGGCTTGCGCATTTCTGACTTAGAAATTTTTTCGAGTTTTTACTAGTTGTTAATTGTTTGAATTTTTCAGATTAATTTTTCAAACATGAAGCGGCTTCCAGTGCTGTTCAAAGAATCTGATTTTGAACTATGGAGAGTTTCGTTCATCGATTTTATTGCAAGTAGAGAAAATGGTGAAAATATGATAAAATCTTTCACTGAAGGCCCAATGATCAGAACTGACAAAGATTATACAGAAGAAGAGATTAAAAGGATGAAAGCCGACAAAGAAGCTTCATCCAACTTGATCTTCGCACTTTACAAACTTCCACATCACATCTTCAAACACGTTGAATGTTTCAAAAACAACCCAAAGCAGATGTGGAACGAGTTATCAAAGCAAATGCTTGGATCTGAAGTTGCTTTTAAGAAAAAGGAAGAAGAAAAGAAAGCTGAAAAGGAGGATACAGATCAGAACTCGTCAAATGCTGAAAATGAGGAACTCAAGAAAAATATTATTGAACTTACAAAGAAGTTGTCTGAAACGGAAAAGTTGCTAAAAGAGGAAAGAGAAAATGTCAGAAAAGAAAAGGCTGATCGTTTGAATGATAAAAAGTGCTATGCAAAGCAAATTCTTTCTATTTCTCAGAAAGTTTCTGAACTTGAACAAGCTTCAAAGACGGAGAAGAAAGTAAATGAAGAAAAGAAAGCTCTTGAACTCAGATGCAGAAAACTTTCCACGCAAAATTTAGATTTTGAGAAAGTTTTATTTCTTGAAAAAGAAAAATTGGAGAAGGAAAGGGTTAAATTTGCAGATAAAAGGAAAGAGTTTGAAGCAAAGAATGTGAGACTGTCAGAGAAGATATCTGAGCTTCAAAAGGAATTAGATTTAGAAAGAAATGAGCTAGAAAAGAGGAAGAAAGCTGATTTTCAGGCCAGGAGTGTTAAAGACGAATTTCATGTTGAGAGGAAGATATTTCAGCAAGAAATACGAAAGCTGACAAAGAATTTGGCCGTGTTATCGACTGATATTATGAAAGAGAAGAGGGTTAATTGTGACATTCAGAAGAAGCTTGATTTGATGACCAAGAAACGGAATGAATTATCTGACAAAGTGAAGTCTCTCAACAAATACAAAAGCTATTCAGAAAGTCCGATTCGACCGTCTAATCTTTTCTATGATCATTCAGTAGATAATTCTTCCAAGTATCAATATGCTGATCTTCCTTCATACAAGAAAGTCAACATGCAATGGAGAGTCAAAGGTACAATTCTTGAAAAAGATGTACCAAAATCATCGGTTTCTAACAAGAACACTAAACTGAAAGGTAAATCTTTTGTTAAACCTGATTCAATATATTCCACAAATAATTTAATCAGATTTGCACAAAAGAAAATTTGTTGTTCTTATTGTGGAACTAACGATTTTGTTACAAATAATAATGTTCAATATTGGTATGGCACTTATCATTTTCCTTCTTATAGAGCTCCGCTTAAAAGTCAGGACCCAAGACGAGTTGGGTACCAAAATCTACTTAATCTGTTTTTGCAGATTTAGAAGCAAAGCGTTGAACTCTTGAAAGAAGATGTATCTGTGCTTCATAGATGGTTTCTAAACACATCGGTTTAGAACCCGGATTTCAAAGTTTATGGCTTCTGGACAAATCAGTTCAGGACCCGTACTTCAATGGCTAAGACTTCTAAATAAATCAGTTTAGAACTCGTACTTATCAGGTTAAATCTTTTACCGCATGATCATACTACTCAAGTGATATCCTTAACTGTCACATCTTTCTATTTCAAAGAACAAGTGGTAAAAGGTAACATTGCATTATGTTTTATTTCTACTGCTTTGAATGTTTGAATCTTTACAAATTTAATTCAATGAAGTGAAATTTTTTCAACTTTCATTCAATGAATAAAATGTGTGTAAAGGGTGATTTTACAAGCGTTTTTGTATTATCTGAGTTACATCCGCTTCATCTTTCGCTTCTGAAATAAATTGAAAGGTCAGCAAAACATGAATGAAATTATGCTGAATGCTCAAAATTATGTGATTCTAGATTTATTTAGAATATAATGCTCCAAAAGCCTTTTTGTTAGAATGATGGATGGAAACGAAAATATGGGGAAAGCACTATGTTTTAGAACCAAGTGATTGAGATGCTCTAAGTTTTAAATCTAATCATTTAGTTTGAAAGTTTGTGCCTGTGGCCTTTCTGGTTTGGGAGATTAAGTCCTAAGGGGTGCTCGACACCTAGTCCCTAAGACCAACTGGTCTGGGATCGGTGACCCAAATCCTGCTATAGAACCATATAGAAAGCCATGTTCTACTGGTACAAATGGGTTTAAGATATATCGATGTGGCCTTTCTGGTTTGGGAAAGTAAGTTCTAAGGGGTGCTCGTCACCTAGCACCTAAGGCCAACTGGTCTGGGATCCGCTGACCCAAATCCTGCTATAGAACCAGATAGAAAGCCATGTTTAATGGTGTATCTTATTCTTAATAAACTTTGTGATTAAAAGATGCCAATGAGCACAAAATCAAAAGATGCCAATGAGCACAAAATCAAAAGATGCCAATGAGCACACATCTCTTGAAACTTGGAGAAAATACAAAGTCGCGATAAACCTGTAAATTTGTGAAAATTCTGATTTTGGACAAATAGTGTGAGTAGAGCATAGTATTCTGATATGTTTTAGAATTGCATATGCTTGTTGCTGATCATATTTAGCATGCTAGCACACCAAATAGATTTAATAAAGGGGTTGAAACTGAACATTTTTAACTTGATATGCAATGATGTCTGGTATTTGAATCCAAACACATGCATTTGATTTCATTTGATTGATAAATCTGTTAAATTTCATTAAGTTGAATTTCTTTTGTAAAGTTTTCAAATGATCAAATGTTAGTAATTATAAAATGTAGTTCAATGATTTTTATTTTCTTTGAATAAATTTTTCAACTACTGTGCCTAAATGAAATATATGCATATTTTCAGGGGGAGAAAACAAATTGCTCCAGAATTCTTAGTTTGAGGGGGAGCAAGATTGTTCATTAAGGAGGAGATTGTTAATGATTCTCAAAGACGCGACTGAAATTGAAGAAGGTTTTCGATGATCATGATGCTCACTTTCATCGAAAAAGGGGGAGAAATGTTTAATTCAATTTCATGTCAAAAAGCATTTAAGTCAAAGATTCGATTTCATGACAAGGGGAGAAATGTTTAAAGAATATTCCATTTCAAGATGGTAAATAGAAGGGGGAGAATTCTTCTTCAAGAGTTTAAGAAAAATCAATTGATCATCTTGTGATCTCTTATGCTACATCGTGTATATATTTACTGAAGAAGAAAGTCTCAAGTCAAAGAAAGAAAAGGGGGAGAATTCTTCAAGAATTTAAGAAAGAAAATCTCCGTCAGTTCCCCGTCTGAAGATTTTGTGACGGTTTGACTTTGACAAACCTTGATAAAGACTGAAGTTTTGAAGATTCAAGAAGTTGAAGAATGTTGTTCTCAAATGTTTAAATCTTGAATCCAAGGGGGAGATTGTTAGGACAAATATGTCTTCAAGATTTAATCTTGAGTAATAAAGTCAAAGTCAATGTAATAGAAAGTCAAAGTTAGCTTATTACCTTAGTTTGTATTGGGGTATATATAGCTTTGTTTAATAGAGGGATGACACAACAATTACAGAGAGGAATACGCATAACTCACATATTGTAATATTGAGAGCAAACCCTAATAGATCTACTTTCTCTCTCTACACTCTCTCTCTCTAGATTCTCTCTCTAATCTTGATAGATCTTGGTTTATCATAGTCTTATCTAAACCTTGAAAAAGGGTTGATCGTTCCAGTAGTAAGGATGAGAACCAATGCTGCAGCATATGTTGTAGCAACCTATCTAAGCACACTGTTGTTGTAATCCAGCCATAACTTACACCCTTGCATTTCTTTTACTATTTTAAAATCATTTCCAAAGTTGTTACTTCACTCAAAGATTATTCCTTCGAATTATGTTCTTGAAATCACATTTTAAGTTTGGCTTAGATTAACTGCTTGCTTTATTTGTCTCTGTGGGATCGATATTCGGTACTTAGTACCAAAGTGCCAAGGCTGAAGAAGTTTACACCTTCATCTAATCAACCTTCTACCTCAAAAGACAAGATCCCTGAACATGTTCAGCGATCAACTCCAAGAATAAAGGTTGATGTCATAGGTAAGAAATCTTTAGAACCTAAGGTTCCTCATATCTCTGATGCTAAAGGAATTCTTGGTACAGGACCTGCTCATCTAAAATTATCAAATGCTTATGCCTATGGTCTAAAGTTACTTTCAGCTATAGGAATTGCTATCACTGCGGACTTACTGATCATATTGCTAGTAGTTGCCCCACAGCCACCAAAGCTGAGAAATCAGCTAATGTGATGATGAATGCCTCCAAGGCAAAGAAGATCACCCCAAGTGAAAACCAAGCAAAGGTGAAAAATACCACTAAGGTTAAGAAATTAACCAAAGTGAAGGTTACCATTGACGCTGAATCATCAGATGTTGTGAAGACTGTTGATCCTTCCACTTCTTCTTCCACTGATAAATGTGGACCCATTGTAAAGTGGGTACCAATTTCAACTTAATCTTCCTTTTGTTTGCAGGTCTCGAAGGGTATCTAGTATCTTGATAGTGGATGCTCTCGACATATAACTGAAAAAAGAAACCTGCTCACTGAATACAAGGAAGAGAAAGGTCCCTCAGTGACCTTTGGTGGAAATGGAAAAGGATACACCCGAGGGTTTGGTGTACTTTCAAATGGTAAAACCACCTTCAAAAGAGTGGCTTACGTAGAAGGACTGAAACACAATCTTCTTAGCATTAGTCAACTATGTGATAAAGACTACAAAGTTTTCTTTACTAAGGAAGCATGTTTTGTCTCTGATAAGAAAGAAAAGATTGCTCTCAGCGGTTATCGTTTGGAAAATGTTTATGTAATAAACATGGACTCAACAACCACTGAGAACATTTGCTTTCTATCCAAAACCTCTTCAAATGTCAACTGACTATGGTATAAAAGGCTATTCCATCTCAACTTCAAAACGCTGAATACTCTCTCCTCTAAAGAATTGGTCACTGGCTTACCTCAGCACTCATAAGCTAAAGAATCTCTCTGCTCAGCGTGTGAGAAAGGAAAACAAACGAAAGCTAGTTTCAAGTCAAAGCAAGTATCTTCAGTGACAAATCCTCTTTAACTCCTCCATATGGATTTATTTGGCCCTGTCAACATACAATCCATTGCTGGAGAGAAATACACTCTTGTCATAGTAGATGAATTATCTCGCTATACATGGGTTATGTTTCTCCGTGCAAAGAGTGACACCTCAGAAGATCTCATCTCTTTTGTCAGGAAAATGGAAGTCCTGAACAATATGACCGTTCGCTCAATTAGAAGTGATCATGGAACAAAATTCAAAAATAGTTCCCTTGATAACTTCTTTAAGAGTAAGGGGACTTCACACAACTTCTCAGCGGTAAGAACACCTCAGCAAAATGGAGTCGCTGAAAGAAGAAACAGAACGATCATCGAAGTTGCTAGATCTATGCTCAGCGATTCTCATCTTCCCACTCAATTCTGGGCAGAAGCTGTCAACACTGCTTGTTTTACTCAAAATAAGTCGTTGATCGTCAAAATATTCAACAAAACTGCCTATGAACTTTTCCATGGAAGAAAGCCATCTATCCGCTTTCTTTATATCTTTGGTTATCAATGCTACATCTTAAACAACAGAGATTCTCTTGGAAAGTTTGATCCCAAAGCTAACAATGGAATATCCAGGATACTCCTCAGTATCCAAAGCCTTCAGAGTCTTCAACAAGAGAAGACAAATTGTAGAAGAAACCATTCATGTCACCTTTGATGAATCCCGTTCAGCAAATTCAAGACCTAGTGCTGAAAACGATGAACTAAATCAGTGGATGTTTTCTCACTATGGGGAATCAGAAGCTAACCTCAACCCTGAACCTCAGGTTAACAACCCAATCGTTGATGATAGTCTTATCATCATTCCTAGCATGCAAATGAGTGAAGCTGAATCCTCTTCATGGATATCAGTTTTTCTATTAAACTCTTCGCCTCCTTCTGAACCCTCAACCTCTGAAAATCCATCTACTTCAAATCAGCAATCAGTAAAATGAAATTGCATCTCAACCTCAGCAGCTCTTTCCTGATATACCTGAATCTACTGCTGCTGAAGCCTCTTCTTCAGCACCTCCAGAAGTTCATTTTGAGTCAGAGATTAAAGCTTCTGCTCAGAGATGGACAATCAATCACCCAATCGATCAAATTCTAGGTGATCCAAACGTAGGTGTTCAGTCTCGATGAAGTTCAGGTAATATTTGTTTATTTGTTAATTTTATATCACTGATTGAACCAAAGAAAACTTATGATGCCCTTAGAGATCCAAACTGGGTCAGTGCTATGCAAGAAGAGATAACTGAATTTGAAAGAAACAAAGTTTGGAATCTTATTCCCAGACCATCTGACAAAACTGTGATAGGTACCAAATGGGTATATCAAAATAAGTTAGATGAATTTGGAATTGTAACCCGCAACAAAGCTAGACTAGTTTCTCAGAGATGCAGACAAGAGGAAGGCATAGACTATGACGAAACCTTTGCCCCAGTGGCAAGACTCGAAGCAGTTCGACTCTTCTTAGCCTATGCAGTTCACAAAGACTTCAAAGTTCACCAAATGGATGTTAAATCAGCATTTCTAAATGGAAAGCTGAATGAAGAAGTTTATGTTGAACAACCACCAGGATTCGCTGATTCTGAGCATCCAAAATATGTCTATAAACTGGATAAGGCCCTCTATGGCTTAAAACAAGCACCCTGTGCATGGTAACACTTTATCGTCTTTTCTCATCACTGAAAAATTTGAACGTGGTAAAATTGATAAAACTTTATTTTTCAGAAAAGTTAAAGGTCATATTATTCTTGTTCAAATATATGTCGATGATATTATATATGGTTCTACTAACCCATCTATGTGTACTCAATTTGCTGAAAGAATGAAATCTGAATATAAGATGAGTATGATGGGTGAACTAACATACTTGACCTTCAAATCAAGCATAGTAATAAAGGCACTTTCATCCACCAAGGTAAGTACGTTGAAGATATGCTGAAGAAATTTGATCTTACTCAAAGTTCAGCTATGAAAACTCCTATGGCACCATCACTGAAACTTAACAAGGATCCCTCTGAAAACCTGTTAATGTCACTGCCTATAGAGGAATGATCGGCTCTCTTCTCTATCTTACAGCGAGTCAAGGAATGATCGGCTCTCTTCTCTATCTTACAGTGAGTCGTCCTGATATCATGTATTCTACTTGTCTTTGTACACGATATCAATCTGAACCCAAAGAATCACATATGATCACTGTAAAGCGAATTTTCAGATATCTGAAGGGTACACCCAACCTAGGTCTTTGGTATCCCAAAGACTCAGGGTTCGATCTAGCTGTCTATTTAGATAGTGATTTTGCAGGTTGCAAACTGGATAGAAAAAGCACCACCGGAGGCTGTCAGCTCCTGGGTGGAAAGCTGGTGAGTTGGACGAGTAAGAAGCAAAACTCAGTGTCCACCTCTACCGCTGAAGCTGAGTATGTAGCAACTGGTAGTCGTTTGTGCTCAGGTCTTATGGATGAGAAATCAGCTATTACACTATGACCTTCAACTATCAAAGATTCCAATCTATCGCGACAGCACTAGTGCCATCCTTATAGCAAACAACCCAGTGCTACACTCAAAGACAAAACACATTGAAATCAAATATCATTTTATCAGCGATCGTGTGATGAATGGAGACATAGAACATCATTTTATTCCAACTGATTATCAGTTAGCTGATCTATTTACCAAACCTCTTGATGAGACAAAATTCAACTTTCTCATCGGCAAGCTTGGAATGCTGAACCTTGAAGAATAACTCTTCAGTGGTTAAACATTATGTCAGCAATAAAATGCTATCTCTTCCATTCATCATCTAATCCCTGACTAAATGTTCTCTGATGCTAAGGTATGTTTCTCTATCCCTGATCACTGAAGTGTTTCTTCAGTAAGCTTTATTTCAAAAGAAAATTTGATCATTGCCTTATCAGTGATCCTTTTGAAAAAGATAAAACTTTATCACTGAGATTTCTCATCAGTGATTCTTCATAAATCAACTCAATCCTGACTCTTCAAATACATTCAGGAATGCCTTTTGAAAATGAAAAGATAGTTTTTATTTGTGATGTCATCAAACGGATAAACCTTGGCACGACTTTTCGTCTGACACATTCGTCCGTTACAATTCTTGTCCAATAAGCTTCGTGGGACGTGTCACGTGTCATGATGAGTTTCTTTTCCCGCACATCAATCTTTCTCTTTCCTCTCCCACTCATATATAAACAACCCTTGTTTATATTTTGTTTTTCCTTTTATGCGCTCATAACTCTCCTAAAGCAAGAAAAGATTTCCTGTGCATTTGTTACTTGGATTATTTTGAACTTAAGACTTGTTCTTCGCATCTTCAACCATCAACAGGTTCTTATTTCTTCCTCAATGCATTCTGGAATTTCCAAAACATGGTTTTAACCCTAAATCTTCGTTTTAAGGATCAAAACATACGTTTCTTCAAAGAAATCATCTTCTTCGTGAAATTTTTAAAAACTTTCTTAAGTTTTTCTTAAGTTTAAAACTTCTTTTAAACTTTCTCTTTCTTTATTAAATACGTTTTCCAGAATCCTTCCTAAAAAGGAAACAGGAAAACATTGTTTTCTACCAGTTTTGGTCATCTTTAAAACTGGAAAATCACCTTTTCAAGTTTCTTTCCCCATATGGAAACTTGTAAAAACCCAAAAACTCTTATTTTGGAATTATTTCCTAACTAAGAAAGTCGTTTCTTCTTCCTTTCCACTTTTTTGTATTTTCTTAGAAATGGCACCCACACTTGTTACCATGATCAAGTCCAAGCACATGAAGGGTGAGCTCAACCAGATCACCTTTGGCTCCAACAACCACATTGCTCTTCTAAAGTTCCCTGAAAAGAAACCCTGCCAGCATCTCGCTGATGCAGGACCCTTCTCCGCAACTCTCCCATCTTCAAAGTCCTCACAATCGCTACCCCAGCTCACAAACACCACCTACAGCAGTAGCAGTTCTGGTACACTGCTGAGAAAACTGACCACACCCTCAAATCAGGGAGGAAGGTAACCGTGATCGCCTTCCAAACTCAGCTAGGGGAAGGATTCATCACTGCTAATGGAATCCGGTCAGCCCTTGAACTACCCGCCGGTCCTTTTGAACAACCACCAAGTGATGACGAACTTATCAGATTTCTAGACCTGATGAAATACACATGGGACCCTAAGCCTCGAAACCCTGACGAACAAGACAAGAAGCTCACAAAAATTCTCAAGGCCAAGATGCCGTCAGAGCTCAACTACCTCTTCTCCCACATCATCTCCTGCATGAGTGGAAAGACCGGTTCGCTGGACCAAGCCAGCAAATTTTAGCTCCAAATGGGATATTCGCTGATAATTGGGCTGAAAACTGATTATGCCCGTATGATCTTCGATGATCTCATGGTGAAGGTCGAGAAGGAAAAGAGGGAGATGAAAGTCCCTTATGTCCGTTTTGTGTCAGCACTACTAACCCTCTTCATCCAAAAGGATTACCCTCAAAAGGGAGATTACCAACTCCCTCAGCTTGGTGCCCGCATCCTCGATTTCGAGCCTATCGGCAACGAGGTACGTCTCTCTGAACTCCAACAACTTCTTCTCGTTCCTACTTCTTCGCTTCCAGCAGCTCCATCAGCGGTTCAACCCCCTGCTACTACCCAGGCTGCATCCACCTCATCCTCGTTGTAGAGGAAACAATCAGACACCAACCTTGGTTCCAAAAAGACCAAGAGGACTATAAAGGAGAAATCCCCTCCCTCAACATCTACTATATCAACGATTGCCTCTTCACAGACATCGATTCAATCCTTAGTGGTACGCTCTGCCACTCTTGACACTACAACAACAACAACCACTTTAGCGCCTTCTACCGCTGAAGCTTCATTGGTATCTACCCCCACCTTCTCAGTGCCTCAAAGCACTGAAGAAGCAGTTCTTGGCAACACTAATGCAAAACCTTCTCCACAATCGCTTCTACTCCTCCTTTCTTCATCATCACATATGCACCGGCTATGACAGTCACTGATGCTCAGGAATCTCTTCTACACAACCTAATGCAGCAGAACGAGACAAGACCTGATGGTCTCCCTCTTGGGACTACTCAGAGTATGCCTTCCACCTCCGTGTCTGAAATGGAACACGACATGGAGTACTATGGTGGAATTCGGGACTTTGATATTTTCTCCCGACAATCAGGTGTCCCAACCTCTTTGTCTATCTCTTCTACACCCATTCCCTCTTTTGAGCTTTCCTTTGCTCAAAAATTTTCTTATTTTACAGGTCCTAATTTGGGCACGATCGCTGCATCCATTAGGGATGTAAAGGATCAGGTGGATTCCCTTTCCAAGGATCTCACCAACAACACCAACGCCGTGAACATTGTCGGCGATTCACTGAAAGATCTCTCCACCTCTCTCTCTACCAATGCTGACAACGCCCATCTATCAGCGCTGGCCAAAGAGGTGAATATGCTGCAAAGAGACGTGGTCCATAATTCTTCATCCCTCCACATTCTGGACACCACCGTCTCCTCCCTCAGCACCGCCATCGCTGATATAGGCACCAAGGTTGACTCACTCAGGGATCAGGTGAGTAATCTCACTACAAAGGTCGATTCTACAAACTCCATGATCTCCCAACTCCTTGACCGCCTGAATGCACAGGTGGCTACCGCCCCATCCTTCACAGCAGATGACAAAACAAAGTTGGGGATGGTGGTTGATTTCATAATACAAGCCACCGAAGCGATCCCTGGCCTTGAAGCCAGGGTGGATGAACTTGAGGCTAATCGTACCTCTGCTTCAACGGCACCTGGCCTAGAAGACAAGTCCGTTGACGCTGCTGTTGCTGCTACTGCTAATCCTCCCCCCAATGTTGATGACAAAGAGGGGGAGAAGAACACTAATAAAGACCTCCGTCACGTTGAGGGGGAGGAAAATGCTGAAGAAGACCCTTCTCTATCTGAGGGGGAGAAAGACAAAGAACCCACTCCTCCATGTTCTCCAATTATACATATTCCCTCTGATGAAGAGGAAGAAAAAGAAGATGAGGAGCTGGTAGAAATCCTGGGGGATGAACCCACCAACCCTGATGGTGGAAACAATGACGACGACGATGATGAAGAACCTGGCTTCTGGTTCAAGCCTACATCCATCATGGTTCCTGAACCTAAAGGGGTGGTGTTCAGCGAAGAATGGGAGAAGACTAAGAATTCTCTTGCAAAGAAGACCTACCAAGGTAAAGAAAAGGGAGTAGCTTCTTCAGGAAACCTGGAGATTCTCTTCAATGCTAAGAAGGTTAAAACTTATCAGGTATGCCTCTCATTAACCCCCTTCTCTGCTTCTACCCATCCTATCCTCAAACCTATCCTATACACTTAGCCTATTTTTCTATCTTTTCTTCCTTCCTTCAAAAAAATCTAACTCCTTGTTCTTTTGATTCAGCTAGTCCTCTCTCCTGCTTGAGGGACCTGCTGAAAAACCCTGCCTCAACAAATAATCCCAGCTCCCATAGCTGATGAACTACCAATAATCCTAGTCTCAGTACTTGAGACTGATAAACAAGAAGAAGAAGAAGAAGAACTGCTCACACATCCATCCAGACCCTCTCGACTTCCTTAAAGGTCAGAGGATGATGAAAAAGAAAGAAGAGAAGTGATGATAAATCAGTTAGAGAGTCAGTGCCTACAAGTCATCCCTCCTTTCGGCCTAGAGTTTTTGTCTCCAGAAGAACTTGAAAAATCAATCAGGGTTGAGAAACTCATAGCTGAGAACCTAAAGGACGCTGAATTTTCCCTTAAGGTCGCTCAGCGCTCAGTCTCTGATAAGAAGCTGAAGAAATATCCAATTCGGGTTCAGGAACAATTACTCAAGGAAATTGGTAAGGAGACTCATAAGAAGAAAGTTGTCAGCAACTCGACGTTGGAATGGTGCAGAGAAAGAGTGGATTTCAGATACCATCCAAGTCGAGTCATCAACGTATACCTGAAAGGAAAAGTGTAAAAGGTTTAGTGATGGTGGAAGTCACTGTCGTCAGAGAGAACGGGGAAACACAGCGGTGCTACATGTCAAAGCTCGATCTCTATGGGTTTGATGAATGGCTAGAAGTCAGGAGTGCCATTCAGAAGTCAAAATCAAAGTTCAAATCCTACGTTGAAACATTCTTAAATGCTATGATGAACAGGGTTACATCTACAATTGACTTGCCTCCTCTTCCAGCTCTTCTACAAAACCAAAGACCTGCTCCTGCCAAAAGAAAGCGTGTTTCCTCTTCCTCAGGGCCTGCAATCCGCAATGAAATAGGGATTGAATTCTCTAGAGAACAGTGCCCAGACCTCCTCTTGATCTCTCAGCCTTAAACCTATCACTGCCACCAGGTGGACCTTTCACCCCTGGTCAAGTGGTCAGTGATTCCTATGGTATAATTTTCTTGGACTGGAATGGTGTCAAGTGCCTTCAAAGATTTTCAGAGCTTCCTATCTGCCCCGTCAATCAACTCAGAGATCTCCTCCACTGGTGCAACAAATCAAGACCAGGACTCTTCCTCAAAACCCATGTGCTGAAAGAAGCCAAACTCAGAAGACAACAGGGTGAAGTAGTTCCTGATTGGATGATCCCAGAGACAGATTCCTTTGATTAAATGCTCTTCAAGGATGAACCTCTATAGCTGATAGATCACCTTTTGTATTCTCTTTTTATATTTATCAGTTGTAACTTTTAGTACTTGTAATTTTATTTCACTTGTACTTATAGTTTTCCATCTTCCCTTGTAAACTTATTTACGAATATTAATGAAAATTTCAGTGAAGTACTTTACTCCATCAGTACTAGAAAATATCCCTGAAAATAGTAAACGGGACACGCATTTATGAGTCCAATTTAACCTTATATTTTTAACTTAGCAATTTTCTTTTGTTTCTTTGTCATCATCAAATAGGGGGAGATTCTTTATCCAAACTCTCTCAGTGATTTGATGATGACCCTTGGAATTACTTAGTGAAAATTACAAAGAACATCTGTATGTATAAATGTTTTGCTATCAGTGATAACACTGAGTCTGTTCAGAATCACTGATGGTAACTGTTAATGCCAAAAATCGCACCAAAGGGACAACTTAAGGTCGATGTGGACTTAAACAACTAAAGAAAGGATCTTTCGACAAAACGTGCGACGAGGATAAAAATAAAGGAAACAATAGATTTGACGACGCAAGAAAAACCTCAACGAGGAAAAAACCTGCGGACAACATTGGGGGTCGTCGTTGCACTATGGTTGCCAATCAGGGGCGATATCCTTTGTTACGGGTGTCGATCGTACAGAGATTACAATACAAGTGAAGGGAATGCTTCGAAATGTAAAGTACAAGTGTTTTCAATGTTTAAATAGTGTGCGTTGTGTGTGAAAATAAGGTGTAAACTGCTGGTCGAGGGCGGATGTCGTGCGTCGAGAGCGATTCTTCGAGTGAAAGCTTCTTTTCTTCTGTTGTTCTTGAGCTCGCTGTAGAATTCTTGAATTCAGTATCAGATGTTAGCTTTCAGTAGACGATTTCTTGGATTCGATAGCAGATGTCCCCAAAATGAGGCTTGAGCTTGATCTTTTATAGTCTTCGGGAGCTTTAACTACATCATTAAAGGCTTTGATGACTTGTTGTAACGGTCGTTGTCTTCAATGTGGGATTAAATGCTTGTTAATGACTTCGTCGGTTATAGCCGTTACCCATTAATGACTTTGACTCATGCATTAACCACTTAATAAATGTAACAGTTATATTATGTGTTAGCTTGGTTGATGTCGCATGGTCTATATGAGACGGTCGTGCGGAACAGGCGACGTCGAGGTCGAGTGTCGCGATGAACTCTCGACTTACCTTTCGGGAGGGACGACGGATATTTTTCTGGGTCTTTGTCGGGACCTTATCTTAATACAAAATATGGTTCATAACGAGTGTCTTTACCTTTTCTGTTCGTGGTCAAGACCTGCATTAATAAACAAAAGAAACGAATGTCTGACTGTTAACGGTTAATATAATCGTACGACCGTCTTAAGTCTCGGATGTCGGTCTTATGGAACATACGACTATCGCCAAAATACAAGACCATTTGGTCGTAGGACCAGGATGATATAACACCGATGACAGGAGACTGTCGACGTAAGACCGATGAGCCATAACTGGCGACATTAGACTAGTGACGTAGGACTAGTGATGTGCAAAGTGCGATACGTGACGTGCGACACGTGACGTGCGATCATGAGATGTACTATGACTATTGACCCAATATGTCAGTTATCGTAGTTATTTAACGTATGTCGGGGATATGATAATAATGGGTATTATCATTGTCGGTCGGGGGTAACCAATGTCCATAGGTCATGTCGAGGGGATTTCCCAAGTCGGTCGAGGGTGTGATTTTTTACCCAAACAGTTAGCCCCCCGAGATCTGAATTTCAAAGCCAGTGGAATTTCAGATCTCGCACTAAAGTAAAATGTGTTGCTACGGAGACGTGTTACTTTTGCTAAGATCATCAGAGGAAAACTGACTTGGTCAGCCAAGGAAGGTGACGCAAGTTGCGCTTGCCCTTCGAGGTCGGGAAAGGAGAAAGAATGCCCCGACAGCTGGGTCGGGAATCTTGAAGAAGACAAGGACGGTAGTCCTGAGGAAACCGTCTTCGAGGGCTGACGTTTCGTCGAGAGTTGTCACACCTAAGGAGGCGAGGGCATCATCAATCATTCTGGCGCGATGGACGCGACATCAGCAAGTTCGGCGCTTCTGGCGACAGTGACGAAGTCGGTGTCCAAGGTGTTGTCCCCAACGTCTGCCGACAAGGGGGATGGGTCATCGGCCGAGGTCATGACGGTCAATTTTACATTGCTGTCTGACTTTAGGGCGGATGGTGTCCTAGACGGGACGACGTTGTTGGTGTCCTAGACGGGACGACGTTGTTTCCTCATCTGGGGAAATATTTGCTCCCGTCTTTCAGGGAACATTTTCCTATCGAGGAGATAGGGGTCCATGTCGCCGGGTTGGCGTTCTCGGTCGATGTGGTCCTATGAGCAGGCGTTCACAGCCGATACGGTCGTTTAGAGACATATGTTCTGGCGTTCCGAGCCGTTATGGTCATTAAACACCTATGGTCTAGCGATCTGAGCCGATGTGGTCGTTAAAGACCTATGACCTGGCGTTCACAGCCGATATGGTCTGGCGTTCACAGCCGTCGTGGTCTGGCGTTCACAGCCGTCGTGGTCGTTACGTTGTATAAGTTTTGCTTTAGCGATAATCGGTAAGAATTTTACCTTTCTATTGAACCTGAGTATTACATGTCATGGACAGATGTAACATCAACTAAAGAATTTCATTAAGTGCAAGAATGAACAAGAAGTCGTGCGACTTGGGCATCCATTGTAATACAACGGTTAGAACGTAAGTCACAAAACTTTCATATTTTCGAATCGTATAAGCAAACGTAAGCGCGTGCGATCAAAGCATTCATTCTGAACATGAAATTTTTCTAAGTTAAAGAACTTAGATTGTGGGGTCATAAGACCTTATGACCGTATGACTAAATCATACGATGAATTTGGATTATGCGTTCCTGCGAAAGGATAATTAAGTCATAAACCTGATCGTTTGTGTCGTACGATCCTGTGAGAGCGTACTAAAGTCGTACGATAGACTTAGCAATATATATCGTGCGATCCTGCGAGACTAATAATTTTTTAACCTGCTTTAGCCATGACTGGCGATCATAAAAAACGTGAGTCGTCTTTTATTGATGACTAAAAGTCATAAGACCTGCGCTTTAAGTCGTAGAGACTTTTTTCCTCACAACATAAATCGTAAGACTTGCGATGTAAGTCCTAGAGATCTTTGTTTCTCACGATATACATCGTAAGACATGTACTCATATGATCTTGCGATCCTGTAATGTAAAATCGGGGGTGGTCGTCGGTTTTGACCAATGATCTTTTGATGCTTGAATCAACGATCATATATTAGATCAAAATAATTAAACGAGGAGAATATACTTAGAGTATATGTATATAGATTTGTTCTAAGTAAGACGTCACAGTTACCGTAATATGGAGTCGATAAGCGCCTTATACCGAGGACTTTCAAAATCAAACGTGGTATTTTTTTAGCTTGTGACGGGTGTTCCGAGCCCCCGAGTCCCTTGGATGATGCAATACATGCGACACTTTGATGGAGCATTTTTTTATCAGGGCTTGAATCTGGCTTCGAGCCGTATTCAATTCTAGTTGAAGTTGAATCAGGGGATCCTGAAGATTTGCCATGTACCTGAATGTAACCAAAAACTTTGCAAGATCGTTAGTAGAAACACACGTTCATCGAAGATTTTCTCTAGATGTGGTCCCACGGATGGCGCCAAACTGTTAATGCCAAAAATCGCACCAAAGGGACAACTTAAGGTCGATGTGGACTTAAACAACTAAAGAAAGAATCTTTCGACGAAACGTGCGACGAGGATAAAAATAAAGGAAATAAGAGATTTGACGACGCAGAAAAAACCTCAACGAGGAAAAAACCTGCGGACGACACTCGGGGTCGTCGCTGCACTATGGTCGCCAATCAGGGGCGATATCCTTTGTTACGGGTGTCGATCGTACAGAGATTACAATACAAGTGAAGGGAATGCTTCGAAATGTAAAGTACAAGTGTTTTCAATGTTTAAACAGTGTGCGTTGTGTGTAAAAATAAGGTGTAAACTGCTGGTCGAGGGCGGATGTCGTGCGTCGTGAGCGATTCTTTGAGTGAAAGCTTCTTTTCTTCTGTTGTTCTTGAGCTCGCTGTAGAATTCTTGAATTCAGTATCAGATGTTAGCTTTCAGTAGACGATTTCTTGGATTCGATAGCAGATGTCCCCAAAATGAGGCTTGAGCTTGATCTTTTATAGTCTTCGGGAGCTTTAACTACATCATTAAAGGCTTTGATGACTTGTTGTAACGGTCGCTGTCTTCAATGTGGGATTAAATGCTTGTTAATGACTTCGTCGGTTATAGCCGTTGCCCATTAATGACTTTGACTCCTGCATTAACCACTTAATAAACATAACAGTTATATTATGTGTTAGCTTGGTTGAGGTCGCATGGTCTATATGTGACGGTTGTGCGGAGCGGGCGACGTCGAGGTCGAGTGTCGCGATGAACTCTCGACTTACCTTTCGGGAGGGACGACGGATGTTTTTCTAGGTCTTTGTCGGGACCTTATCTTAATACAAAATATGGTTCATAACGAATGTCTTTACCTTTTCTGTTCGTGGTCAAGACCTGCATTAATAAACAAAAGAAACGGATGTCTGACTGTTAACGGTTAATATAATCGTACGACCGTCTTAAGTCTCGGATGTCGGTTTTATGGAACATACGACTATCGCCAAAATACAAGACCATTTGGTCGTAGGACCAGGATGATATAACACCGATGACAGGAGACTATCGACGTAAGACCGATGAGCCATAACTGGCGACATTAGACTAGTGATGTAGGACTAGTGATGTGCAAAGTGCGATACGTGACGTGCGACACGTGACGTGCGATCATGAGATGTACTATGACTATTGACCCAATATGTCAATTATCGTGGTTATTTAACGTATGTCGGGGATATGATAATAATTGGTATTATCATTGTCGGTCGGGGGTAACCAATGTCCATAGGTCATGTCGAGGGGATTTCCCAAGTCGGTCGAGGGTGTGATTTTTTACCCAAACAGTAACCATTGTTCTTCATAGTATTTCTCAGCAATAAATGTACATCAGTGATAACCTAAGCCTGTTCGCTTATCACTGATGATTGAAAGCAATGTTGTTTTTAATCCTTGAAGACAAGTTTCGCGATAAAGAGTTCATCGCTGACATCGAAGACAAAGCTGATAAATAAGTGACAAGTCTACTAATGTTTTGATGCGGACATCAGTGAAACCAAGACAAGTCCATACACACGACGTTTCAAGAAGAAGACTTCAGCGATAGCTGACTTACATCAGGTCTTCTCAGATGAAAGATCAACTCAGCGATCGCTGATCATGAAGCCTCCTCTCCAAGAAATGTTTGTATAATCTATCTTGCACAACCCCGTACAATTTGTCAGAAGAAACATCTATTTGTCCAGAATCGTACAACCACTCTGCCACTACATTGTTCACCATGCGACCCAAATCATGTCTTGCAAAAAGTCAAAAAGCATGCTCCCAATCAAATGATGACATGTGTAAAGTCCTCCTGCCATTCATTAAATGCATGGGTATAAATAGAAGGAATACCCCTTCAGTTTGAAGGTGGTCTCTCTCTCTCTATCTACTTAGTGCCTAAGAAAAATATCTTCATTTTTCTAAGATTTCCTTTTTCTCTCTATTTCTTAGTGCAAGAATACTTAGTGCTTCTCAAGTTTGTATAGATTAGGTCTTGTACTTAATCTTATTCCGCAACAAGCTGTAAAGTGTTTTGATTTATCAATAAACAATTTAGAAAACCATAAATCTTGTGTGTTTGTATTCAACCTCCCCTTCTACAAACTTATACTTGTATAACCCTTCGGGGCCAACAAAGGGGATTTTTGTGACGCAATCGCATTATATTGAGAAAGTTCTCAATAAATTCAGTTACGGTGATTGTTCTCCCGTGAGCACTACTATGGATTCTAGTGTGAAATTAATGCCAAATACGGGCAACACAATTTCACAACTTGAATACTCTAAGGCCATTGGTAGATTGATGTATGCCTTGACAAGCACCAGGCCCGATATTGCTTATGTCGTAAGGAGGTTGAGTCGGTATACTAGTGATCCTAGTACTCAACAGTGGCAAGCGGTTCAAAGAGTATTTAAATATCTTAAGGGAACCATGAATTATGGTTTGAGTTATATGGGATACCCTTCAGTTTTAGAAGGTTATTCGGACGCAAGTTGAATATCTAACATGGAGGATCATTCCATGACTAGTGGTTGGGTATTTTTGCTTAGAGGAGGATCCATCTCTTGGGCATCCAAAAAGCGAACTTGCATTACAAACTCAATGATGGAATCTAAGTTTGTTGCATTAGTTTCCGCCGGTAAAGAAGCGGAGTGGCTAAAGAATCTAATTTATGAGATTCCATTGTGGCAAAAGCCGATTGCACCTATTTCTATCCGTTGTGATAGTGCGGCACCTTGGCTAAGGCTTATAGCCAAATCTACAATGGCAAGTCTAGACACTTGGGTGTTAGACATAGCATTATTAGAGAATTAATCATGAATGGTGTAATCTCCGTTGAGTTTGTTAGAACGCAACAAAATTTGGCAGACCACTTGACAAAAGGTCTGACAAGAGACTTAGTGCACAAGTCTACGATCGGGATGGGATTAAAGTCCATATAAATTTATAATGGTGAGAAACCCAATTCTTTTCTAATATTATATTAGAAGTTGAATTTAATTCGGAAAGCTCACACTCATAAACTGGAACACGGGTTGCATCATCCCAGGTATGTGTTTGGTCCTACAGTAAGTAGGTTGAAGTTTAACTTCTTAATAAATCCTTGGATAAAGTGTATTTGCATGTGCACGAAGTAAAGGATTTACCTATGTGATTGTAAAGTGTAGCTGCATTTCAAAAGGTTGGGGACTTGGCCTTTATACAAACTTTATAGTTGTGTCATGTTTATTTTACTAGACGAGTATGGAAACTTGTATGTATTTTCAGGTCTTCAAATGAGTTGATGGATTCAATCCTTGGGACACCTTGATTCTCGAATATTTGAATAGTGTAAAATACTAATATGAAAATTCAATCGTTTAGATATTTTCATTTATGTGCAAGTTAGGTTTTGTTCAACTTAAGGTGTTATTTCATGGGTTACACTAAAATGCGGGAGGATTGTTGGTGATTTTACCAGGTCATTTAAGTGTAATTGGATTTAACACGTGTGTCGTTGGGGTTTCAAATTGTGATCTAATACAAGTTAGGCGGTACGGAGTGCACACTTGTTATAAGACTAGTTTGATATCGGTCACGAAGAAATGACGGGTGACTTGGAATGCAATGGAAAAACTCGATCAGAATGAAGAAAACTTCGATTCTGACCAGTTTGGTATTTAAGAGCAAGAAGGTGTGATTTCGGACTTAGTTCTGAAAATAGAATCAGGTACCTCTGAAGGGTCATGCTCTGATCAGGTACCTATGAATGGTCATGCTTTGAGCAGACTATCATTGAGTGGTCTTGATCTGATCAGGTACCTCTGAATGGTCATGCTCTGATCAAGCTATCTCTCAGTGGTCTTGCTCTGATCAGGTACCTCTGAATGGTCATGCTCTGAACGACTACCTCTGAGTGGTCTTGCTCTGATCAGGCTACCACTGAGTGGCCATGCTCTAAACAACTACCTCTAAGTGGTCATGATCTGCTACCTCTGAGTGGTCATGCTCTGATTAGCTAAGTCTAGCTAAGTCTTATCTGTAGGTCTCGTATGTTCAGATCGTATGATCAGAGCTCTAAACCTGCATTTATTGTGCATTTATTTCCAGCTCATGATTTTAGCTATAACGGTTGTAACTGACCCATTATTGCTAATAATTAGCCATGATTGTCATTTCAGTTTTTTCCTTCTTTTACGAATGGAACTAGTATATATATATATATATATATATATATATATATATATATGATATATACTTACGTTTTAAAGTACACAATTTTTGAGCAAACCTTAAAATACTCTCCCAAAATTTTGCTTTCGTTTTTGTGCCTAAAAACGAAAGTGTTCTTGAGTCTTATCCTAGATTGAATTTCGTGAAACTCAGGCATAGGGTCGAAATATCAATTCGGAAAGTGAACTCTTACACGATTCTCAAGCAATCCGGTTACTGATCGTTTACCCTAGCCCTATTTCCCCCAACAGATTGGGTATCTAAATTTGTTTTTCGTATACACCAAAATCGGATCCTTCATACAATTTCAGATCCTGGACTATTGGATCCTATAAAAATCCAATCCTCTTTGTGAATTTCAGATATATACATAAAATAGAATAAGAGAACATTTTAAGTGTTTGATTGGTGGTTGATTAGATGTTATATTATATTATCATCAGATCCACATAGTTGAATTTAATACATTTCAGTAATTTTTTCTTAGAGTTGTTGGTTGGTTTAATTGGGTCTTTTAGCGCTTATGTTATGTTTTAAATTTTGTAATTATCATCAAAAATATTGTAACTTTGACAAATACTATAACAAGGGGACAGGGGATATGATAGTTTTAAGAACATGCAATCAGGGCCGGACTCAGATTTTTATTCAAACAGTGGCAACATTTAACTATAAGAAACAAATATAGAAATGTTTTCTATAAAATTAATAATAGTTCTTTGCTTTTCAAACCGGAGGTCTCAAGTTCAAGTCCTACTATTGCAATTTTTTTAGAAACATAATAAATATGAAATCAAAAGCTAAAAACTACAAAAATGGCTCTAACAAGACTCAAACTCTGGGCTGAAGTCCAAATAAAAATCTTTCAAACCATATTACAGTTTCAAAATATATATGGTGGCACAAAACAAATTAATTGATACGGCTGCACCTTTCACGAACCTAATTTGTTTTACCTTACGGCGGAGAAACAGTACGGTGGCACGTGCCACCTATAGCCATTAACTAGGTCCGCCCATGAATGCAACCAACTTGCTTGTATTTTCATTCGAAATATAAACTGATAATTTGTAACTGTATTCTTAAAGAAAAGGGATCGCCAATGGTGAAATTTTTAGTTCTTTCTTATATCTAAGTTGAAAACTACTAATATTAGCAGTATGTAATACACAAACAAAAATTTTCAACCAAATTGGTTGCATATTCTTGCAATTGACAGTTTGTGAATTCATTGATGGTCATCCACTCATTGTTCTTTTTTCTTGAATATGAACAAGAATCTCTGATATTGATCAGCCACTTGACGTTCAACTCGTATTTTATTCACATTATATGACTCTTAGGAGCCGTTTACCTAATCACTTACTCGGGTAAGTGCTTACCGGTAAAATTCAACACTATCACTTACTTCTCGGGTAAGATTTTAGTCCACCAAAATGGCATCGTATGCAACAATTTAGCTGGTAAGCGCTAACCATGGTAAGAGTCGTCGCACTCACTTATCGGGTAAGACTCTCGGTCCTTGCTTTCGACTCTCGGTCCTTGCTTCCGCTCTTACCGGATAAGATTCTTAGTCCTTGCCATATTCATCCGATAAGCTAATGTGACTTGGTAAGCACCTACCCGGGTAAGTGTTTTGTAAACGGCCCCTTAATTACATGTTTAATGTACCCTTTAATAATAATAAGATAAAAAGTTGTTATTTATTTAACTACATTTTAATTTGTTAAGCCAAAAAATTAAATTTCGATCTTTAATTGGTACTTAGGCTTGAAAGTATGATTGATCTGATCATTACGATCGTAATTAGTCCTTGACCCAGTTTCATTTAATTCAACTTATTTTTTAAAAGCTTCTGATGTTTTCGTTTTCACTTCAGGAAAGCAATGTACAAAGTTGGATTCTTTTCGCAAAATATTGACTCAATTCGGAACATTTTTGGCACGAAGAGTTCATATGCCTCAATTCGGAACATTTTTGGGTATGTTTGATCCTTATCCAATCCCGGGTTAAATAAACTTTAGCTAAGCAAAATCTGAACCATCCGAAAAACATTTTTCCACAATTTTTGCTTGTGCTAATGCCCCCATATATTCTTGGATTTCCATGGTTGGTGGTTGGTGTCATATATAAAAGTTCTTTATTGAGAATATCGGGTCTTCAATTAGGGCTGGTATGCTTTGTTGGGTCACCAAAGATTTGAAATTGACCCACCGATTGTATTCTTGAAATCTCACATAGAATATTTAATTTTGGTTCTTTGTATTAACTTGGTCAAAATATCAAACAAGAGTTTCTCATTGTGGAAGTGAAGATACAATTTTCAACAAAAAGACCAAGTTATTCCTCACTGATTCTCATCTTGGAAAATCGGTGAATACCTGGCCGATTCTCTCACTACCTTCGGTCAAACATCTCACCGATCATAAGATACAAATTGGTGAGATCCCACCTTGTGAAAGCTGGCAGATAAAGATCATTTAATATGGGACAATATCTTATGGCAGGAAAAAGGGACTATTTGTTGTTATTCCTGTTTCAGATAAAGTCTCAATCAAGCATGCTTGTTCTTTCTAGTACTGAGAAAAAGTGTGAAAGGGACTTTTCAACTTTTCAGAGTCAACCCTTATCCTTGAATCTCCATATGACAAGTGTCTCAAGCATTTAATGCTTCCAGCACTATATAAAGAGGAGAGAGTTCTCCATGCAAGGTTACGCGTTCCTGAAGATTTTCTCAGTACAACAAGGCTTTCTCCCCCTTGAACTTTATAACTTTCAATCGTTGTGTTTTAGAAGTTGTTTTGTTTTCAGTTTACTTTGTGAAGATTGTTAGAATAGTTTTAACTGTTCTTTCCGCAACAATCTAAGTTTTTTCTGTGTGTAATTCTTGATTTGAAAAATCAATAAAAGAATTAATTAAGTGAAAATTTGTGTATTGTATTCAACCCCCCCCCCCCCCCCCTTCTACAATACATGTTCTTGTTATTATTATCCATCTAGGACTAACAAGTGGTATCAGAGCAGGAAAGTTTAATCTCAATAAACTTGATTTGCAATGGCTGCTTCATTCTCAAACAATGAAGTTTCCTCTTAAAACACTTTTTCTGAAAATGGCTCTATAACCAAACGTCCTTAGTTCAATCCTAACAATTTCTCTTTGTGGAAAAGTCGGATGATGCTCTTCATGGAAGGAGTGGACTGTAGATATCCAACCATTCTCAGTGAGGGACCCATTGTCCCTAGAGTCTGGGCTCGCTATGAAACGCAAAAATTCGGCAAAGAAATTGCTGACAAAGATGATTCTGATGATTCTTCTGATGAAGAAAAATCTGCTGCTATTGGTGTAACGTCCCAAAAATTACAAGCAAATTTAAATTTTTAAATAAACATTTCATTTATAACAACTCATTAAATGATTCCAACGTTTCGTTTGTAAACTCATAATTAATATCTTCATAATAAAAACCAGCGAAATTAAACGTTTAATTACTAAAAACCATAAAGCAACCAGCTCTCCTCGCGCGCCAGTGTGTACTCGTCACGCCTTGGAGTCGCCCGTACCTGAAACCACAATCTATTGGGAAAGGGTAAGCACGAAGCTTAGTGAATTCAAACACCATAAATAACACAGTTATTTCCACACCACCATAAACAGATAATTGCACATAAACAACATACAAGTCTACGAACAAATCATAAACATGTATATCCACACCAACCCACCTAATGGGCACACGTCGGTCCCACCGAACACACGACCATCATGTAAACGCAACCCGGCACCCCCGGGTTCATACGCCACCCGCGTATGTGATCCTCGGCCCCGCCGAACTCCTACGCCACCCGCGTAGTCACAACAATAAAGGTCCGACTAGACACCCCACTATTTAACCCCACATCAAAAGCAAATAGAACTACCACATACATACACAACGTAATGTAAAAATAACCGACATTAGTTATTGTGAGAGAACTCACCTCGAATGCGCGCCTAGCTTAACAATACAATTCAAGATTCACAATTACGGTCACTTCCCAGCACCTAAACGCATGTTAAAACGTGTCAATACAAGACCCGGACCCTATGACACGACACACGCTTAAACCGTCACTAAAACCATTTTCCGCTCTCGCCAAACAGGTCTGTTCGGGACCTGTTTCGACCCCTTTAAGCCCAGAAAATTCCCAATATTATTTCATGATTAGAAAGTACTCAGAGATAGGGTTTCAATGACATAATATACGTCTCCTAACGATTTTTCTACAATTTATTATGAATTAATTACGAACGACCACAAAAACTGTCCGTTTTCGGACCAGCCGCACAAACAGCCCAAAACAGCCTAGCTACGGGCTTAATCAGACTTTCGGCAAAACACGAAAAACCTCCCCAACTCAAATTGGGAACTTTGGGCACCAATTTCACGTCAAAACGAGTTACGAGTGAAAAGTTAAGGCTTTCGCAAGATCAAGGCAGATTTCAGAAATTTTCACATGAAATGACGAATCACCGAACTTGCGACCACTTTTTCGCCCAGCTAGAGACCGAACCAGTTTTCCGCTAAAACACGGAAAACGTGCCCGACCCCGAACTTGAACCGTGGGCGCCTGTTTCGGATCAAACGGAGTTACGACGGAAAAGTTATAGCCGTCGTAAAAACAGTGGATGCACTATTTTCCACATGAATTGATGATTATAAAAACGACGGTTTTAACGAAACGGCATAAACGATTAAGTCAAGGCTTAACGGATTCTACGGTGATTATTAATAAGACATGGCCACGCACTACCCTCTGCCCTCCGGCAGTCGTGGTTGTCGGCGGCGGCCGGCGGCGGTTCATCGACGAGGAAATAAAACAACCCGCAAACCACCGCGAGACCACTACCCTCTCGATCACCCTACCGCGTGCACCAACGACTCACACCACCACCGCCACCCGACATCCAGCCACCATAGTGGCGGCGCGGCAGCGGCAGCAGCGGCCGGCCGGCGGTGGTCCTCCGGTGACGAAAACGAAAAGAAAAGAAACGTCGAGTGAAACCTTACCTCGATGACGACACAACGATGAAACCCGACACCTTCACTCTCTCTCGCTACACCCTCCTCTTCGCCGGCAGAACCAGCAGCGCCGGCGCCGGCTGCTTGTGGGTGGCTCACGGCGGCAGCAGCGACTCCGGCGGCTTCCCTCCCTTCTCGTCTTCCTCTCTCCCCACCCTCGATCGCTCTCGCTCTCTCTACTCTCTTCTCCGTTTCCTTCTCCGGCCGACAACCACAAGAAAAACAAATATCCCGTAGGGTTTCTTTTTGGGTTTTCTTTCTTTGTTCCCACGACAAAATCCCTAAACAAAACATGGAATACTGAGTTGGGTTGCATGGGCCGAACTCCACACAAGTTTGGCCCTTATACATACTTAGCCCCTCAACTACATCTCTCTAGCAACTAACCAATGTTGTTGACATATTTTGACTATAAGGTCCAATTCGTCTAGCCCTGCTAACGGGATCCACGATAAATAAAACTTAAAAGAAAAGAATTAATAAAACGAAATTACATACCGGGACACGGACTTTACAACTCTCCCCCACTTGGGTTAGACTTCGTCCCCGAAGTCTACGTCCGCAAACAGCTCCTAATAACTCTCTGGCATTTGATGATATCCCAAACTCAATCCACTTTCAAGCTTTAACCATTCTAAAGCTGCTCACAGTATACCCTACAGGACACTCGACTACGATCATTCCTACCCTTAACTGTCGATTAACTACCACGAATTCTAATAGACTCCATAGATTTTCAATAAATTATATCAACAAAACATCGACCCCCATGCCGAACATCGGTCCAACCGATTACAATAACAAACATCGGCCACCCGCCGAACATCGGTCCAACCGATCACAATAACAAACATCGGCCACCCGCCGAACATCGGTCCAACCGATCACAATAACAAACATCGGCCACCCGCCGAACATCGGTCCAACCAATCACCATAACAAACATCGGCCACCCGCCGAACATCGGTCCAACCGATCACAATAACAAACATCGGCCACCCGCCGAACATCGGTCCAACCGATTACAATAACTCACATCGGCCACCCGCCGAACATCGGTCCAACCGATTACAATAACTCACATAAGCGTGGTATTATCCTAGACACTAACACAAATAGATATCCCCCACAACCAAATCAACTAACACACACGTAGGTCATTCCACCATAACCATCCATCACAAGTGATCATTTCAGGGTTACTACTACCGTCACCATGATTATCTTAAAATCGGCTACAACTCTCCGATTATACTAAAGGTGTTTGGCCTCAAGCCCAAAAGTCGACACCTAAATATACCACCTACCTCAAAATGGTTGATGCGCATTTATTCTCTTAATAACAAAGGGCATCAATCCCTTAACCGATACTATTCGGCCTACAGTACTAACGTGCGTGGAATATCTACCTTCCACCGTCGACGTATCATCCACACTTGCTCTACGAAGCCAAGTCACACCGTATCGAGGATACACCTTGACGTCTACCTCCCAGGTAACGCCTCAAGACCCAGTATACCGGAACTACCTCCCAGGTAAGTGCCCACAACTATATCCTCCTAGTACCTACTGGAAAGTCTTGGTTAAAACACATGAATACCGGGGTCCCACCCCGAGATACCCAACCGACCATTACCAACGACTGACTAACGTGTCTAAGGATCCAAAGCAAACAGCCTACCAACAACATGCCTATTCCGGATTGACTCACTCACCCAAACATGTAAACACTCAACGTGCAAAGAATGCCAAACGGTGCGACAAAAAAAACTCATCAACTAGACTCCACATCGAGCCATTAAAACCGGGCAATTGGCCCATGACTAACTCCAAGTCAAAACCGAGCAAAATGCTCCACGCTTGCTAGACCCATAGGTCGGAAAATGCGTTTAAACAAAGTTTAAGCAAGCAATACTCTGAAATCAACCTTAGTCTCAGACTCAACACGGGTTAAACAAAAGAGTTTTCCAAAAGGACTCACACCCTAAAAATTCTCGAAATGACACATGACACTTAAAAGCACATTTCCCCAAATGGTTTACAAAATATTTTCAACATCAGGATTTTCATCTCAAAAGATCGTATGTAATAAAACTACTATTACCTGATCGATAGTTACGCAAAACTGGACACGCTCGTCCCACATAGGAAAATCATGTTGAAAATCGTTCCATTGCAGTTCAGTTTACTCACACAAAAGCAAGCGTAATAAATAATTTCTTTAAAATGAACCGCCTCGATTCCAGTATGGATTGACTCATGACGTGCACTTAAAGTAACCGCTTGACCTTAAACAGGGTGCGACAAAGGTGTGCACATAATTCAAAATAAGTTTCACGACATTTGATTCAAAAATTCTTCTTTTTAATCATAAAAAAAATGACGTGGCACAGGGTTCGCCACAAATTTTTCGCGCGTCAGCTATTCACACAAAACGATGACACGGTTTAAAAATATATTTTTGTTAAAACACAACTGTCTCGTGTAAGTTTCAAACTTGAAGACAGAAACCAGTCCGCTTCTATTAATTGGAAATATCGACTAAAACCTCATAAAATCTCAAAAGGTGGGGTTCTTTAAATCGATTTCCAAGATTTCCCCAAATGGTCACATAACAAATAAGATATGCACCTCGTGACGTTAAACCCACACGACTCGACATGCCGTAAAACAAAACTTATTTTAACCAAATCACTCAATTAGCTTTATACAGACACCGTGGAATGTAACTTTTCGTCTCAACTCTAACATATGTGGAGGAGTTCCAATGTTAAAGTCACAAGCCGTAATCACTTGCCCCACATTTTAAACACCACAAAACACGGATATCATCTTACCCGAAAGAACCGTTGGAAAAATAACAAAAATGAGACAAATTCTAACAAAGTTTGCACTCCCGTGATAAAACGATTTCATACACTTTCAAAACCATATTTCAAAATCTTATGTGTGTGTTGAGCAGTTCCCAAAATTCCAAAACACCGTCCATACAAAGATTTGAAACACAAGAATTTGTTAATGCAATCTTATTTTCAAAATAACTTCGTGCATGACTCATTCGGCATTCAACGTCTCGACCCCTACTACTCCGAAACTCTCCGGTCTACTATTGTCATCCAGACATTTAAACCTCTTAAGGCAAGTTGGGAAATCACATCAAATCATCTTACGGGTTTTCCTCAAATCAAAGTCGGCTCTATGAGCCTATGACCCTAGCACAATCTTCCATCTTGGCCCGAAATGATCTGCTTACAACAAATATCATCCCTATCGTCACTCCAAGTGACTAATATTAGAATCGTCTTTCTATTCCAACGACTACTAGTTTAGGACCTTCATCACTACCCCCAACGATCATCACCTCAAAACACTTCGAGTACACACCTGTACTAGTAGGTTTACTATAGTTGTTCCTCCTTGTGATGGCTATTCTGGGTAGACAATACAACGCGTTATTAGCACCTAATAACTCATACTAACAACACGCACGCTCAACTCCTTGGATTCCTCGTGACTTCCCCGACTCAAGCATTGATCCTGTGCTTCCGGTAGTAGGAGCTCTACTACTACCATCCACACCTATCATCGCCCGTTCCGAGTTCCATCCCAAGGGGTCCAAGTAGTTTCTCGCCGAAACTATACACATATGCCCGCACCGGCATACGTACACACTCTTCCTAGCTCCCTAGGAATTCCATCCAAACCACTACCCTTGCTACTGCCAAATCCCTAATAGCAAGCAGCAGACATGCAATAGAGTGTAATAAGCACCAAGCAATTTAGCATACATACTCCTATGTTCTAGAAAGCAATCTAGCACACGTACTCATACATAAACACCCTTCCCAGCTCTCTAGGAACTTCCTCTTATCCCACTACCCTTGCTACTACCGAATCCCTACTAATTATAACGGGTGACCTCGCGAATACCCGATTATATGCAGTGCGAAACAAATAGACAGTCGAATACAAGACTCTATCCTAGAACGGGTGGACTCAAACAAGAGATGCGCAATAGAACTAAATCGAATATTCTAAGGCTATAAATCTCTTACTGCATACAACCTAGAGGGCATCCACTTAGTAACCTATCATAATTAGCATAAATTCCTAATAGAAAGTAGTTCAACATACAGCATAGTGTCCACAACAGACAATCTAGCATGCATACTCTATGATCTAGAAAGCAATAAAACACTAAGTACTGTACCTTTTCCCCTGGCTCCGGTTGACTGTACACACTGCGCCATCGATCACCGTTTCTCAAACGGGTTTTCCTTTCTTTTATTTTCCAAAAATTTTAAAGAAAATTTTATAGCCGCAAACTTGAGATCAAACACACCGAGGTGCATTTGATTCACTCAAGCTGTGCTCTGATACCAAGTTGTAACGTCCAAAAAATTACAAGCAAATTTAAATTTTTAAATAAACATTTCATTTATAACAACTCATTAAATGATTCCAACGTTTCGTTTGTAAACTCATAATTAATATCTTCATAATAAAAACCAGCGGAATTAATCGTTTAATTACTAAAAACCATAAAGCAACCAGCTCTCCTCGCGCGCCAGTGTGTACTCGTCACGCCTTGGAGTCGCCCGTACCTGAAACCACAATCTATTGGGAAAGGGTAAGCACGAAGCTTAGTGAATTCAAACACCATAAATAACACAGTTATTTCCACACCACCATAAACAGATAATTGCACATAAACAGCATACAAGTCTACGAACAAATCATAAACATGTATATCCACACCAACCCACCTAATGGGCACACGTCGGTCCCACCGAACACACGACCATCATGTAAACGCAACCCGGCACCCCCGGGTTCATACGCCACCCGCGTATACAACCTTCGGTCCCACCGAATTACTACGCCACCCGCGTATGTGATCATCGGCCCCGCCGAACTCCTACGCCACCCGCGTAGTCACAACAATAAAGGTCCGACTAGACACCCCACTATTTAACCCCACATCAAAAGCAAATAGAACTACCACATACATACACAACGTAATGTAAAAATAACCGACATTAGTTATAGTGAGAGAACTCACCTCGAATGCGCGCCTAGCTTAACAATACAATTCAAGCTTCACAATTACGGTCACTTCCCAGCACCTAAACGCATGTTAAAACGTGTCAATACAATACCCGGACCCTATGACACAACACACGCTTAAACCGTCACTAAAACCATTTTCCGCTCTCGCCAAACAGGTCTGTTCGGGACCTGTTTCGACCCCTTTAAGCCCAGAAAATTCCCAATATTATTTCATGATTAGAAAGTACTCAGAGATAGGGTTTCAAGGACATAATATACGTCTCCTAACGATTTTTCTACAATTTATTATGAATTAATTACGAACGACCACAAAAACTGTCCGTTTTCGGACCAGCCGCACAAACAGCCCAAAACAGCCTAGCTACGGGCTTAATCAGACTTTCGGCAAAACACGAAAAACCTCCCCAACTCAAATTGGGAACTTTGGGCACCAATTTCACGTCAAAACGAGTTACGAGTGAAAAGTTAAGGCTTTCGCAAGATCAAGGCAGATTTCAGAAATTTTCACATGAAATGACGAATCACCGAACTTGCGACCACTTTTTCGCCCAGCTAGAGACCGAACCAGTTTTCCGCTAAAACACGGAAAACGTGCCCGACCCCGAACTTGAACCGTGGGCGCCCGTTTCAGCTCAAACGGAGTTACGACGGAAAAGTTATAGCCGTCGTAAAAACAGTGGCTGCACTATTTTCCACATGAATTGATGATTATAAAAACGACGGTTTTAACGAAACGGCTTAAACGATTAAGTCAAGGCTTAACGGATTCTACGGTGATTATTAATAAGACATGGCCACGCACTACCCTCTGCCCTCCGGTAGTCGTGGTTGTCGGCGGCGGCCGGCGGCGGTTCATCGACGAGGAAATAAAACAACCCGCAAACCACCGCGAGACCACTACCCTCTCGATCACCCTACCGCGTGCACCAACGACTCACACCACCACCGCCACCCGACATCCAGCCACCATAGTGGCGGCGCGACAGCGGCAGCAGCGGCCGGCCGACGGTGGTCCTCCGGTGACGAAAACGAAAAGAAAAGAAACGTCGAGTGAAACCTTACCTCGATGACGACACAACGACGAAACCCGACACCTTCACTCTCTCTCGCTACACCCTCCTCTTCTCCGGCAGAACAAGCAGCGCCGGCGCCGGCTGCTTGTGGGTGGCTCACGGCGGCAGCAGCGACTCCGACGGCTTCCCTCCCTTCTCGTCTTCCTCTCTCCCCACCCTCGATCGCTCTCGCTCTCTCTACTCTCTTCTCCGTTTCCTTCTCCGGCCGACAACCACAAGAAAAACAAATATCCCGTAGGGTTTCTTTTTGGGTTTTCTTTCTTTGTTCCCACGACAAAATCCCTAAACAAAACATGGAATACTGAGTTGGGTTGCATGGGCCGAACTCCACACAAGTTTGGCCCTTATACATACTTAGCCCCTCAACTACATCTCTCTAGCAACTAACCAATGTTGTTGACATATTTTGACTATAAGGTCCAATTCGTCTAGCCCTGCTAACGGGATCCACGATAAATAAAACTTAAAAGAAAAGAATTAATAAAACGAAATTACATACCGGGACACGGACTTTACAATTGGTCGTTATATTCTTAAAAATCCAAAGAAATACACTGATGAAGTAAAACGACTTGTTTCTCTTGACTCTAAAGTTAGAGCAATCATTGCACTTTCTCTTCCTGATGTGGTCTACCACACTTTAGTTAATTTATCCACGGCTAAAGAAATGTGGACCACTCTATGTGTTATGTACGAAGGTACGGAGGAAGTTAAGAAAAGCAAGAAAATTGCTCTATTAGAATGTATGAACTTTTCACTCATGAAAAGGGAGAATCTCTTTCTAACTACTACAACCGTTTTAACAGTTGCAAATTTATGGATTATCTTCCTGACTTCTGGGAAAACATTTGTACTTGCATCAAGACAACCAAGGATCTTGAATACATGCCTCTCACTATTCTCTATGGAACCTTATTTAATTATGAACAAACCAAAATCCAAAGGAAGTCAATCATAAAAGAGATAAAAGGTTCCTCTGTAGCTCTTGTCAGTGATACTTCCAAGAAAGCTCAGTGTGTGCCCAGAATCGCATATCCTTCATCTGAATCTGATATTGACAGTCAAAATGATTCTACTCACCAAATGGATGCATATCTAAGTGATACTGATGATGAAGGTGAGGAAACCTTTGTCGAACAGATAACTGACGAAATGGTTATGGTTGTTGGGTTCAAAAACAAACCTCACTTTTCAGGCAAATCTAGAACTTTCAGAAAACCTTTATCTTTCACAAAACATTCCTCGACTGACAAGTCAAGTGATGAATGCTTCAATTGTGGTAACAAATGTCATTTTTCTTTTGAATGCAGAAGCAAACGCATTGAAAGAACCAGACCCACTTCCTCTGACAAACCTTTTTCCAAAAATAACAAGTTCAAGAATAATCTTTCAAAACAGACTTTTTCTAAAAAAGATGGTCAACCTTCCTCTCTTAAACATTTGGAACGTGCTGAGAAATATAAAGCCAAATACAAGAGAGAAAAGGAAAGAAATGAGGGACTTCTTAGAAAAGGAAAAGGACTTATTGCTGAAGTCCATGATTGGGCTGATGAGCCAACTTCTGAGAGTTACAAGGACTCTCCCAACATGTGTTTCATGGAAAGGATTGATGACGTGGAGAATTCTGAAAAAGTAATTACATCAACTGCTTTGGTGTCAACTGGGTGCTCATCATCATCTCCTCAGGTTCATGAGCATCATCAAATTTGGTATTTGGATAGTGGGTGCTCACATCACATGACTGGAAAAAAATTACTTCTTATAAACTATGTGTCTGAAAAGGGTCCATCGGTAACGTTTGGAGAAAATTCTAGAGGTTACACAAAAGGTTATGGTACTCTCATTAATGGATCTGTCACTTTCAACAAAGTAGTACTTGTTGAAGGATTGATGCATAATCTTCTAAGCATAAGCCAGCTATGTGATCTGGGTTACAAAGTTATCTTTGAACTTTGTATATGTTCCATTGTTGATAAAGACATGAAGGTGGTTCTCTCTGGGAAAAGAAAGGAAAATTTCTATGTCATAGACATGGGACAAAATCATGGTACATCAAGTGTTTGATTTTTTTCTGATGATACAGGCAAAAGAAACTGGCTATGGCACAAACATCTGTCTCACTTGAATTTTAAGACTCTACACATCCTGACTATGTGTACCGGTTGGACAAATCTCTCTATGGTCTCAAACAGGCTCCTCGCGCCTAGTATGACACAATTGCTGACTTTCTCTTGAAGCATGGGTATTCTAGAGGTAAAATTGACAACACCCTGTTCATCAAGCAATCTTCATGTAATCTAATACTTGTTCAAATCTGTGTGGATGACATCATTTTTGGTGCCAGTGATGAATCACTTTATGATGAGTTTGCTTCTCTCATGATGAGTCAATATGAGATGAGCATGATGGAAGAGCTCACATTTTTCTTGGGCCTCCAGGTTAAACAAACTTCAGAAAGGATTTTTATAAGTCAAAGCAAATATATTCGTGACCTTCTTAAGAAATTCAATTTTGAAAATTGCTCTCCTATGAAAACTCCTATGGCTCTACCCTTGAAAATTCATGCTGATCTGGATGGTAAATCTGGTGATGTAACGAATTATCGAGGTATGATTGGGTCCCTTCTTTATCTTACTGCTAGTAGACCTGATATTATGTTTGCTACATGTCTTTGTGCGCGTTATTAGGCCAATCCAAAAGAATCTCACATGGTTGCTGTAAAACGCATTTTCAGGTACCTGAAAGGTACCTTGCATCTGGGTCTTTGGTACCCCAAAGACTCAGGTTTTGATCTAATAGGGTATTCAGATTCTGACTATGCAGGTTCTAATGTTGATAGAAAGAGCACCACAGGTAGTTGTCAACTTCTTGGTGGCAAGCTGGTCAATTGGTCCAGTAAGAAACAGAACTCAGTTTCAACCTCAACTGCTGAAGCTAAATATGTTGCTGCTGGAAGCTGCTGTGCTCAAGTCCTATGGATGAAAAATCAACTAAGGGACTACAATCAAGTCTACTCATAAGTGCCCATACTGTGTGACAACTCTAGTGCAATTGCTATTGCAAATGGTCCAGTTCTTCAAGGATCACATCTCCAAAGGTGACATTGAGCTGCATTTCATTCCCACTGATCTTCAGCTTGCCGACCTATTCACCAAACCCTTAGATGAAGCCAGATTCAACTTTCTGATTGGAGAACTTGAAATGTTGTACTTAGTTCTTTAATTAAAAAAAATATTTGATATAGAAATAGTTAGCCATCGGTGAAAATCCCACTGAAGCTCCAACTTGGCCAATTCAGTGACCACCCTCGAAGAAATCCATCCTCTCCGAAAACCATCTTCTCACCGAAACTCTTTCTCGGTGACTCCAATCGATAACCTCCGAACCTTCACTTACCGATATCCCTTCTTCGGCGCCGCTACCTACTCTCTGAAACCCTATGGTCATCCCACCGAAACATACCCCTCCGATCTACCGACAGCTTTTCTCCGACCAACCAATACTCCCCGAATCTCCTGGTCTCACGCTTCCCCGTAAAACTCTCCGAAGCGTCTCTCCGAATACACTTAAGTTCCTTATTTTCCAAATCGGTAGAACTTACTCTCCGAAGTATACTGTTCCACCGATTCCCTCTCCTCTGATCCCTTATCCGTATCCTTCACACAACCCTATGCTTACATCATCTCCTTTCACCATGTCAGTCCATGTTTGACCCTTCCCATACCTACTTTTATGACTAAACCCCTAGTCTGCCGCTTTCTTCTCATTGTCGTCATTACTCTTTTTAATTTTATTTATTATTTGTTTCAATCAAGAAATCCTTTCCATTCCTTATAACCGTTGGTGCCCATTTCACCGTTTCAAATTCTCACATTATAAATACCCATCATCTTCATCATTTCATCCTTTCACGACCTCCAACCTCTCTCTCTCACTAAGAAAAACATGCAACTCATTCCCTCTCTATCTTTCAATGGCATCCTCAACCTCTGCTAAACTTCCCAAGATCCCCAAGAGAATTAAAGATGTTCCCACATGTTTTGAAGATCTCAAGTTCAATCCATGCAACCATGTCGCAAGATTCGACATTAATCCAAACCATCAAGAATTCATCATTGCTTCCAAGTTTTTGGTACGATCACTTCTTCTCCATGCTTTCACCTGCAATCCCAAGATGATCAAGTTTCTCATTGGCAAATTTTGGCTCACATGTGTGTATGACCCTTCCAATGACTCTATCAATGCTTCAATCCTATCTGAAGATGAAGACCATGACCTAACTTTTGGGGTCAAGGATGTACGTGATGCTCTCCGTCTTCCATCTTCTCCTAAATATGACGATTCCCACCTGGGAACTGAGCATGACGACGTTGTACGAGCCTTAAACTACCTATCTGATCCATCCTCCAAAGCCTCAGAAGTCCTAGGTACACTTCTACGAAAATACATGGGTGGTATATGGAACTTCTTCTTCACCCATGTCATTTATTGCCTATCTCGCAAGACCAGTGGACAGGATCAGTCTCCTTCCTACATTACTTCTCTTGCCCATGCTCTCATTTTTCAGCGAAAATTGGATTTTGCTCAGTATTTTTTCACTGAGTTGACCAATGTAATCTCTCACCCAAAACGATGCCACGTTGCCTACCCACGGTTCATCTCAATGATCATAAATCACAAAATGGTTGTTGCTCTTGATGTCGATCGAAAGTCAAAGTCCCCAAAGTTCGTCTATGACTGGTTCGCTCCTATGGTTGGGAAGACTGTTCTTGATGTGCCCCGTCTTGCCTCCGACTTGCCACTACACCGAGGTATGATTATTTTCGCTCATTCTCCCGGTCTACACTGGGAGATGCCAAAATCCCTGGATTTATAAAACTAGAGGTTATGGTGGATCCTCCAGCTGTAGTGGCCCCTATCCCCACTGCCCGAGTAAAATCGAGGGGCACTAAGAAAAAATCTAGGGTCCCCGATACCTCCGTATCTGCTTCTCGGACTATGCCTATGAAATCACCTTCGGAGGCTACCCAAGTCCACACCCCTTCACACAAACGGAGGCACTCCAAATCCCCTCCTAGGTCTCCTCTAAAGAGATCTAGGAAACCTTCGGCCAAGCCACACACCAGTCACCGATTCTCAAAAATCGGTGACTGTTGAAATTGTCCCATCTGGGCCAAGGGAATCTGCTATCCCCCGAACCACCTCCTCCGATGTCTCTCAAAATACTTCGGTTGTACAACAAGAGTCCCCACAACTTTACGCATCACCAATATCTTTAGGTGGTGTAGATGACTTTCAGGTCTCTCCCCTCAAAGGCTCGGATTTTGCACTTCATAGCCTTTCACCTGACCAGTTTATGGTCAATGATTCCGCACAACCCAATGAGGGTTTGTGAGTTCCAGATCCGTGCAACGAACAATATGAAATCAATAGATATGAACAACGGTTATGATTTCAACTGGTCATCCAATTAGCTTTCAATAATGCAGAGAGATTACAATATGTTTAGGAAAGCAATAATGAACAACTAGCCTAAACAATGGCTAAAACAAAACATTATATATGACGGGCCCGTGGTTAACAAGCCCACGGCCTGTTCACTAACAAGGCTCAAATAAAACAAATACAATTCAGCCCCTGAACTTCTATTCAACATTAATTGACCCTAACAATCTCCCCCTATGAATTGAAGTTCGAGTTGGCGCCAGTTCGCGACATATCTTTTTCGGAGCGCAAAGTGTACCTCAAACATTCGGATAGCATGGCGATAGTCGATGCGTTCTTCAACCACTTCTAAGGCTTTCCGAGCCGTAGTTTCAATCGGATTGGGAACATACGAGAGCCTTTGATTTTCAAATTCGAAAGAGATGATTTTTCGAAGAGCATCTTAAACTTTGAAGAGCGTGCCTTCGCAGAATCTGTCAACCTGACTGAAGCGCATAAATCTCTTTTATTTCTGTTCATTGATGTAGACAATCCCAAATTCTGGTTCCAGAAGCAGTGCGTTCTCGGGATACATCTTCAACTCGGGCGCTTTCAAATTCGGCTTTAACAGGTTTACCTTCTTCGCTCTGTTCTCGATTGCCATTTGGAAGTCCGTGAGATAAGACATCATGATGGTACGGACAAGGAATCGACGAACAGCTTCGAGCGCTTTGGTTACTTGAAGTGGTCGGATAGTTCTGGTTCGGAGGTCTTTCAGTATAGCATAGAAGTCGAACGGTCGGAGGTGCTGGAAGTCGGCTTCAGAGAATCGCCATTTATTTCCGTCTTCTCGTCGGACGGTGAAGATGGGAAACATAACTTTTAGAATTCTACCTGTTTGGATGTTGAGCACTTCAGTGATCTTGTGTTTGGTTCGGACTTGGCTAACTGGCAGATACCGCTTCATTGCGTTTACGTATTGGCTTTGGTATTCCGGGTCGGAGCTGTAAATACCAAGGCAAAAGGTAGGCTCGATGGTGCATAGCTTGTGAACGAACAGCCTTTTCAGGGATTCCTCCAGGTGAGGAATGAATATTGTGATCTTCTCCCAACGGATTTGTTGCTGTTGAGGAGGAGGGAGATCAGAAGCTGTCAGTTGATGTTGAGGAGATGTCGGAATATCAGAAGTTGTAGATTCGGGTCTTGCAGAAGTTTCGGCGGCTTGAGCTGAGTGAACGGGAGTACCATACAAATTTTGAAGCATAAACCGGTCGTAGTCTACATTGTCGTCTTCATCAGTTGGAAAGACTAGATTTACCTGGAGATTTACGGCACTGGCGGCTTTTTCATACCATGCATCTTCGGTCTCCGGGTCGGTCTGTGTGTTTGGATCAATAAGATTGAGTGTAGATCCATCTGATGTATCAAAGTTGACCAATTCCTGTGTTGTTCCCTCAGGCTTTTCAACCATCGGTTCTTCGTCATCGGAGATGTCCATCTCCTGTACCATCTCGACTAAGGGCAACTCGGCTTCGGGTCCGGTTTCGGTTGTAGGTGCCGCAGTTGAAGGTTCCGGTTGAACTACAGTAGCTTCAGGTATGATTGGGACGGACTCAGTTAATCTTTGTCTCTTGTTCTCCCCCTCACGGTGATCAGGATCATCCTGGTCATCGTGCCTTCTCTTGAGTCCGCCAGCTTGACTCTTGCAAGTTTCTTCGACAGAGGCGACTCTTTCGGAAAGCGTTGTGAGCGCTTGTTGAACGTCCTTGAGAGTCGTGTCAAGCTGGTCCAATCTAGTAGTAATGGATGATAAAGGAGCATTGACCTGTGATTTCAGAACGGAGATCAGGTCTGCTTCGGTAGAGGCGTCGGTTTCGGACTGCTGGAGCAGTTGAGTTAGAAGCATGGTCTTCAAAGTATCCACCGAATAGATAGGCTGAATGGGAGCCGGTGGTGGTGTCGGTGCAGTTTCAGGTTCGACCATTTTCTCTTTACCTTTGATCAGAGTCTTCAGTTTGTCGAGCTCATTTGTGAATCGCTGCTCCATGGCCTCGCGGACGGTCTTTAGGGCGCCGTCCAGATATCCCTTTGACACTAAGTCGGGTAATGTAACTCCGGGGTCACTTAGAGCACCCATTGAGGCATCTACCTTAGAGGTAGAGCCACCTACGTTCACGGTTGGCACAGGGGTAGCCGTGGTAGGATTTCCTTCCGATCCTTGCGTTCCGCTTAAAGGCGGGGACACTACGGAAGTTCCGATCGAGTCACGAAGAGCATCGATTTGGTGAGTCTCATCCTGTGTCCTAGCCGAAGAAGTAACATTTACAAATGGCTCTAGACTCAAGAGTGCATCCAAAGAAGTCGAGACCGGGGGAGGCCGGTCTCTTGTTTCAATACCAGTACCCTCCGAGTGAGAGACCAGTAGAAGTTGTGCTAATTCCCCGTGCGAAGTTGAAACATCCGTATTTTGACAGACGGATGAGTGGCTTTGGAGGTTGTGCAATTGCGCCGCTGGGTCCACGGCGGCTTCTTCAATACCCCGTCCCAACTGATGAGACGGGTTAGCAGATGTGGCTACCCGGATGACACTTGGCTGGATTCTCTCAGAAGCCTCTTTATCTTTACGGCTCAATCTTTCTTGGTTCGCTTTCGACCGTAATTCCCTCCGTCTCACATGTTCTAATTGTTCAACTAATTCTCCCTCAGGTCTCCTTGTATCTCCCATATCAGGTTGGGTAATAGGGATTAGAGGTGGTGTCGGTGAGTCGGATGGGATGCCTTCGGTAAAGTCCGGGTTTTGTCTTATACGGGGTGGGATTAGGGATGCGCGGATGGCACGGTCCATATCGGATTCAGTGGAGTCAGATTCCACGTCTTCAACTTGGCGTTGGGGTGAAGGAGGGTCAGATATATAGGGCTCGGTGTCACGATGGAGCATCGGTCGAGATGATGTACCGGCTTGATGGGATTGGCTAGTACTGGTACGCGGATCTGTTAGGACCATAAATGTCCTACATATTTGAAAGATATATAAATAATTATCTAGAGCGTAATTAGTTTAATTATAGAGGTTAATTCTTGTAAAAGCCCTTTATTGTGTTAATTGGGCTTAGCTTTGTTATTTATGGGCTTGGGCCTTGTTGTGTAAAGGCCTAAGTATATAAGGTTATGTTAACCTTAGTCTTAGGGTTAAGACGATTCATTATCATTCTATAGCTTATTGTTAGAAGTCGTTATTTTACTTTGATTGTAATATTTTTATAACGATTAATACTTTGAATGAATACGAGAGGGATGACAAGTTGAAATCATCAATCGTTATTGTTATTCCTCATTGAATCGTTGTTACCTGATCAATTTGGAACTAACAATTGGTATCAGAGCCGAATCGGTGATTTAAAGATACGAAAGAAATCGAACGAAAGCAAGAAATCAAAGAATTTTCGTAGTGTATTTTTCTGGAAAACACAGCCAGCCGTTTCACCTATTACCGGAGATTGAACCGTCGGATCGTCGCGATTTTTGGACAACTGCTTCGGGACATCTTGTTTTACATTCTGACTGGTTGGATTAATCGTTCGATGTCCAGAAAGCTCCCAGAATTTTATCGAAATACAGCAGATTTTCTTGAAGAAAAGTGTTCTTCAATCGGGTTTGCAAAGTTCTTTCATCGATTAAATATTTTTCTGTTATATCTCGATTGATTAATTGCTTTTATCTACTGCTTATCTGCGTTTACAAGGACTCAAAGGTTTTAATTTTTCAAGGTAAAAATCAAATTTTGAGTTTTTGGTGTTCTTCAAGTTTTTTGTGGTGGTTTGTGAAAAATAGGATATATTTTGCTCAGAAATCGATTTGGGTGTGTTTGTTTTTGTGTTTTTGGTCAAAATCTAACCCTACATGAGTGAAATCAAGCAACCCTATTGATCCCAAATCCGAATTTCAATCACAGCCGTGGCTAGCGGACGTTTCTAATCTTTCCGGGTAAGTTTCCTATTTCACACCACCTTTCCGGACAAAACTCTATTTTACCCGGATTGCACAACCATCCTTTGTTGAACTTGTTACGTGTGCGTCTGACCATTTTTTTGGTTGTTGTTTTTATCCAGCTATCACACAAACACACGTACATAGCATTCATACATAGTCTATTACTCTTGGTTATTGTGGAATTAACCAGTGTCCGGTAAGTATTTGTTTACATTTCATTCGGTAACCGTATTTTTCCGGAGAGTGCTTGATCCGGAAACCGCATTTATCCGGTAAGCTCTTCATTCGGACAAACAATTTCACCCGGTAAGCCATTTTATCCTGACTCCATCCGGTATCTCATCGCATCCGGTAAGCATATCGCATCCGGATAAGTTCCCGGTAAGTTCTCGTTTTCTTCGGTAAGATTTTCATCCGGTAAGGTTGTGTCCGGTAACCGCATCCGGGAACCACATATCATCCGGTAAGTGCTATTTTTGCGAGAACCACTTCTCACCCGGTAAGTTTTTTTTCCGTCCGGTAAGTCAATTTTATCCGGAATCTATCTCTATCTGGTAAACCAACTTTCGTCCGGTAAGCGTGTGATTGGTAACCATCATTCATCCGGAAACCCAACCATCACCCGGTAAGTATCCTTTTGTAACACCCCACTTACCACGACACAATATTGTCCGCTTTGCCCCACTGGCTCACGGCTTTGTTCTTGGCGACCTGGCGAGGACTTCGCAAGGACTTCCCAGGAGGTCACCCATCCTGGTACTACTCCCACCCAAGCACGCTTAACCACAGAGTTCCCAAGGAACCCGCATGCTTGTGGCCCCAAAACGCGTTGTGTCTGGTAAGGCCAAGGTTTACTAATATACCCAGCATCTCTCCTGTCCACGGCCGATGTGGGATATGCCTAAGGTGTTACACACACCCCCCCTTAGGGACTCATCGTCCTCGATGAGGTTTGCCCCACCATCCCGAACGGCACAGGAGTGGCTCTGATACCATTTGTAACACCCCGCTTACCAAGACACAATATTGTCCGCTTTGCCCCACTGGCTCACGGCTTTGTTCTTGGCGACCTGGCGAGGACTTCGCAAGGACTTCCCAGGAGGTCACCCATCCTGGTACTACTCCCACCCAAGCACGCTTAACCACAGAGTTCCCAAGGAACCCGCATGCTTGTGGCCCCAAAACGGGTTGTGTCTGGTAAGGCCAAGGTTTACTAATATACCCAGCATCTCTCATGTCCACGGCCGATGTGGGATATGCCTAAGGTGTTATACCATCTGTAACATCCCAGACCAACCGTACCAGATATTGTCCGCTTTGTCCACACACCTGGACTCACGGTTTTAAAACGCGTCTTATATGGGAGGTATCAAGTTCCTATTATAAGGCAACCTTTGTTCCCCTCCCCAACCAATGTGGGATCTTACAATCCACCCCCCTTGGGAGCCCAGCGTCCTCGCTGGCACATCAGTTCGGTTCCCGGCTCTGATACCATCTGTAACATCCCAGACCAACCGTACCAGATATTGTCCGCTTTGTCCACACACCTGGACTCACGGTTTTAAAACGCGTCTTATATGGGAGGTATCAAGTTCCTATTATAAGGCAACCTTTGTTCCCCTGTAACGTCCCGAAAATTTCAAGCAAATTTAAATTTTTAAATTAACAATTCATTGATAACAACTCATTAAATGATCCCAACGTTTCGTTTGCAAACACATAATTAATATCTTTATAAAATAAAACCAGCGGAATAAACGTTTAAAAATCATAAAGCAACCAGCTCTCCTCGCGCGCCAGTGTGTACTCGTCACGCCTTGAAGCCGCTCGGACCTGAAACCACAGTTTATTGGGAAAGGGTAAGCACGAAGCTTAGTGAAATTCAACACATGCGCAGATAGGAATTATAAACACATCACCCCTATCCGCACATAAGCAACAACATCACAGTTACATAAAACGAGTAAACGCCTACAAGTAATTATGTATCCAACACCTCAGTACCATCGAGGCCTCGGTCCCACCGAATTGTAATGTATCCAACACCTCAGTACCATCGAGGCCTCGGTCCCACCGAATTGTAATGTATCCAACACCTCAGTACCATCGAGGCCTCGGTCCCACCGAATTGTAATGTATCCAACACCTCAGTACCATCGAGGCCTCGGTCCCACCGAATTGTAATGTAACCAACACCTCAGTACCATCGAGGCCTCGGTCCCACCGAATTGTAATGTAACACATTTATACCAAGCATTCAAACCAATCAAATATTACACACCACAAACAACTAGTTCACACCACAAAGACAGTAGTACATACAAACTATTATGACATGCATACAACCCCTAACTACACAGTGAGAGAACTCACCTCGAATGCGCGCCCAGCTTAATAACACAATTCAAGCTTCACAATTACGGTCACTTCCCAGCACCTAAATGCATGTTAAAACGTGTCAATACAAGACCCGGACTCTATGACACGACACACGCTTAAACCGTCACTAAAACTATTTTCCGTTCTCACTAAACAGGTCTGTTCGGGACCTGTTTCGACCCCTTTAAACCCAGAAAATTCCCAATATTATTTCATGACCAGAAAGTACTCTTAGTTAGGGTTCCAAGGACATATTATACGCCTCCTAACGATTTTTCTACAATTTACTACGGATTTTACAAAAACAGATTCCGGAACAGCGAAATTCAGCACCTTTCAGTATAAAACGACAAATCGACCCATGCTACGTCCCGAACTGGGTTTTGCACAAAACACAGAAACGTTTCTAGACTCAAAAAGGGAACTTTTGACACTGGTTTCACCCCAAACCGAGTTACGAGCAGAAAGTTATAATTTACACAAAACAGTGGCAGATTCCAGAATTTTACGCATAAAATGACGAAACACCGAACTTGCGACCACTTTTTCGCCTAGCTAGAGACCGAACCAGTTTTCCGCTAAAACACGGAAAACGTGACCGACCCTGAACTTGAACCGTGGGCGCCAGTTTCGGCTCAAACGGGGTTACGACGGAAAAGTTATAGCCGTCGTAAAAACAGTGGCTGCACCATTTTCCACATGAATTGATGATTATAAAAACGACGGTTTTAACGAAACGGCTTAAACGATTAAGTCAAGGCTTAACGGATTCTACGGTGATTATTAATAAGACATGGCCACGCACTACCCTCTGCCCTCCGGCAGTGGTGGTCGTCGACGGCGGCCGGCGGCGGTTCATCGACGAGGAAATAAAACAACCCGCAAACCACCGCGAGACCACTACCCTCTCGATCACCCTACCGCGTGCACCAACGACTCACACCATCACCGCCACCCGACACCCAGCCATCACAGTGGCGGCGAGGCAGCGGCAGCGGCGGCCGGCGGTGGTCCTCCGGTGACGAAAACGAAAAGAAAAGAAACGTCGAGTGAAACCTTACCTCGATGACGACACAACGACGAACCCGACACCTTCACTCTTCTTCTCCGACGGACACGACAACGACGGCGGAGACCTCCACACTTTCCGGCGAACTCCCTCTCTCTCTCTCTTCTCGCCGCTCTATCTCTCTTGGTTTCTCTCCTCCTCTCTCACTCCTCGTTTTCTCTCTCTCTCTCTCTCTCTCTCTCTCTCCACGACCGAACACCACAAAGGGATTAGGGTTTGGTTTCTAAGTTTTGGGGTTGATTGTTGTTGGTGTGCGACGGGAAACCAAAAACGAAAGGATGAGGGGTCGGTTCCCTCACATGGGCCGACCCCATGCTAATACCCTTACAACAATACAAGTTTGGTCCCTAGGTTTTAAAAACATTTTATTATTAAACCCCATTAATTTAAGATTTTATACTTTAGCCCCTTATTGACAAAAATGATTACAACTAAGGTTTTTCCCCAACGAAACTTAGGATTTAACCAATGACCAATCATCCCCACGAAATAAAACGTTTTAGGTCCTTGACGCTTAACCTCGTTAAGTATATTCGTTAAGAGAAGATAATAACGTAATTAAATTAACTTAAAATATTTAAATAAAATGTCTTCCGGGACACGGGCTTTACAACTCTCCCCCATTTGAATTAGACTTCGTCCTCGAAGTCTATGCCCGTGAATAGCTCTAGATAATTCTCCCGCATCTCAGCCTCGGGTTTCCAAGTCCACTTGGAACCCCTTCGGTGTTGCCACTGGACTTCCACTAACTGAAACCTAAATTTCTCACCCCGTCAAAAATTTCTCTAATACTTTTCTTACCAACAAAACTCCTTCCAGAACACTCTAACAACGGGAATCGTTCTTAGCCAAGCGACTTCGGTTGTTCCCCAACCTTAGACATTCTATGTATCCCGAGTCAAACTTCAAGCTCTAACCATTCTAAAGCTGCTCACAGTATACCCTACAGGATACTCGACTACGATCATTCCTACCCCTAACTGTTGATTAACGTCCACGAATTCTAATAGACTCCAAAGATTTTCAATAAATTATATTAACAAAACATCGACCCCCTGCCGAACATCGGTCCAACCGATTACAATAACAAACATCGGCCACCCGCCGAACATCGGTCCATCCGATTACAATAACAAACATCGGCCACCCGCCGAACATCGGTCCAACCGATTACAATAACAAACATCAGCCACCCGCCGAACATCGGTCCAACCGATTACAATAACAAACATCGGCCATCCGCCACAAACATCGGCCATCCGCCGAACATCGGTCCAACCGATTACAATAAATCCCATAACTGTGGTATTATCCTAGACACTAACTCAAATAGATATCCCCCACAACCAAATCAACTAACACACACGTAAGTCATTCTACCATAACCATTCATCACAAGTGATCATTTCAGGGTTACTACTACCATCACCATGATTATCTTAAAATCGGCTACAATCCTCCGATTACACCAAAGGTGTTTGGCCTCAAGCCCAAAAGTCTACACCTAAATATACCACTTACCTCAAAAGGTTCTACGCATTTATTCTCTTTAATACAAAGGGCATCATTCCCTTAATCGATACCAGTCGGCCTATAATACCAACACGCGTAGAATACTCAACCTTCCACCGTCTACTTATCCTCCACACTCGCTCTACAAAGCTAATTTATCTGAACCGAGGATACACCCTGACGTCTACCTCCCAGGTAACGCCTCAAGACCCAGCACACCGGAACTACCTCCCAGGTAAGTGCCCACAACTATATCCTCCTAGTACCTACTGGAAAGTCTAGGTTAAAACACATGAATACCGGGGTCCCACCCCGAGATACCCAACCGATCATTACCAACGACTGACTAACGTGTCTAAGGATCCAAAGCAAATAGCCTACCAACAACATGCCTATTCCGGATTGACTCACTCACCCAAACATGTAAACACTCAACGTGCAAAGAATGCCAAACGGTGCGACAAAAACAACTCATCAACTAGACTCCACAACGAGCCATTAAAACCGGGCAATTGGCCCATGACTAACTCCAAGTCAAAACCGAGCAAAATGCTCCACGCTTGCTAGACCCATAGGTCGGAAAATGCGTTTAAACAAAGTTTAAGCAAGCAATACTCTGAAATCAACCTTAGTCTCAGACTCAATACGGGTTAAACAAAAGAGTTTTCCAAAAGGACCCACACCCTAGAAATTCTCGAAATGATACATGACACTTAAAAGCACATTTCCCCAAATGGTTTACAAAATTATTTACAAAATATTTTCAACACCAGGATTTTCATCTCAAAAAGATCGTAAGCAATAAAACTACTATTACCAAGTCGGTAGTTACACAAAAATGGACACGCTCGTCCCACATAGGAAAATCATGTCGAAAATCGTTCCATTGCAGTTCAGTTTACTCACACAAAAGCAAAGCGTAATAAATAAAAATGAACCGCCTCGATTCCAGTATGGATTGACTCATGGCATGCACTTAAAGTAACCGCCTGACCTTAAACAGGGTCCGACAAAGACGTGCACATAATTCAGAATAAGTTTCACGACATTTGATTCAAAAATTCTTCTTTTTAATCATAAAATGACGTGGCACAGGGTTCGCCACAAATTTTCACGCGTCAGCTAGTCACACAAAACGATGACACGGTTTACAAATATATTTTTGTTAAAACACGACTGTCTCGCGTAAGTTGCAAACTTGAAGACAGAAACCAGTCCGCCTCTAATAATTGGAAATATCGACTAAAACCTCATAAAATCTCAAACTGGGGGCAGGCATGCAAGCTTGTAACACTTCCTCAAGTTTCGTACTTGGGACATATAACGTCAAAACATTATAGTTTAAAAATGTATTTATCGAAAATGCTCAAACTACTCGTTTCCTCCAAAGCAAAGGTTTTTAATTTCCCAAAAAAAAAATGATCGGTAATTCTAAATTAACCGAATGTCAAAATCTACGCATTTATATTTCCAAAATATAACACATTGCAATCGAATGCACGATATTCACAACATTAAAACACTCATTGGATCAAATGGTCTTTCATTTCGACAAAAAGGAACTAAAACATTTTCATGCACGACTCGTTTATCAAAATGTCGAGAACAAAGGTTACCCCAGTATGCATACCCCTAAGTCGATAAATCGCATTTTCATAAAAATGTCAATAAAACCTTTAGCTGACTAACAAGCGCACTAAACAACTCCTTATGAAAAGTTACCAAAATTCCTCCATGCCTCACTTATGTCACGCATGAATCAATCCACACATCGAACTATTTGCAATAAAACACTTAGTAATACAACCTCTCGAACAAAAAGTTAAGCGACACTAGAATTCCCAACTCATTTTAAACAAATCACCAAAATAGCCTTTATACAGACATCGTGGAATGTAACTTTTCCGCCTCAACTCTAACACATGTGGAGGAGTTCCAATGTTAGAGTCTCAATCCGTAGTCACTTACCCAACATCTTAACCACCACAAAACACGGATAACATCGTACCCGAAAGAACCGTTGGAAAAATAACGAAAATGAGACAAATTCTAACAAAGTTTGCATTCCCGTGATAAAACGATTTCATACACTTTCAAAACCATATTTCAAAATCTTGTGCGTGTGCTGAGCAGTTCCCAAAATTCCTAAACATCGTCCATACAAAGATTTGAAACACAAGAATTTGTTAATGCAATCTTATTTTCAAAATAACTTCGTGCATGACTCATTCGGCATTCAACGTCTCGACCCCTACTACTCTGAAACTCTCCGGTCTACTATTATCATCCAGACATTTAAACCTCTTAAGGCAAGTTGGGAAATCACATCAAATCATCTTACGGGTTTTCCTCAAATCAAAGTCGGCTCTATGAGCCTATGACTCTAACACAATCTTCCATCTTGGCCCGAAATGATCTGCTTACAACAAATATCATCCTTATCGTCACTCCAAGTGACTACTATTAGAATCGTCTTTCTATTCCAACGACTACTAGTTTAGGACCTTCATCACTACCCCCAACGATCATCACCTCAAAACACTTCGAGTACACACCTGTACTAGTAGGTTTACTATAGTTGTTCCTCCTTGTGATGGCTATTCTGGGTAGACAATACAACGCGTTATTAGCACATAATAACTCATACTAACAACACTCACGCTCAACTCCTTGGATTCCTCGTGACTTCCCCGACTCGAGCATTGATCCTGTGCTTCCGGTAGTAGGAGCTCTACTACTACCATCCACACCTATCATCGCCCGTTCCGAGTTCCATCCCAAGGGGTCCAAGTAGTTTCTCACCGAAACTATACACATATGCCCGCACCGGCATATGTACACACTCTTCCTAGCTCCCTAGGAATTCCATCCAAACCACTACCCTTGCTACTGCCAAATCCCTAATAGCAAGCAGCAGACATGCATTACAGTGTAACAAGCACCAAGCAATTTAGCATACATACTCCTATGTTCTAGAAAGCAATCTAGCACACGTACTCATACATAAACACCCTTCCCAGCTCTCTAGGAACTTCCTCTTATCCCACCACCCTTGCTACTACCGAATCCCTACTAATTATAACGGGTGACCTCGCGAATACCCGATTATATGCAGTGCGAAACAAATATACAGTCGAATACAAGACTCTATCCTAGAACGGTTGGACTCAAACAAGAGTTGCGCAATAGAACTAAATCGAATATTCTAAGGCTATAAATCTCTTACTGCATACAACCTAGAGGGCATCCACTTAGTAACCTATCATAATTAGCATAAATTCCTAATAGCAAGTAGCTCAACATACAGCATAGTGTCCACAACAGGAAATCTAGCATGCATACTCTATGATCTAGAAAGCAATAAAACACTAAGTACTGTACCTTTCCCCTTTGGCTCCGGCTGACTGTACACACTGCGCCTCCGATCACCGTTTCTCAAACGGATTTTTCCTTCTTTTTATTTCCCAAAAAACTTTAAAGAAAATTTTTATAGCCGCAAACTTGAGATCAAACACACCGAAATGCGTTTGATTCACTCAAGCCGTGCTCTGATACCAAGTTGTAACGTCCCGAAAATTTCAAGCAAATTTAAATTTTTAAATTAACAATTCATTGATAACAACTCATTAAATGATCCCAACGTTTCGTTTGCAAACACATAATTAATATCTTTATAAAATAAAACCAGCGGAATAAACGTTTAAAAATCATAAAGCAACCAGCTCTCCTCGCGCGCCAGTGTGTACTCGTCACGCCTTGAAGCCGCTCGGACCTGAAACCACAGTTTATTGGGAAAGGGTAAGCACGAAGCTTAGTGAAATCCAACACATGCGCAGATAGGAATTATAAACACATCACCCCTATCCGCACATAAGCAACAACATCACAGTTACATAAAACGAGTAAACGCCTACAAGTAATTATGTATCCAACACCTCAGTACCATCGAGGCCTCGGTCCCACCGAATTGTAATGTATCCAACACCTCAGTACCATCGAGGCCTCGGTCCCACCGAATTGTAATGTATCCAACACCTCAGTACCATCGAGGCCTCGGTCCCACCGAATTGTAATGTAACCAACACCTCAGTACCATCGAGGCCTCGGTCCCACCGAATTGTAATGTAACACATTTATACCAAGCATTCAAACCAATCAAATATTACACACCACAAACAACTAGTTCACACCACAAAGACAGTAGTACATACAAACTATTATGACATGCATACAACCCCTAACTACACAGTGAGAGAACTCACCTCGAATGCGCGCCCAGCTTAATAACACAATTCAAGCTTCACAATTACGGTCACTTCCCAGCACCTAAATGCATGTTAAAACGTGTCAATACAAGACCCGGACTCTATGACACGACACACGCTTAAACCGTCACTAAAACTATTTTCCGTTCTCACTAAACAGGTCTGTTCGGGACCTGTTTCGACCCCTTTAAACCCAGAAAATTCCCAATATTATTTCATGACCAGAAAGTACTCGGAGTTAGGGTTCCAAGGACATATTATACGCCTCCTAACGATTTTTCTACAATTTACTACGGATTTTACAAAAACAGATTCCGGAACAGCGAAATTCAGCACCTTTCAGTATAAAACGACAAATCGACCCATGCTACGTCCCGAACTGGGTTTTGAACAAAACACAGAAAAGTTTCTAGACTCAAAAAGGGAACTTTTGACACCGGTTTCACCCCAAACAGAGTTACGAGCAGAAAGTTATGGTTTACACAAAACAGTGGCAGATTCCAGAATTTTACGCATAAAATGACGAAACACCGAACTTGCGACCACTTTTTCGCCCAGCTAGAGACCGAACCAGTTTTCCGCTAAAACACGGAAAACGTGCCCGACCCTGAACTTGAACCGTGGGCGCCAGTTTCGGCTCAAACGGGGTTACGACGGAAAAGTTATAGCCGTCGTAAAAACAGTGGCTGCACCATTTTCCACATGAATTGATGATTATAAAAACGACGGTTTTAACGAAACGGCTTAAACGATTAAGTCAAGGCTTAACGGATTCTACGGTGATTATTAATAAGACATGGCCACGCACTACCCTCTGCCCTCCGGCAGTGGTGGTCGTCGACGGCGGCCGGCGGCGGTTCATCGACGAGGAAATAAAACAACCCGCAAACCACCGCGAGACCACTACCCTCTCGATCACCCTACCGCGTGCACCAACGACTCACACCATCACCGCCACCCGACACCCAGCCACCACAGTGGCGGCGCGGCAGCGGCAGTGGCGGCCGGCGGTGGTCCTCCGGTGACAAAAACGAAAAGAAAAGAAACGTCGAGTGAAACCTTACCTCGATGACGACACAACGACGAACCCGACACCTTCACTCTTCTTCTCCGGCGGACACGACAACGACGGCGGCGACCTCCACACTTTCCGGCGAACTCCCTCTCTCTCTCTCTTCTCGCCGCTCTATCTCTCTTGGTTTCTCTCCTCCTCTCTCACTCCTCGTTTTCTCTCTCTCTTTCTCTCTCTCTCTCTCCACGGCCGAACACCACAAAGGGATTAGGGTTTGGTTTCTAAGTTTTGGGGTTGATTGTTGTTGGTGTGCGATGGGAAACCAAAAACGAAAGGATGAGGGGTCGGTTCCCTCACATGGGCCGACCCCATGCTAATACCCTTACAACAATACAAGTTTGGTCCCTAGGTTTTAAAAACATTTTATTATTAAACCCCATTAATTTAAGATTTTATACTTTAGCCCCTTATTGACAAAAATGATTACAACTAAGGTTTTTCCCCAACGAAACTTAGGATTTAACCAATGACCAATCATCCCCACGAAATAAAACGTTTTAGGTCCTTGACGCTTAACCTCGTTAAGTATATTCGTTAAGAGAAGATAATAACGTAATTAAATTAACTTAAAATATTTAAATAAAATGTCTTCCGGGACACGGGCTTTACACCTTTGTTTGGTAAGTTTGGTTGGTAAGTTTGGTTGGTAAGTTCTCGTCGGTACCCGAGTTACCGCACATCTCGTGATTGAGAATTTTACGACAGTTGCGAATTCTTTTAACGATTGGTTTGAGATTATTTGTGACGTTTTGAGCTTATTTTCGTCGTTTTTTGATCTAACTTGGTTTGTTTTCTCGCAGCTTCCACTCTCGAAGAGTAATTTCGTTCGTTCGAATTCGATAATAATCAGATTTTAAATTTTGGAAACAAATTTATTTTATAAATTTATTTTTTTTCGGATTTAATTTTTGATTTTTCTTCCGCAAATTTTGATTCTTCAAAATAACACCGATTAACGATCATTTTTTCAGGTAACAAATGTCGTATTGCTTTAATCCTGCGTGTAAAGACATTATAAGAATGCATGAAGAGAATTGGAAGCTTGCAAATGAAACGTACAAAAGCACTTCAAAGAACTGACGGAACAGAAACTGCAAATATCTGAAAGTGCTGATAAGCTTGCTAAATCTGAAGAAAAGGCAACAGCCTTAGAGTCCGAAAACACGGAGCTGAAAAAGAAGCTTTCTGAATTGCCATCGCCAGACGAGATAAAGGCACTTGAAAAGAAAGCACATCAAAGACTATGTGAAAAGAATATCAGGCAAGCAGATGATTTGTGCAGCAAGTACATCAAGGAGCTGAAGGAACTAAAATCTCAAATCTGGAACAGTTCTGAGAAGCTTGCAAAAGAAGAAGAGAAAGGTAAACTCCTAAACTGTGAAAACCTTGAGCTTAAAAGTAAACTCTCTATTTTTGAAAAGGTTTTTGAAAAGGAGAAAGAAAGTTTTGAAAAAAGAAAAACAATTGCTTTTACAAAAGCAATCTGGTTTTTCAAACAAATCTCTTGATGAGAAGAAGAGTCTTGAGCTTAGATGTCTAAAACTTTCAACACAAATCTCCGACTTTGAAAAAGTTTTGATTTTAGAAAGAGAAAAGTTTGAAACTGAACGCAAATCTTTTTCTAAAAATAATGGAGAACTTTCTTTGAAAATAACTGATTTGGAAAAGGAATTAGACGCTCTAATCAAAGAGTCTGAGAAAGGGAAAGTTGAAGGTTTTAGGGATAAATGCTTGAAAGATGATTTTGCAAAAGAGATAAAGATCTTTCAGACTGAGATTACTAAACTTACAAAGAAATTATCTGGATTAGAAACCGAGAATTTGAAGGAACAAATGGTTAAATCTAATTTACAAAAGAAAATTGATTTAATTCTCGAAGAACGAAATGTCTTATCCGTTAAAGTCAAGAAACTTGAAGAAAGCAAGTTCAAAGGTGCTCAACCTACTTATGCTTCAAGTTATTCTTCTACAAATCGTTCTTCAAAGAATTTTGTCAAATCAAATGATTTTCCAAAAGATCAGATTCAACCTTCCAACCTTTTCTATAATTCTCGTGTTGATAAGAAAGCTAATCACATTTTCAAGAAAGTAAACATGTTGATCCAAACCCTCAGTGATTTGATAATGACCCTCTCTTAAACACTTAGTGAAAATTGTAAGTAAACAATATGTATTAGAGTTTCACTATCGCTGATAAGTACTAAGACTTTACAGTACCGCTGATAGGAACTCTCACTCTTTAGATTAGATATTCAGCGAACACTGTTCATCATCTTATAGCTCTGAGCCTGTTCAGTCTATGAGATGATCGTTGATAAATTAGTTGTTTACTTATGATCCCTGAAGACAAGTTTCACGTCAACATATGTTCTACGCTAAAGTCGAAGATCAAGCTCAAGAACCAGCGACAAGTCTACTCATGAACTGATGCGGATATCAGCGAAGTAAGACCTGTCCATTCAATGTGAAGTATCAAGTAGAAGACTTCAGCAATCGCTGAACTTTATCATTCGCTGATAAAGATCTAACTCAACGAAAGCTGATCATGAAGTCTCCCTGCATGTTACTATTGTCTTACCTCCCTTGCACGTCTCCGTACGAACTGTCAGAACGGACATCCCTTTTGTCTGTAATCGTACAACAACTCTGATTCTACACTGTGCACCATGCGGCTACTAAGGTTGTCTACAAAGGTCAATGACATGCAACCACTCAGCTGCTGCCACGTGTAAAGCCATACTGCCTTGCATTAAATGCATGCTGTAACGTCCCAAAAATTACAAGGAATTTAAAATTTTTAAAAGTAATACATTTCATTATAATCAAACCAAAAGTTAACAAATCCCATTACAATAAGAATAAACGTCGTTATTTAAAACCGTCAACAAAGTTTAAGCAGCGGAAAGTTATATAATTAAATCCCCATTTACTAAAAATCAATTTAAACAATCTTCGCCTTGCGCCCGTGTGTACCGTCATGCCCGACTGCTACTCGCACCTGAAATCATAAGATATTGGGAAGGGGTAAGCACGAAGCTTAGTGAATTCCATCACATGCGCAGATAGGAATTATATACACATCACCCCTATCCGCACATAAGCAACAACACCACAGTTACATAAAACGAGTAAACATCTACAAGTAATTATGTATCCAACACCTCGGTCCCACCGAGCCCTCGGTCCCACCGAGCCCTCGGTCCCACCGAGTTGTAATGTAACACACTCGTCACACCGAGTTCCCACAACGTTTCTTTCCACTTCCTCGGTCCCACCGAGCTCTCGGTCCCACCGAGTTGTAATGTTACACACTCGTCACACCGAGTTCCCACAACGTTTCTTTCCACTTCCTCGGTCCCACCGAGCTCTCGGTCCCACCGAGTTGTAATGTAACACACTCGTCACACCGAGTTCCCACAACGTTTCTTTCCACTTCCTCGGTCACCGAGCCCTCGGTCCCACCGAGTTGTAATGTAACACATTTATACTAAGCATTTAAACCAATCAAATATTACACACCACAAACAACTAGTTCACACCACAAAGACAGTAGTACATACAAACTACTATGACATGCATACAACCCCTAACTACACAGTGAGAGAACTCACCTTAAAGCAACGCGAGTATCCGCAACCGCAATCACAAGCCGGCCAACTTCACTCACCTTCTCCCACCTAATTACGTGTTAACAAATGTCAAAGTGACGCCCCAATCCAAAACCACGACTACTAAATTATAACATACACATTCCAGCTTTTACTCTAAAAACACAGGTCTGTTCGGGACCTGTTTAACCCCTTGTAAACTGATAAATCCAGAAATATTAATCCATAATCACAAAGTCCCATGTCTTAGGGCTCCAGGGACATATCGCACGCGCTCTAACGATTTTTCTACAATTTATTATGGATTTTACAAAACCGGTTAACTGCACAGCGAAAAACAGCACCTTTCATTACAAAACAGCGGTTTGACACTAGCTACGGTCCGAACTGGTTTTTCCGCAAAACATAAGAAACTTACTAGACTCATAATGGGAACTTTTGGCACTTGTTTCATCCCAATCCGACATTCCTAGCAGAAGTTATACTCGATACAAAAACAGGGACAGAAACTGCAGTTTCACATAAAATGACAAATAATGCTTAGTAACCCATTAAGCCATAGCTTAACCCAAACAGACCCGAATGAACCTTTGAGGATGCAAACAAATAGGGTATTCTAAGTGCAAGTAAAAACAACCCCCAAACATACAATCAACAACCACAATGAGACCCCAAAATTTTAGCGTGGAAAACCCCTCAAAATCGAGAGTAAAAACCACGGGACTACTAGAGCCGCTTCAAATCCACTACCACCAATATTAGAGCAATACAAAGTCTTCTCTAGATTATACTAGAGGCATACAAAACCATCATACACTTGGAAATAAGCACATCAAGATGTATGGAACCAAAATAGAGCAAGAATGGAGAAAAATCACCACAAAGTTACTGTTGTGCAGAACCCCACGAAACCATGACCTCCGGACCTCAAAACCACGATCCCACCGTCCAGAATGTTGATGAAGATGTCGTGAAGCTGCTCACCAAAAATCACGACGATCCGACCGTTCAATCTCCGGGAAACAGAAGTTTTCTGCAGCTAGGTTTTCAAAATACGAAAATATTGAGCTCCATCCATTTTTTCTTGTTACTCACGAACACCACACCAAAAAAATGATACAAGGGTTTGGTTTGGGTTGCATGGGCCAAAACTCTCACTTTTTGGCCCCTTAACAATTTTGGTCCCTCACTACATCCTTCTCGCAAACTAACCACGTCTTGACATATTTAACTATTAGGTTCAATTCGTCTAACCCCGCTAACGGAAACCATGATAAATAAAACTTTTAAAAAAGAATTAAAACAAAGAAATTACATACCGGGATACGGGCTTTACAACTCTCCCCCACTTGGATTAGACTTCGTCCTCGAAGTCTACGTCCGCAAACAGCTCTGGATAGCTTTACCACATCTCAACCTCGGGTTCCCAAGTCCACTCGGAGCCCTTTCTGTGTTGCCACTGGACTTTCCTCAACTAGAATCTAAATTTCTCACCCCGTCTAGAATTTCTCGAATACTTTTCTTACTAACAAAACTCCTTCACGGACATTGGACATATGATCGTAAGAACACTCCAACAACTGAATTCATTCCTAGTCAAACGACTTCGGTTGCCTCCCAACCTTAGATGTTCCATACATCCCGATTCAACTTGCAAGCTCTAACCATCCTAAAGGTGCTCACCAACATACCCTACAGGATACTCGAATCCGATAATTCCTACCATTACTGCCGATTAACTTCCACGAGTTCTAATAGACTCCCAAAATTATTTCACACAGATCATCAAACCAGTAAACTTATAATCACCCACGCAGGTCATTCCACCATAACCATTCATCACAAATAAGCATCTCAGGGTTACTACTACCATCATCATAATTATTTTCAAATCGGCTACAAATCTCCGATTACACTAAAGGTGTTTGGCCTCAAGCCCAAAAGTCGACACCTAAATATACTACTTACTTCAAAACGGTTATTGCGCCTTTATTCTCTTAATTACAAAGGGCATCCTTCCCTTAACCGACACTATTCGGCCTACTATATTAACACGTGTGGAATACCCAATCCTCCACCGTCTACTTATCCCACACGCTCGCTCTAGGAAGCCTAGTTACACTGTATCAAAATACTCCTTAACGCCTACCTCCCAGGTACGTCTCAATGCCCGGCGCATCGGAACTACCTCCCAGGTAAGTGCTCAAGACTATATCTTCCTAGTGCCTACTAGAAAGTCAAGGTCATAACACAAGAATACCGGGGTCCCACCCCGAGATACCCAACCGACCATTACCAACGACTGACTGTCATGACCAAGGATCCAAAGCAAACAGTCTACCAACAACATGCCTATCCCGGAATGACTCACTCACCCAAACATGTAAATACTCAACGTGCAATAAATGCAAAACTGTGCAACAAAAACAATCCAACAACAAGACTCCCCATCGAGCCATTAGAACCGTGCAATTGACCCCTGACTATCTCAAAGTCAAAACCGAGCAAAATGCTCCACGCTTGCTAGACCCATAGTCGGTCAAAACGCGTTTAAATAAAGTTTAAGCAAGCAATACTCTAAAATCAACATTAGTCCCAAACTCAACACGGGTTAAACAAAAGAGTTTTCCAAAAGGACTCACACCCTTAAAATTCTCAAAATGACACATAACACTTAAAAGCGCATTGCCCAAATGGTTTACAATATATTTTCAACGTCAAGATTTTTTTTTTATTTTTTTTATTTTTTTTTATTTTTTTTTCATTTCAAAAAGACCGTAAGCAATAAAACTACTATTACCAGGTCGATAGTTACGCAAAAATGGACACGCTTGTCCCACATATGAAAATCATGTTGAAAACTATTTCATTGCAGCTTAGTTTACTCACAGAACGTAAAGCGAAATAAATAATTTCTTTGAAAATGAACCGTCACGGTTCTAGCATGAATTGACTCATGACATGTATTTAAAGTAACCGCTCGACCTTACACCGGGTGCGACAAAAGTGTGCACATAATTTCAAAATCAGTTCCACGACATTTGACCCCAAAATTTCTCTTTTTCAACATTCAATGTCGTGGCACAGGGTTCACCAACAAATCTTGCGCGTGCCGGCTAGTCATACAAAACGATGAAACGGTTTACAAATATATTTTTGTTAAAACACAACTGTCTCGTGTAAGTTTCAAACTTAAAGATAAAAACCAATCCGTTTCCATCATTTGAAAATATCGACTAAAACCTCATTAAATCTCAAAAGGTGGGGTTCTTTAACTTGATTTCCAAGATTTCTCCAAATGGTCACATAAACAAATAAGATATGCACCTCGTGAAATTAAACCCACACGACTCAACATGCCGTAAAACAAAACTTATTTAACGAAATCACTCAAATAGCTTTATACAGACATCGTGGAATGTAACTTTCCGTCTCAACTCTAACATATGTGGAGGAGCTCCAATGTTAAAGTCACAAGCCGTAGTCACTTGCCCAACATTTTAAACACCACAAAACACGGATATCATCTTACCCGAAAGAACCGTTGGAAAAATAACGAAATGAGACAAATTCTAACAAAGTTTGCACTCCCGTGATAAAACGATTTCATACATTTTCCAAAACCATATTTCAAAATCTTGTGTGTGTTGAACATTTCCCAAAATTCCAAAACACCATCCATAAAATGATTTGAAACACGAGAATTTGTTAATGCAATCTATTTCAAAGTCAAACTTTGTGAATGACTTAGTCGGCATTCTACGCCTCGACTCCTACTCCTCCAAATCTCTCCGGTCCACTAACGTCATCCGGACATTTAAACCTCTTAGGCAAGTTAAGAAATTACGTCAAATAATCCCTACGATTTTTCCTCAAATCAAAGTCGGCTCTATAAGCCTATGATTCTAGCACAATCGTCCATCTTGGCCCGAAACAAACATCATCCTTATCGTCACTCCAAGTGATCAATACTAGAATCGTCCTTTTATTCCAACAACTACTAATTTTATAACCTTCGACACTACCCCAGCGATCATCCCATCAAAGCAAAACAAGTACACACCTGTACTAGTAGGTTTACTATAGTCGTTCCTCCTTGCGATGGCTATTCCGGGTAGATATTACAACGAGTTATTAGCGCATAATAACTCACACTAACAACGCTCACGCTGAACTCCTTGGATTCCTCGTGACTTTCCCCGACTCGAGCATTGATCCTGTGTTTCCAATAGTAGGAGCTCTACTACTACCTTCCACACCTATCATCACTCGTTCCGAGTTCCATCCGATGGGTCCAACTAGTTTCTCGCCGATAACTACACACATATGCCCGCACCGGCATATGTACACACTCTTCCTAGCTCCCTAGGAATTCCACCCAACTCCACTACCCTTGCTATGACGAAATCCCCACTAGTCATGACAAGTCGCCTCGCGAATGCACAGTCGCACACAGTGTAAAACCAGATAGACATTCGAATATAAGATTCTATCCTACAACGGTTGGACTCAAACAAGAGCTGCGCAATAGAACTAAATCCGACATTCTAAGGCTATTTGGTTCCTACCGCATACAACCTATAGTGCATTCACTTAACAACTTATCAAGGCTAGCATGAACTCCTATTAGCAAACAACAAACATGCAGTACAGTGTAATAAGCACCAAATAATCTAGCACACATACTCCTATGTTCTAGAAAGCAATCTAGCATACATACTCATATGTAAACACTCTTCCCAGCTCACTAGGAATTTCATCTCATCCCACTACCCTTGCTACAACGGAATCCCTATTAGCCATAACGAGTTGCCTCGCGAATTCCCAGTCGCATGCAGCGTGAATCAAATAGACATTCGAATACAAAATTCTATCCTAGAACGGTTGGACTCAAACAAGAGCTGCACAATAGAACTAAATCGAATATTCTAAGGCTATATGATTCTTACTGCATACAACCTATAGGGCCTTCACTTAACAACCTACTATAACTAACATGGATTCCTACTAGCGAGCAATCAACATACAGTACAGTGTAAACCACATAAGCAGTCTAGCATGCATACCCTATGATCTAGAAAGCGATAAATACACTAAGTACTGTACCTTCCCACTTAGCGTCGGCTGACTGTACACACTGCGCCCTCAATCACCGTTTCCCAAACGGGTTTTCCTTTTTTTTCTTTTATTCAAAAAGATTTTAGTAAAAGAATTTGTAATTCCCTAGCCGCAACTTGAGACCAAACACACCGAGATGTGTTTGATTCACTCAAGCTGTGCTCTGATACCAAGTTGTAACGTCCCAAAAATTACAAGGAATTTAAAATTTTTAAAAGTAATACATTTCATTATAATCAAACCAAAAGTTAACAAATCCCATTACAATAAGAATAAACGTTGTTATTTAAAACCGTCAACAAAGTTTAAGCAGCGGAAAGTTATATAATTAAATCCCCATTTACTAAAAATCAATTTAAACAATCTTCGTCTTGCGCCCGTGTGTACCGTCATGCCCGACTGCTACTCGCACCTGAAATCATAAGATATTGGGAAGGGGTAAGCACGAAGCTTAGTGAATTCCATCACATGCGCAGATAGGAATTATATACACATCACCCCTATCCGTACATAAGCAACAACACCACAGTTACATAAAACGAGTAAACATCTACAAGTAATTATGTATCCAACACCTCGGTCCCACCGAGCCCTCGGTCCCACCGAGTTGTAATGTAACACACTCGTCACACCGAGTTCCCACAACGTTTCTTTCCACTTCCTCGGTCCCACCGAGTTGTAATGTAACACACTCGTCACACCGAGTTCCCACAACGTTTCTTTCCACTTCCTCGGTCCCACCGAGCTCTCGGTCCCACCGAGTTGTAATGTAACACACTCGTCACACCGAGTTCCCACAACGTTTCTTTCCACTTCCTCGGTCCCACCGAGCCCTCGGTCCCACCGAGCCCTCGGTCCCACCGAGTTGTAATGTAACACATTTATACTAAGCATTTAAACCAATCAAATATTACACACCACAAACAACTAGTTCACACCACAAAGACAGTAGTACATACAAACTACTATGACATGCATACAACCCCTAACTACACAGTGAGAGAACTCACCTTAAAGCAACGCGAGTATCCGCAACCGCAATCACAAGCCGGCCAACTTCACTCACCTTCTCCCACCTAATTACGTGTTAACAAATGTCAAAGTGACGCCCCAACCCAAAACCACGACTACTAAATTATAACATACACATTCCAGCTTTTACTCTAAAAACACAGGTCTGTTCGGGACCTGTTTAACCCCTTGTAAACTGATAAATCCAGAAATATTAATCCATAATCACAAAGTCCCATGTCTTAGGGCTCCAGGGACATATCGCACGCGCTCTAACGATTTTTCTACAATTTATTATGGATTTTACAAAACCGGTTAACTGCACAGCGAAAAACAGCACCTTTCATTACAAAACAGCGGTTTGACACTAGCTACGGTCCGAACTGGTTTTTCCGCAAAACATAAGAAACTTACTATACTCATAATGGGAACTTTTGGCACTTGTTTCATCCCAATCCGACATTCCTAGCAGAAGTTATACTCGATACAAAAACAGGGACAGAAACTGCAGTTTCACATAAAATGACAAATAATGCTTAGTAACCCATTAAGCCATAGCTTAACCCAAACAGACCCGAATGAACCTTTGAGGATGCAAACAAATAGGGTATTCTAAGTGCAAGTAAAAACAACCCCCAAACATACAATCAACAACCACAATGAGACCCCAAAATTTTAGCGTGGAAAACCCCTCAAAATCGAGAGTAAAAACCACGGGACTACTAGAGCCGCTTCAAATCCACTACCACCAATATTAGAGCAATACAAAGTCTTCTCTAGATTATACTAGAGGCATACAAAACCATCATACACTTGGAAATAAGCACATCAAGATGTATGGAACCAAAATAGAGCAAGAATGGAGAAAAATCACCACAAAGTTACTGTTGTGCAGAACCCCACGAAACCATGACCTCCGGACCTCAAAACCACGATCCCACCGTCCAGAATGTTGATGAAGATGTCGTGAAGCTGCTCACCAAAAATCACGACGATCCGACCGTTCAATCTCCGGGAAACAGAAGTTTTCTGCAGCTAGGTTTTCAAAATACGAAAATATTGAGCTCCATCCCTTTTTTCTTGTTACTCACGAACACCACACCAAAAAAATGATACAAGGGTTTGGTTTGGGTTGCATGGGCCAAAACTCTCACTTTTTGGCCCCTTAACAATTTTGGTCCCTCACTACATCCTTCTCGCAAACTAATCACGTCTTGACATATTTAACTATTAGGTTCAATTCGTCTAACCCCGCTAACGGAAACCATGATAAATAAAACTTTTAAAAAAGAATTAAAACAAAGAAATTACATACCGGGATACGGGCTTTACACATGCAGTATATAAGAAGAACCTTACTTCAGTTTTGAAGTGTGCTCGGACCATCTTCTTATTTCTCTCTTATTGTTAAGTTATTATTCGTAATTTCTTTAACTCTTTCTAGTGCAAGAAACTTAGTGTTTCTCAATACTTGTTTAGATTAGGTTTATCCTTAATCCTGTTTCGCAACAAGTTGTAAATTGTCTTGATTTATCAATAAACAATTTAGAAAAGTAAAAACGTGTGTTTGTATTCAACACCCCCCCCCTTCTACAAACTTGTTTAGCATTTCGGGACCAACAAGTGTTATCAGAGCAGATTTGTTTAATCTCATAAACAAGATCTGATATATACTAAGATTTCTCTTCCTAACTATTTCTTAAAATGGCTACCAACACAAACACAAACTATATTGACAACGGTTCTCTTGCAAAACCCCCAGATTCTCCAGAGATAATTTTAATCTATGGAAAAATAGGATGATTCTCTTCTTAGAAGGTGTAGACCCTACTATGCCTTACTATCTTGAAAATGGCCCATATATTCCTATAAGAATTGGTGTTGCAGTTCCAGCCGTTGAAAATAGACCTGCTATTCCAGAAAGGTTGATTCCCAAGGAAATTCATATGTGGACTGATGAAGATAAGAAGAAAGTGGCTATCGACACCAAAGCCAGATCCATACTCTCCATGGCTCTTCTTGACGAAGTCTACCATTCTGTCATGAACCTAAAAACCTCAAAAGCTATGTGGGATACAATCTGTGCTCAGTATGAAGGTACTTTTGAAGTCCAGGACTCTCGAAAGATCAACCTGGTAAGATAGTATGAAAGCTTCATTTGTGGTAAGAATGAAACTCTCTCTGAAGTACACCAACGTTTTAACTGCTTAATAATAGATCTGAAAACTGTTGGTAAGGAATATTCTAACTTTGAAGTACTGACAAAGTTCTTAGAATGTTTACCTGAAAGCTGGGACAGTTATTCTATATGTCTCAAGCTGTCAAAGGATCTAAAATCAATGACCCTTTCTACCTTATATGGCACGATGTTGAATCATGAGCAATCGATTCATCTTAAGAAGAATCTTGTAAAAGATTCCAAAAGCACCCCTGTTGCTTTAATCTCAGAGTCACCTTCCACTCAGCGATCAACTATCACTGTCACTGAGTTGGAAACTAACTCTTAAAGATCATCAGACTCTGACGTTTCAGATAATGATGAAACTCTGGCATTCCTGGCTAATAAGTTCAGGAGATTTGCTAGAAAGGGTAATTTCAAGAAGAATAAACCTCTTGCTATTACTGACAAGCCAGGATCATCAACCCCTGTTGATAAGGCTACTGCTACTTGCTATAACTGTGAAAAGATAGGACATTTTGCTAGCGAGTGCAGGTCAAAGAAAGTCTCTAGACCCTCAGCTTTTCCCAAGAAAAACTTTACTCACAGGACTAGAGATGAAAAATACAAAAAGCTGAAAGAAAGGTATACAAAGCTGAAAACCTTTAAGCAGAAAGGCAAAGGCCTTATGGCTGACTATGATTGGGTTGCCTCTGACGAAGAAGAATCATCTGACTCTGAAGATGATGATGAAGCCAATCTATGTCTCATGGCCAAACTTGAAGATGAGGAAGAAAATTCTGACATTCCCTCTACTTCAACCTCTGCTACTAAGGTATCACCTTCCTTCTTTACCAATATTTTAAATATTGATGAAGCTGATAGTCTTCGAAAGATCGATCTCTTGACTAGAAGTTTATATGAAGCCATGAATGGCAAAACTGTGGTTGAAAATCAAAACCTTGATCTCGCTGAACAGCTTAAAAACTGTCACCTTCAAATAGAAAATCTTTCTAAAATTGAAGAAGATTTTAAAGATCAAGTTCACCTAAATCAGCTAGTCAAAATCGAGCGCGAAGAAGCTATCGCTGCATTAAAAGCTGAAAAAGTTACTGTTGATGGATGGTATAATTCCTCAACAAATATCACTGAGATAATTAAGTCTCAGATTCCCCTGAGTGATAAACGTGGTCTTGGTTACAAAGCTGATACTCTAGAACCAACCACTGACCGTTCCATGCTTAAGTTTGGAATGTTCATATCCTCTATCCCTGACACTTTCTCATCTTAGTGTTCCTCTTCTAAACCGCTTATCCCTGAGGAAATCTCTACCTTAACTTCTAAAGGTAAAGAAAAAGTTGTTTATCCAAAACCTACCTCAGTCTTTAAAAACAAAGGTAAAGGAATTGCTTTTAACCAAAATCCTCAGAAGGGTACCTCTGTACCAAAGTTGAACGCTTCTAAAGCTTCAGTGACTTATCCCTATGGTTCAAAGAATAAGATCCCTTGATTTATTCAGCGTGGATCTATTCAGCGATCTACTCCTAGAATCAAAGTGGAAATTATTGGTAAGAAATCCGAAGAACTGAATGTTCCTCCCATTTCAAAAGCCAATAGCTTACTTGGTGTTGGTCCTTCTAATTCAAAATCAAAAGCTCAACATGCAAATGATCCTAGAACTACTTTTAGTTATAGGAAATGTTATCATTGTGGACTTACCAATCATATTGCTAGTAAGTGCCCCACAGTCACCCAAGCTGAAAAGATAGCTAAGGTGAAGATCATTGCCCCCAAGGAAAAGAAGACCACTGAGGTTAAGAAATTAACCAAAGTGAAGACTGACAAAGCTGAATCTTCAAATGCTGCGAAGACTGCTGAACCTTCCACCTCCTCTTCTACCCCCACTGACAAGTGTGTACACATGGTTAAGTGGGTACCCAAGACAAACTAATCTTCTTTTGTAATGCAGGTTAAGAAGGGTATCTGGTATCTCGATAGCGGATGCTCTAGACACATGACTGGTATGAAGAACCTGCTCACTGAGTACAAAGAAGAGAAGGGTCCCTCTGTAACTTTCGGTGGAAATGGAAAAGGACATACCCGAGGGTTTGGTGTACTCTCTAATGGTACAACAACCTTCAGAAGTGTCGCATATGTTGAAGGGCTGAAGCATAATCTTATAAGCATCAGTCAGCTTTGCGACAAGGATAACAAAGTAATCTTTACTAAGGAATCCTGCTTTGTCGCTGACAAAAAGGAGAAGATAGCTCTCAGCGGTTATCGTTTGGAAAATGTTTATGTAATAAACATGGACTCAACAACCACTGAGAACTCCTGTTTCTTCTCAAAAGCCTCATCTGATGTCAACTGGCTATGGCATAAGAGGCTCTCTCATCTCAACTTCAAGACACTGAACACTCTTTCTTCAAAAGAGTTAGTCACTGGTCTACCTCAGCACTCATACGCCAAAGAATCCTTATGTTCAGTGTGTGAGAAAGGCAAGCAGACCAAAGCAAGCTTTAAGTCAAAGCAAGTTTCCTCAGTGTCATCTCCTCTACAACTTCTCCATATGGATTTGTTTGGCCCTGTTAACAAACAATCCATCGCTGGAAAGAAATATACGCTGGTCATAGTTGATGAATTCTCTAGATATACATGGGTTATGTTTCTCCGTTCTAAGAGTGACACCCCTGAAGAACTCATCACCTTTGTTCGGAAAATGGAAACCCTGAACAACTTGACCGTTCGCTCAATAAGGAGTGATCATGGGACTGAATTCAAAAACAGTTTTCTTGATTCCTTCTTTGAGAGTAAGGGTATTTCTCACAACTTTTCTTCAGTGAGAACACCGCAACAAAACGGAGTCGCTGAAAGAAGAAATAGAACTATTATTGAAGTTGCACGTTCAATGCTCAGCGATTCTCACCTGCCTACTCAGTTTTGGGCAGAAGCTGTCAACACTGCTTGTTTTACGCAAAACAGGTCGCTGATAGTCAAAAGATTTAATAAAACAGCCTATGAACTTTTTCATGGGAGAAAGCCTTCAATTAGCTTTCTTCACATCTTTGGATGTCAGTGTTTCATACTGAACAACAGAGATGCCCTTGGAAAGTTTGATCCTAAGGCTGATGATGGAATCTTTCTTGGATACTCCTCAGTCTCCAAAGCCTTCAGAGTCTTCAATCGAAGAAGGCAAACTGTTGAAGAAACTATTCACGTCACTTTTGACGAATCCCGTTCAGCGAATTCTCGACCTTCTGCTGATACTGAAGAACTGAATCAATGGATGTTTTCTCATCTTGGTGATTCAGAAGATATTCCCACTCCTCATACTCATACAGTTGAAGATGATAGTCCTACTATCATCCCAAACATGAAGAATAGTGAAGCTGAAACATCATGGGTCTCAGTTGTTCCTTTAAACACTATACCTGCTTTTGAACCAAATGTCTCAGACATTCCATCTACTTCTCAGCAATCAGTGAATCAGATGACATATGCACCTACTCCTCTCTTGGCTGATATTCCAGAAGTTGTTGAAGCCTCATCTTCAGCTCCTCCAGTCCAATTTGAGTCAGCAACTTATGCTCCTGCTCAGCGATGGACTGTAAATCACCCAATTGATCAAATTCTTGGTGATCCAAACGCTGGTGTTCAGACTCGACGAAGTGCAGGTAATATTTGTTTATTTGTTAACTTTATTTCTCTGATTGAACCAAAGAAAATAGATGATGCCCTCAAAGATCCAAACTGGGTCAGCGCCATGCAAGAAGAGCTGACTGAATTCGAAAGAAACAAAGTTTGGAAACTTGTTCGAAGACCAACTGACAAGACAGTGATAGGCACTAAATGGGTCTATCGAAACAAGTTGGACGAACATGGAACTGTAACCCGCAACAAGGCTCGTCTTGTTGCTCAGGGATACAGACAAGAGGAAGGCATAGATTACGACGAAACCAGTAGCAAGACTAGAATCTATTCGCCTATTCTTAGCATACGATGTACACAAAGACTTCAAAGTATATCAAATGGATGTTAAGTCAGCGTTCCTAAATGGAAAGCTGAATGAAGAAGTCTATGTGGAACAACCTCCAGGATTCTCAGATCCTAAGCGTCCAGGTTATGTTTATAAACTGGATAAGGCACTTTATGGCTTAAAGCAAGCTCCACGTGCATGGTATGACACTCTATCCTCTTATCTCCTAATTGAAAATTTTGAGCGAGGTAAAATCGACAAAACTCTATTTTTCAGAATAGTGAAAGGTCATATCATTCTTGTTCAGATATATGTTGATGACATTATATTTGGTTCTACTAACCCTGATCTTTGTACTCGTTTCGCTGATAGAATGAAAGATGAGTATAAAATGAGTATGATGGGTGAGCTAACATATTTCCTTGGTCTTCAGATAAAACAAATTGAAAAAGGAACTTTCATTACTCAGGGAAAGTATGTTAAAGATATGCTGAAGAAATTCGATTTAACTCAGAGTTCAGCTATGAAAACCCCTATGGCACCACCGCTGACACTAAACAAGGATTCAAATGGAATACCTGTTAATGTCACGCTGTACCGTGGGATGATCGGATCTCTCTTGTATCTTACAGCTAGCCGACCCGATATAATGTATGCAACTTGTTTGTGTGCATGATATCAAGCTGAACCTAAGGAATCTCATATGATCGCTGTAAAGCGAATCTTTCATTACCTTAAGGGTACTATGAACCTAGGTCTTTGGTATCCCAAAGACTCAGGGTTTGATCTAATCGCCTATTCAGATAGTGATTTTTCAGGTTGCAAATTGGATAGGAAAAGCACCACATGAGGCTGTCAGCTCCTGGGTGGAAAGCTGGTGAGTTGGACAAGTAAAAAGCAAAACTCAGTGTCCACCTCAACTGCTGAAGCTGAATATGTAGCCGCTGGAAGCTGTTGTTCTCAGGTCTTATGGATGAGAAATCAACTACTAGACTATGACCTTCAGCTCTCGAAAATTCCAATCTATTACGACAGCACAAGTGCCATCGCTATAGCCAACAATCCAGTGCTACACTCAAAGACCAAACATATCGAAATCAGGTATCATTTTATCAGAGATCATGTGATGAATGGTGATATAGAACTTCATTTTATCCCAACTGACTATCAGTTAGCTGATCTGTTCACCAAACCTCTTGATGAGACAAGATTCAACTTTCTCATCAGCGAGCTTGGAATGCTGAACTTTGAAGAGTAAGATCTTCAGTGGTTCACATTTGATCAGCGATAGGATAAAACAATTATATAACCCATTCTATCATTCTCTCTCTGAACATAATTGATTCGCTGATATCAAGATATGTTTTCTCTCTTGCTCGCTGACGTTCGCATGTGAATATAAGATTTCAAAACAAATTGCATCGCTGAATATTTCTTCCTTAACAGCGATACTTTGAAATTTCTTAAACTAACACTGATATTTCTATTCAGTGCTTCATGTTTTTCAAAATAGTCCCTGAGCTTTTAAAACCTCAGAGACATCCTAAAATATGAAAGGACGTTTGTGACATCATCACAACGGATAAACCCTGGCACGTTCTTTTTCTGACACACGTTTGCACGTTTCGTTTACCTTCCAATCAAATTCAAACACGTGTCCGTGTCATGATGAAAAACTTTCCCGCTCGAGTTTTTCTCTCTCTAAAATCTCTCTATATAAACTATTTCGGGTTTATATTTTTTTCTTTACGCGAACTTCTTCTCCAAGCAAGAAAAGATTACTGTTGCTTATTTCCAGAAATCTTTTCATCTCCTTCTTCGATTACCAGGTTAATATTCTTATTATTTACCTGCATAACTTGTTTTTGATCTTCTTATTGCTTTTAACAGATCAAACAAAAGAAACATTTTCTAAAATGAAATCATTTCTTTCATGGTTTTATGAACACAACCTTTTCATGGTTGTTCTTCAAGTTTAAAACTCAAAATCTTAAACTCGTTCTTCATTCGTTTTTTCCAGGATCCTTATCTAAAGGAAAATGGAAAACAAGACTTTTACTGGGTTTGTTTTTCAAAACAAGAAAACCCTAATCTTCATTAAGACATTTCTGTCTGAATGAAATGGACAAAAATCGAAAAACATCTTATTGGAAAATCTTTCACAATAAGACTGTTTTTTTATGATTTATGGTTGATATGTTAAACAGAAATGGAATCTTCTACTCCTGCTCCTACCGCTGAGAAATCCACGGCTGCAAAGAAACTGACTCTTGTCAAAGCTCCTCAGGTCAAGTTCAAGCTTGAGGAAATCGATTTTTCAAAATCGAACAACCTTCATGCGCTTTTCGAGTTTCCTCCTCGAAAGCAAGTCACACATATGGATAATGCTGTGAACTACCTCAAAACAAGTTGCTTATCCACAGCCCTGACCGTTACACCCCCTGCTCATCAATTCCTACTTTCTCAGTTCTGGTATACTGCCAGAAGAGCTCAGGTACCCCATGCCAAAGACCCAACGAAGATCGTTGACTCTATTCTATGTGACATAAAATTTGGCACCACTAAAATCAACCCTGCCATTATTAGGAAAGCACTGAGCCTTCCTACCTCTACCAAAGAAAATCGCTTTGTTCCTCTCCCAAACCACAAAAACCATGCTGATAGGGAAGCCATCATTGCATTCTTCGATGCAATGGGTTACGTATGGGACACTGGAAGGGACAAGAAGCCTGAGAAGAAACTGACCATGATCAAGAAGTCCAAAATGCCCAGCGAGATGAACTTCATCTTTGCACATCTGATAAGCTGCATGACAGCGAAAAGTGGGTCCTCTGATCAAGCTGCACAACCTCAGCAAGCAATGGGCTATGCTTTGCTGAAAGGTCTAAATATTAACTGGGCCTCAATCATCTACGACGACCTTGCGTTCAGAGTAGATATGGCTGAAAGATCTGCATGGGTTCCTTATCCCAGATTCATCAGCGTCGTCTTTCAACAAGGACTTGGCGAAAGGTACCCAACAGAGGGTGATCTGAGACTCTCTCAGGTTGGCCCTAAGGTACTCGACTTCAAGCCGCTGGAAAACGAGGTACGTCTTTCTACTCTCTTATCTCTTCTCAATCCTCCTTCTTCTACTTCTGCAGCTCATTCAGTGGAAATCCCCACCGCTGATACCCACGCTGCACCCTCTACTCCTTCTCAAAAAAGGAAACACTCAACTTCCCAACTTGGTTCCAAAAGAATCAAGAAAACCAAGGAGCAACCCCCCCCCCCCCAGCATTTACATGCTGAAGACTCCTCAGCTCATCTTGAAGAGCTGATGGAAAGTTCAGTGGTACGCTCTGCCACATCTGATCAAGCCACCCCTTCCATCCCAGCTTCAGCGTCTCTAAACGCTGAGGTTATAAACATGGAAATGAACCCACCTCCTTCAGCCTCTCTACAGACTGAAGTGATTGACAGCGGATCCAACGATGAACCCCCGCACCCAACCATCATTCTCATCCCTCATTCCTCCTACACAATCTTTGGTCTCTCCATCAATTTTGCCAACTTTCTCAGGGACACCCTTCATCGTACATGACTCAGCTGCAGACACTCTAAATATGATGATGGATGCAAACTTAGGATCTGCAGGCACCTCCATGCGCCAAGGTACTCTTGAAGGCGACATGGAATTTCATTCAGGACACAAAGGGTTCGACAACTTCGCCAACCCGCCTGCAGGTATAAACACAATCCAAAACACTCCTCTCTCTACCCCAAACTTCTGAGCTTTCCTCTGTTCATAAGTTAATAACTATTTCAGGTCCTAATTTGGGGGATATCAACACCTCCCTGAAGGCCCTGGAAACAAAGGTGGAAAATTACAACACCATTCTCTCCACGAACTCTTCAGCGGTTACAGACGCTGGAGAGAAACTCAAAAGGTTGACCGAGATCATCGATACAAAAGCCTCCAAAACTGATCTGGAGAAGGTGGATGGTAGCATCGCTCAATTTGCTACCACCCTCGCTGACAATTCAACCGCAACCACCTCTCTTTCAACAAACTTCACCTCTCTGTCCAATGAAGTCACATCATTGAAGACAGAGGTTGGTTCTCTAAAGGGTGAAGTCTCCACGATCAAGGCTGACATCTCCGCTTTCAAAGAAATTGTTCAGAAAGTACTTGATCGCCTGAACGTCCCAACCTCTCATTTTACTCAGGTCGATCGCGAAGCTCTTCAAAAGATCAATCCTGCTATAACTGGCCTGGAAGTCAGATTAGCAAAGATTGAAAACTGTGTTGGGATCTCTGGCCTGGAAGACAGAGACCAAATACACACTGCTGCTACTGAACAATCTGTTACCTCCCCCAACCATAATGTGGAAGAGGGGGAGAAGACTAAAGAAGACCTTCCCCATAATGCTGAGGGGGAGGGTATTGAAACTGCTGCTGGACCTCAGGGAGTTGAAAACCCTGAGGAAACCGAGAAACCTTCCTCTGTATCTGACGGGGAGCAACTCGATGAGCAACTTAAGGAAGCTGCTGCTGACGTGACCGAACCTTATGCTGAAGAGGCCGAGTCTGAAGAAGAAACTGAAGATGATGAACCTGTCGACATCTCTGATGAAGAACCATCATCATCCCCCAAAGATGATGATGATGACGATGATGATGACGACTTCTTCTACGTCCATCCTGTTGCAAAAGCCCCAACTTAAAAAGGGATCAAGATAAAAGAACCTTCAGGAGAGCGGACCAAGACAAAGCCTGCAGCGTCTGAAGCTGACAAAGGCAAAAACAAAGGCCTCGTTGAAGAAGACAATCTGACGATCTTGCTTCAAAAGCCAGTTTGTCAGGTACACTACCTTCTATTCCCTTACACTGCATCCCTCCTCTATCCCTTCTCAATCTCAATCCTTCTATCCTTAAAACCTCTATACACTTAACCACGTTCTTTTCTCTATCTCTTTCTTCCCAACTTTTCTTACTTAAACAATCGCTGTGTTTCAGCTAGTCCTCTCCCTAGTTTGAGGATCCCGCTGAAGCTCCCACGACTACATCAGGAATAATCCCAGCCACAAGCGCTGAAGAAATAATCCCAGTCTTGGATTTAACCACTGAGACTGATGAACCTGAAGAACAGCTGCTCTATCACAAAAACAGACCTTCCTTGGCTCCTAAAAAGCTAAGTGAATAGGATCAAGAAAAGAGAGATGCAATGATCAAACAGCTTGAAGATCAGCGAATCATTCTTTCTCGTGACAAAATCCCTGCTCCCACAAAGTTCAGGATCTCAAGGAAATAATACGAGGATCATCTAAGAGCTGAAAGATTACTCGCCGAAAAGAAGGAAGCTGAAGAAAAAGATAAGGCTCTCGCCATCCAGCCTGTCCAACAATCGGTGAAAGACCCCGCGCTGAAAAGAACTCCCATTGATATCCAACGTCAGCTATGGGATGATGCCCAAAGGATCGTTGAAGAAAAGACTAAAGTATCTGATACGACTTTGGAATGGTGTAAAGAAATGTTGAATTATCGATCTCGACCATCCAAAATCATCAAGGTAAATATCAGAGGAAGACTGTTCGTAGACGTTCCTGTTGTTGAAGTTGATGTATTCAGAGAAGACAAAACCAAGCAAACCTTCTATGATGCTACTTTAGAGAAGTTTGGTTTCTCTGAATGGTTGGAAGTGAAATTAGCCATTCAGCGATCACGCTCAAAGTTCAAGAGCCATGTCGAGAAAATTTTAAATACTCAGATCGACTTGGTTTCTTCTGCTGTGGATTTTCCTTCTTCCACTCTTCTTCCTCCTCAATAAAGAAAAGCCTCTGCAAAGGAAAAGAAAGCCTCAGACTCAGGTCCTCCTATACGGAATGAAACAGGTATTGGTTTCTCTCATGTTGAAGTTCTTGGCTCTGATGATGACCTCTCAACGCTTGACACCTCCCTACCACCTGGTGAAACTTTCATTCCTGGCAAAGTCGTAAGTGATCCCTATGGTATATTCTTTCTAGACTGCCATGGAAATCAACACTTTCAACGCATCTCTGAGCTTCCAATCACTCCCATCGAACAGCTCAGAGACATCATATACTGGTGTGAAGTCAGACGCGACATTCAGGCACGTCACCTCAAGCCCCTGATCTTTGAAGAAGCAAAGAACAAAAAGGATCAAGGTGTCACTGTCCCTGACTGGATGATTCCCACATCAAAGACCCTCGATGAACTTCTCATCAAGGAAGAACCTTTTGACGGATAGGATCGCCTTGTAATTCTTTCTATCCTTATCTGCCTACATCTTCTGTACTTGTAATTTTATTTGTTGTACTTGTAATTTTTCCACTTCCCTCTGTTATCTTTACGAAGTTTAAAGAAAAATTCCAGCGAATGTAGTTTACTTCAACAGTACTGAAAAGATCCCATAAAACAGTAAAAGGGATAAATATTTTATGAGTTCTTTTTATCCTTATGTTTTCATTAAATAGCAATTTTCTCTGTTGCTATGTCATAATCAAATAGGGGGAGATTGTTGATCCAAACCCTCAGTGATTTGATAATGACCCTCTCTTAAACACTTAGTGAAAATTGTAAGTAAACAATATGTATTAGAGTTTCACTATCGCTGATAAGTACTAAGACTTTACAGTACCGCTGATAGGAACTCTCACTCTTTAGATTAGATATTCAGTGAACATTGTTCATCATCTTATAGCTCTGAGCCTGTTCAGTCTGTGAGATGATCGCTGATAAATTAGTTGTTTACTTATGATCCCTGAAGACAAGTTTCACGTCAACATATGTTCTACGCTGAAGTCGAAGATCAAACTCAAGAACCAGCGACAAGTCTACTCATGAACTGATGCGGATATCAGCGAAGCAAGACCTGTCCATTCAACGTGAAGTATCAAGTAGAAGACTTCAGCAATCTCTGAACTTTATCATTCGCTGATAAAGATCTAACTCAACGAAAGCTGATCATGAAGTCTCCCTACATGTTACTATTGTCTTACCTCCCTTGCACGTCTCCGTATGAACTGTCAGAACGGACATCCCTTTTGTCTGTAATCGTACAACAACTCTGATTCTACACTGTGCACCATGCGGCTACTAAGGTTGTCTACAAAGGTCAATGACATGCAACCACTCAGCTGCTGCCACGTGTAAAGCCATACTGCCTTGCATTAAATGCATGCAGTATATAAGAAGAACCTCACTTCAGTTTTGAAGTGTGCTCGGACCATCTTCTTATTTCTCTCTTATTATTAAGTTATTATTCGTAATTTCTTTAACTCTTTCTAGTGCAAGAAACTTAGTGTTTCTCAAGACTTGTTTAGATAAGGTTTATCCTTAATCTTGTTCCGCAACAAGTTGTAAATTTTCTTGATTTATCAATAAACAATTTAGAAAAGTAAAAACGTGTGTTTGTATTCAACCCCCCCCCCCTTCTACAAACTTGTAAAGCCCTTCGGGACCAACAAAACATGGTTTGGAGAGTTAAATGATCCTCTCCTACTCCAAAGTCATTTGTCGATGTTGAGAGTGACAAGAACAACAAAGCTTTTCATGCTAAACCTTTTGTGAAAATTGATAGTGTTTATTCTGTTAATAAACTGATCAGCTTATCTGCACAGAAGTTGTGTTGTTCTTATTGTGGAATAAGTGACTTTGTGAAGAAAGACCATGCTCAGTATTGGTATGGTACTTATAGTATCACTGGTCCTCATAGGGCATCTAACCGACAAGGATCCATCCAGAGATGGATACCAAAATCCCTCTAATCTGTTTTGCAGGAATGTCATTGCATTTAAATTAGAAGATTCTTTTCACATGACTGCATTCAAAGGTTATGCCATATTTGAGGGGGGGTACTATGAAAGGTAAGTGAACTTCAACTGAATTCAAAGACTGTGGTAAATCATTCTGGATAACTTACTTGTGTCTGTTATTCTCAAATGTTAAATTCCATGATTGCCACGTGTCATTTTCTTGACTTAGTTATTTCCATGTCTCTCCTATTTGTTGATTTTTCGATGGAAATACACTCGTTTGAATTCCTAGTTGTTTTCCAAGTTCGCTATTTTTTTCAAATGATTCCATTCTTATCTGATATATTAATTATGACTTGTTCTTCACAATTAAACTTTCTAATCATTGTTTCATTTTTGCAAATACTGTGCTTACTAAGTCATTATGTGTTGCGCTTGATCTTGTTTTCTTGAAATTCCATATTTCAAATGATTTAATGACTTCTGAATAATTCAGTTCAAAACTCGTATTTTTTAAAGTGTGACTTCTAAACACTTCAGTTTAGAACTCGTACTTCAACTGTTTTACTAAACTGTTATACTTGATGCATGAAAGGAGTGTTAGGTCTTACATTGTTTCTATGGTCAAGCCAGAACCGGAAGGACCTACCTAAGAAACACATCCTTTATAGACAACAGTGAGGGGTCTAGATTGTTAGATGAGTTTGGAGAGAAAAGAATATGGTGAGGTTGTGACATGACTTAAAAGAATTATTGGTCCTTACCAAACCAAGTCAGTTATCCGGGTAACCACACAATCTATTCATTCTCGTTCTTTGGAGATGAATATTGAAACAGACATGGACCCAGTGTCAATAACTCGTGTCACCCCACCCAGCCACTCAAGTATCTCACAAAAGATGCTTGTTTCACATATTCATGGAGATTATCACATAATCTATCTATTCCTCACTCGGAGGTCTTAGATATTGAAGAAGGAAGACATCAGCTCCGGTCTCCGAACTTCACATTCTATTCACTGTGTCAATTAATTTTTAACTTGCGTCCCAGGTTAAATCAATATTTTGAGCCAAATAGATAGAATTTATTTTCTTTCACACATGCACGAGTCTTTGTGATTCCCATTGCATATCTTCGTGATATTGCCGGAACAGTTTGAAAAGTTAATTTTTTAAAATTTTCTTTAGTGATAACTGGAAGTCCTATCAGAGATACCCCTTGCCAGCTCTGAACATAGGCCACACAATTTTTTAAATTGTTGTGATAACAGTTACTAACGTGTTTCTGTGTTAGCCTTTTACCCCATGTTGGTTTCTAAAATGTTTTATCTGAATTTTTTGCTACTCGTCACTATTGTCTTTGAACATACATGATGCTCCGGATGCTCCTACTCATCAAGAGGGGGAGAAAGGGTATAGCTTCAAAGACATGGATTATCAAGTTAAGGGGGGGTTAGCAAAAGCCGAGGGGGAGTAAAGAAGTCCCCATGCAAAAGAAAAGGGGGAGTAAAGAAGTCCCCATGCAAAATCCAAGGGGGAGTAACGGTCAAGTTCCGAAATCCGATAAGACTTCAAAGTGCTTACAAATGATCAACTCTTCTCATCGTTTATCAAGTGGTGTTCGCTTCAAATTATTTCCTCCATCGAGCATATTGGTTCTACAAGTTCTTTTAAAGCTGAAATCAAATTCAAGAGCTTTTTTCAAGAGCTTTAATCAAGGGGGAGCGGTAAAAGACATGAAGAAGAGAAGATCAAGATCTGAAGATTTCAAGACCGATTTTTATTTATATATCTTTAGGGGGGATTGTTAGGACCATAAATGTCCTACATATTTGAAAGATATATAAATAATTATCTAGAGCGTAATTAGTTTAATTATAGAGGTTAATTCTTGTAAAAGCCCTTTATTGTGTTAATTGGGCTTAGCTTTGTTATTTATGGGCTTGGGCCTTGTTGTGTAAAGGCCTAAGTATATAAGGTTATGTTAACCTTAGTCTTAGGGTTAAGACGATTCATTATCATTCTAGAGCTTATTGTTAGAAGTCGTTATTTTACTTTGATTGTAATATTCTTATAACGATTAATACTTTGAATGAATACGAGAGGGATGACAAGTTGAAATCATCAATCGTTATTGTTATTCCTCATTGAATCGTTGTTACCTGATCAATCTGGAACTAACAGGATCCAATGCACCGCCCGCTCCGGTTCCCCTCGCATGAATTCTCAATACACCTCGCCCGGGAGCCCCTACTGCCCGGGCCCTTCCACATCCTGTCCTAGGACGCTCACGTCCCTCAGTTCTATGTCCCTGGGGAGGTCCCTCCGGCGCTGGCTGGACCATGGGATTTCCTAACTCTCGCCTATAAGCAACTACACTCGGTGCAGTGGGATCTGCGTGTGCCAGTAGGGCTTCAGGTAATGGCATGGCTATGGCGTTGGACGGGTTTCGAATCACCATGTATTGTAAATGGAAAGGAAGGCATACCGGATGGTTAAGGCATCGCGGTATAGCTGGATTCGCGTCCATGTGTTGGCACACAGCCAGTGAGAGGAATCGAGGGTAAGGGAGGAACTTCTTTTGATTCGTACCACCAATTTGTCGAATCGCTTGCACCATTTTGCGCCAGATAATCATAGCGAAGTTGATGTGTCTGTTGTAGCACACGGCATGGAATAGACGCAGGAAGACACCTGTGCACTGGTCTATTCCCTTCCATCTGGATGAGAGACACCTGTTGAATATGGTGAACAGCGTGTATCAGATGGGCGCCAGATATTTGCGGTTGAACGCAGAAGGTCGATCGAGAGCGTGGTTGTAACCGAGTGCGCGTACTTGAGCACATAGAGTTGCGTCATTGACCGCGGGGTTGTAGCGTTGATGTCCGCTGGCATTTGCTTCTGGAAGTGAAAGTAGACGACGGAATGTGTCAGGGGTGAGCGAGAAAGGATGGTTGTCGATCCTTGCCGTGATTGTCTGAGAGTTGGCAACTGTGTTGACTCGTGCGGTGAGCCATACTTGATAAACATACAGGACAGGGACGACAGCGGTAGCAGTGAGGGCCTCACGGAGAGGGTGACCTAATAGGATGTCTACGATTACCCGATGTTGTTCTAGTGGTCTGAACTCAGCGGCGTCCAGCTGGTGGTTATTGGCTTCCAACTCAATGCCATGGTCAGGGGTGACCAAAGCATTATCAGCTTCTTCATCGATGAATTCCTCTTGAGGAGGAATTTGCTCTTCAGGATTCTGACGTTGTTCTTGATCCGCCATGTAATATCTGAAACAGAAGCAAAGTTAGTATGCAAGACGGATGAACAAGTGTCGGCGTGTACCTTTGTAGTAAGTGGCTCAATCTGAGACAGATTGAGGACAGGCAGTGAGAAAACAGGTACTATATGACAAACATAGGGGTGTCCGGACAAATCAATGGAAAAATAAGACTTTCCGGACAAACCATAGTATCCGGACAAAAAGTATCCGGACAACACAGTTTTCCGGATGGCAAGATTGTGTCCGGACAAAATGAGGATTCCGGACAAAATGGTTTCCGGATAACAATGGGTACCAGACACCTCAACTATCCGGTAGTTGAACTTACCGGAAACCCTGAGGTTTTCGGATGTTGATTGTTACCGGACAAAATATCTATATTATAAAGCTTTCCGGATGGTCATGAATGTGTTAGGATACTATGGAAGTATCCGGACGACCTACGGGTACAAAAATCACACCACAATCGCAAGGAAATCACTAAGATAAGCATTTGTATCGAAACTAATACGTGTGTGAAGCATTAAGACGCAAGACTTCGGGCCTTTGTGAGTGGAATGAGCCCGAAAGATACGACACTAACATAGGGTTTCGTAAAACCCTGTGGAGATCCAGATTGAACCAACAGACGGTTGAAACTCGATACAACATGGCCAATAAGAATCGACAGTGAATAAGGAACACATACCTTGGATAAGAGATCGAATGCGATGAGTATGAGTAATCTGGGATGGTTTCCGAAGGAGAGAACTCGAGAGGGTTTGCGAAAGGGGTTTTGAGGTTTCCGGAAGATAATGACAAAACAAGAATCCGGATAGCATTTATAGGGTCAACCAATCCGGATTGGTCAACCTGAAAACCTCTCCGGAAACCTATGGTGATCCGAAAACTTACCCGGACAGATTGAGATTTCAGATGAATGTCTTTGACCTTTCACAGTTCATGAAATTTGGATTTTGAAAGAACTTCCTCTCGCTCCCCCTCAAACTGAGTATGGAAAAATCTTTTGCTCCCCCTCGGAGTGTGCACTTGTGTGCAACGGAGAGGCCGACACCAAAAAACTTTTATCCATTTAAAGAAAAACAAATGTGTCGCTCCCCCTTAAATGATGAACATAAAGTGGTATGCTCCCCCTCAGAATGTGCGCGTAGTGTGAAATGCACACGAGAGTATCCACACACACACACAAAAAACTTTTCATCAGTAAAAAAATTGTGTGTGACACTCCCCCTCAACAATAGAGTAAACTTACCTGATATCGGTTTGTGCTCCCCCTGAACACATGAACACTCGTGAAAGAATAGATATAAGCAAATAAAATAGACGACAGTATGAAAGAAAAGAAACACACGTGGAAAGAAAGGAAACACACGAAATCTACCTAATAAATACAGAGACTCAATCTAACTGTGTAACTGAGATAAGTAGAATACAAGTGCGAGAAAGTGTATGCTCAATCATCAGGAGTGTGAGCACTGGATGATGAGTAGACATTTTTTCGTAGATGTATGGAACTTGTAACAGGCACACAATCGAATCAAGTCTTCAGATTTAGCATACCAAACTTGGACACAAAAGTATTAAAACGTTTTTCGTCTAAGGGTTTTGTAAACAGGTCTGCTAACTGATGTTCAGTATTTACAAAGTAGAGTTCGACTGTACCTCTTTCAACGTGATCCTTAATGAAGTGATACCGAACGTCGATGTGCTTGGACCGGGTTGCTGAATATGGCAATTGCGCTCTTCGAGTCGCAGTAAATGGGCACCTTTACGTATGTGAAGCCGTAGTCCTTGAGTTGCGTCCGCATCCAAATGACTTGAGAACAGCAGCTCGTGGCGGCCACGTACTCCGTCTCGGCAGTCGATGTAGAGATGCATTGCTGCTTCTTGGATGCCCAACTCACCAAGCTATCGCCCAAAAACTGCACATGCCCCGATGTGCTCTTCCGGTCCATCATGCTGCCCTCGTGGTCCGCATCAGAATAAGCGGATAACTCAAAACCTGTCTTTTTCGGGTACCATAAGCCAAGATCAGCAGTACCACATAAATAACGAAAAATTCGTTTTACAGCAATTAAATGAGACTCTTTTGGTTTTGATTGAAACCAGGCGCATAGAAAAGTTGAAAACATTATGTCCGGTCTACTAGCAGTTAAATACATCAAAGAACCGATCATTCCCCGATACTTTTTAGTGTTCACACCCTTTCCGTTAGGATCGGCGTGAAGCTTTGTACCGGGTGCCATGGGAGTTTTCATTGGTGAGGACTGTTCCATCTGGAATTTCCTAAGAATATCCCGAATGTACTTAGCCTGGTTTATGAATATCCCGGTCGACAGTTGTTTAACTTGAAGACCAAGGAATAAATTCATCTCACAAAGCATACTCATTTTAAAAAAATTGTCCCATAAGTTTGGCAAAGTTCTTTGCATACTGAGGATTAGTAGAACCGAAAATTATGTCATCGACATACACTTGAACTAACACTATATGACCTTTTTCGTTGTTGATAAACAGAGTTGAATCTATCTTACCTCGTGTGAATTCCGATTTTAGCAAGAACTCGGACAGAGTGTTGTACCAGGCTCGCGGAGCTTGCTTTAGACCATAAAGCGCCTTGTCTAGAACGTAGACATGATCAGGCTTCGAATCGTCCATGAATCCTTCCGGTTGCGAGATGTACACTTCTTCCTTGATATCGCCGTAGAGGAATGCGGTCTTCACATCCATTTGGAAGACCGTGAAGTTTTTGTGCGCGGCGTATGCAAGGAACATACGTATGGCTTCGATTCTTGCCACCGGAGCGTAGGTCTCATCATAGTCGATCCCCTCTTGCTGTCGGTATCCCTTAGCCATGAGACGCGCCTTTTTGCATACTACGATGTCGTCCTCATCCTTCTTATTCTTGAAGATCCACTTGGTGCCGATCACCGTCTTGTAGGTTGGACGTGGGACCAGTCGCCATACCTTGAGGGCCTCAAACTGGTTGAATTCCTTTTGCATGGCTATGATACAGTCCAGATCTTCGAACGCTTTGTGTACGTTTGTTAGCTCGATCTTGCTCAAGAAGCCGGAGAAGAGGCAGAAATTGGCTGATGCGCCTCGCGTTTGAATAGGAGTGGAGGGATCACCGATGATTTGATGTAGGGGATGAGCTTTCGTCCATTTGGTGGTGTGTAGAAGCAGTTGTTGAGTTGAGTGGGAGGCGTCCGGATCCACATAATTGCCAGATGGAAGGTCTTGTACCGCTTCAAGTGTAGCCGGTTGGTTTCTCGGAGGAGATGGGGGAGGATTCGTTGAGGGTTGAACAACTTCTGGTTCCGAGGAATGCAGAGGCTGATCATTGATTGTTGCAGATGACGAATCTTGTGGAGCAATCTCCGGGTTAGTTACTGGTTCCTTCGGGGGGACGATAGTATCAGTTGAAGTCGATGATAACGGTTGAGTTGTCTCCACAATGATGGACGGCGTGCTTATAGAAGGCGGAGGACCGGATAGATTTGATGAATCCTCAATACGAGCAGCTTCAAGTCGAGGTTGTGCTGAGACATGAGGAGTAGAAGCGTTAAATATGTCATCATAAAAAAATTTAAACAGTAAATCTAAATCTAAAAGATCAGCATTCGATGAAGATGCATGATTCGGATTTACTGTCACTTGTGCAGATCCCGAAACTGGAAGTTCGGAAGCTAGCACGCCAGTTAAACCGGGTTTTGAACTGAGGTGTTCAGAAGCCAATTCTGCAGCTTCGTCGAATGTCACGTTTACACTTTCGGTAACGGTTTTAGTCCGTTTGTTGTAAACGCGATACGCCTTAGCCTGCATGGAGTATCCGATGAAAACTCCTTCGTCCTCCTTTGGCCTGAATTTGCCGAGATCGTCCTTATCGTTTAAGACGTAGCACGTGCATCCGAATGCATGGAAGTACTTGATGATCGGAATGCATTTGTTGATGATCTCATACGGCGTCTTGTTGAACCGCTTGTTGATGATGGAGCGGTTTTGCGTATAACAGGCAGTAGACACCGCTTCGGCCCAGAGAAATAGCGGAAGTTTGGATTGGGAAAGCATAGTGCGAGCTGCTTCGACCAGGGTACGGTTCCGCCTTTCCACCACTCTGTTTTGCTGAGGAGTGTGTGCCGCCGAGAAGGTTTGCGAGATACCGACAGAATTCAAGTAGTCACACACCGTTTGATTTTTGAATTCCGTCCCGTTGTCGGTCGACTTTGAAGATTTAGCTGGATGGACTTCAAGTGGTTAATGATCAGCTCTGGAGTTTCGTCTTTTGAGCGAAGGAACTTGACCCATGTATAGAGCGAGAAGTCATCCACCATCACCAGGACATATTTGCGCTTGTTGATGCTTTGAACACGCATCGGTCCACACAAATCCATATGGATAAGTTAGAGGGACCGGGACGTGCTCGAAGCTGCCTTCGGCTGATGCGATGCTCGTTTCATCTTTCCCATCTCACATGCCCCACAGAGTCGATCCTTCACGAATTGAAGATCGGGCATGCCTTTCACGTGTCCGCCCAGCCCCAATTTGTTGATACTTTTTAAGTTGAGGTGCGAAAGACGTCGATGCCAAATCCATGCTTGTTCGGAATTCACCTTTGACATCAGGCAGACAGGGTTATCGGGCTTCAGGGCTGTGAGGTCGATGGTGTAGAGGTTGGTCTTGCGCTTTCCAACCAATAGCTCCACTCCGTCGTCATTGAGTATTCTACACCTTTTGGCTTTGAACCGGACCTCGAGATCTTTGTCGCAGAATTGGCCGCAGATTGTGTCCCAATCCCGCGACGTGTGACACCTTCTTGACAGTGATCTAGTCTTGGACAATGTCACCGTAGCCCACAATCGGCGCCTTGTCGTTGTTCCCGAATCTCACGTCTCCGCCATATTCTTCCTTGTAGTTCGTGAGAAGCTCCCTCCTTCCGGTCATGTGCTTGGAGCATCCAGAGTCTAAGTACCACACATGACCGTCCTGTAAAAACAAGTTTAGCGGACTTTAGGTACCCATATTTGCATGGGTCCGGGAGGGTTAGGTTTGACACCCTTCGGAGGAACTTGCCTCTTAGGTGTAGATTTTACACCTTTTGGAGGAACTGGTTTTGTAGCAGGTTTCCTCTTGGGTGTCGGTTTAACCTCAGTAGGAGAAACCTGTTTTGGAACAGGTTTTCTCTCCTGCTGTGGTTTAACCTCTGATTGGGACCCCGTTGTTTATGGTGTTTCTTGTTGGTTTTACGGGGTTTGCTTTTGGGTGTATGATTATATATGTGATATGACCCAAACCAATCATTATTATTTATGTCATCAAATTCATTCCAACCACATTTAGAACAACACAAACAATCATGCGATAATTGAATCAACTGCTGAATGGAATAAAGCTTAATTGTAAAATTAACATCATGTTTAACAAAATCATTCCTATGATTCAAAGCACAATCGTTTTTGTTCTCTCTAGAATAAAAAACAGTATTGAAAGACTTTGATGCTGCATCCTCGACAGGTTCCTTAGCTAGCCACTTTGGTTTTTCTTGTTTAGCGCGACCGTTTTTATCTGAAACAACAGGGACAGCACGGTCAGTGACTTTTAAGGAAGCAGTATTTTTGGTAGGCAATCGCTCGGTCTTTTGCCTCGGCTGTGATTGTGTTTGAGAAACAGGTTTAGATTTAGAAATCTTAATCACAGCTGGGGCCTTTGTTTTAGAACAGTCACCCTTTAGAAAATTGACTGGTCGATTGACTACTGGTGACAAAAAATTAGTATGACTCGGAAGAGGTTTGTCGAAGGGGAACGACTCAAACTCTTCTTCAGAATTGCCTTCGGAGTTCATATATTCAGAAAAATCGACATCCAGAATTACAGGACTTGGATCGGTCGAGGAAGGCGAGGAACACTTAGTGTAGTGTGCTTTGGGGAATTTGGTGCGGAAGCTAGGAAAAAATCAGAGTTCAAATTCCTTAACACACTCTCGTCTTGAGAATCTTTATCGTCTTGTGTTGAAGAGGTTTTTCTTATGAAAGCTTTACACGAAGACGTGTCCGATGAGTTGGAGGAAGAATCGGGTGAAATATGCTTTTCAGATTGGAGTTGGTCAATCTGCTCTTGGAGCTGACCATTTCTCGTATACTCTTGCATCGTATTTGTTGCCAAGGCAACCAGTTTTGATGTGAGCTTAGTGATTTCACACCGAAGAATTTCATGTCCTTCATCAGACACAACTTCGGTTTTGACAGATTTTCGATTCTCAAGTTCCATGATTAGCGCTTGTTTTTCCTTTTGAAAATAGGACATTTCTTTCTCGAGTGACTCCTCCAACTCGACTATCTATGCTTCCAAGATGAGAGGGGGAACATAGATTCTGAACTCATCCGTCTCAGTCTTCGTTTCGGTTGCTTGGACCTCATCCTTCTTGGAGGAATCCTTGGGCGTTACAACCTTATAGCAATCGAAGTAGTCATTTGAGAGGTACTTCTTATTTTTCTGATAGGAATAATTTAAAGGTCCATAACAAAATGGAAGTTACATTTTGGATGTGCGTGTGCGCTTGTATTCCTCAGTTTCCTCTTCCTTTTCAGGTTCAAGAGGACCAGTCCATTTAATTGCATATTTCGGATACTCTTTGGCTATTCCAAGACAACCAAAATCATACAGAGTAGGTCGTTTGGAGATACCCTTTTTTAAGTAGTGTGGGTTATCGTATCCGATTCCCCAGTCTTTGTTAAAATAAGTGAACTCCTTTGGTTTATTCATATGGATGGTCTGATCAGTTTGACCTCTTTTATGAAGTTTGGTTTCAATATCAAGAATTTTGGCAACAAATTCCTTGTGCTGAATTTGAAGAGCAGAACATTGATAAACAATTTCTGCTTTCTCATTCATGCACTGATCTAGCTGTGACTGAAGTTCAAATAATTTGGCCCTTAAGTCCTTAGGTGCTATTGAAAGATTTTTGCATTTTTCTTTTAAAATAGCATTTTCATACTTATATTTCTCAGTTATTCTCTTTTGAACTTCTAGCTTTTCTGATAGTGATCTAATCTCAAGAAGTTGTTCATCGGAGGTGGCTTGAACGGAATTTACCCGTTCAGCAAGTGATTGCATTTGATTCTAGAAATCTTGTTGGTTAGAATCACATACCTGCCTTGCCTTTTCTTCATCGGCAGGAGAGTGATATCCCATGAAAGCATCAGCACCATCAGACTCGCTTTTATCATCAGAACGACCCAACCAGTAGTCGTCTTCCACAAACAGAGTTGCTCCTGCCTCTTTCTGTTCTATCAGTGCGAGCTTAGCCTTGTAATAATGAGAATTCTTTACCATAGGCTTCCGGCAATCTTTCGCAAAGTGACCAAGCTTCCCGCAGTTATAACAAGTCACGGGTTCGTCTTTTCTTTTCTCCTTGCGATCATCTTTCTCTGTTTTCTCCTTTTTTCGGATTGATCGGGCTCATCGGCTTTCTTCTTACCTTCATACTTGTCCTTATAATCATGGAACTTGTTGGAGGAAGTAGAGTAGCGCTGATTATTAGACGTTGGTTGCTTGTAGAACTTCTGTTGGAAGGATTTGGAGAGCAGGGCCATTGCTTTCTTGATGGCAGCTATTTCAGAATCTGAATCACTGTCTTCCTTTTCCTCAGGTTCTGATTCAGATTCACTTTGCTTTTGAGTACGTTTGGAGTGTCGGCCAGAAGATTTTCCTCGTTTGGAAGACATGAGTGCTAGAGGATCAGCAGCTGGCTTCGATGCGACCTTCTTCTCTTTGAGTATTTCCATCACCTCATCTTCATCTTGAAGAAGTGTCTCATACAGCTCGTGGATGGCAACTTTCTCCATCAAATGGTTATGCTTGACGTGTGATGCAAACAATTTCCACTCAGGCAGAAGGTTATTGAGGAACTTCAGAGCGTTCTCAGTGTTGGAACGAGTAATCTTGTTCTTGTGGAGCTCGTTGAGAAGAAGACAGAACCGTTCATAAGTTTGGGAAAGGGATTCACCGGTGCGCTGTTTAAAGTTATCAAACTTGGTTATTGAGCTATTAATCTTCAGCTGATTCCCGACTTCGCTCCCACGCATCATCTTTTCCACCTGATCCCACATGCCCTTAGCTGTATCTTTGTAATTGTCGATGGCAGTATAGATCGTGTTGGGGAGAGCTTGAACAAGGTATCTCTTAGCATGCTTTTCTCCCTGAAGCATGCCTATTTCGTCATCGGTCATATCGGTGAGAGTCTTTTTCACAGTGAGTGTGTCACCACCTTCTTGAGTTGGTGGAACGGTCTTCATTGGTGTAGGAATTGGCCAATCTTCTAAGGATCGCCAAATGTACTCGAAGTTGTCCTTCGACTCAATGAAGATTTTGAACCTGTCCCTCCATTGACTGTATTCACCTTGGTAGATGCAAGGTGGTTTGGAGTCGGTGCCGATTGCAAGAGCGTCGCGTGAAGACATCTTTAGTTGCACTGGAGTGATCGTCAGACGATGTGTTCGATTCAAAGTGATAACCTAACGCAAGGCACTACGAGTGGTATCCTAACGCAGGTTCTACGACTGAGTTGAACTAGAAACAGGTAAGAATTCAACAGAACTGAACTTATCGGATAGGAATCCGGATGTGATGTCTGATCTGGAAGTGTCCGGACCAGATTGAATGTAAAACAGATAAAACACAGAAGTGTCCGGATAACACAGAAGTTTCCGGATAAAATATAGTTTTCGGATAACAAAGGGTTACCGGAAGACAATAGTTTCCGGATGAAAATAAAATACGAAACTTACCGGATGAAATGCTTTCCGGATGAGGTACTTACTGGATGAAAGGTTTCCGGAAAGAGTCAATTTGACCGGAAACTTCGAGTTGTCCGGATAAAATAAGTTACCGGAAACGTTGAGATTTCTGGATAAAATATTTTACCAGAAACTTTGGGTTTCCGGAACAATTGTATCCAGAAAGATTGGAATTTAGAGAACTTACCCGGAAAGATGAGTCGTGTTCGGAAAGAATAAGCGAACTTCCGGAAAGCTGAGAGTTGTCCGAAAACTGCGGCTGGTGTATCCGGAAACAGCGGCTGGAATTTTCAAATCGATTGGGAATCGACTAGGGTTGCTCAAAATCGTTCCTGGAAGATTAGGAACTCGACCAAACACAAAAATAACACTACCCAAATCGATTTTGAAGGAAAAACAACAAGTTTTGATGGTTAAAATTCGATTTTTCTCAAGAACACAACCAAAACTTTTGAACTTTGATTTCCTTAAAACTCACTCAAACGATCGAATTTGAATACGAAAGCTTGCAGAATCACCAATAAGAATGATACTAACAATATCCAATAAACGAAAACGATCAATTTCTACATAATCAAAATATGGATTGTCACCAAAGAACACAGTCGTATGAAAGAAAAACTTACCAGAATTCGAATAGAGCACTTTGAATCAATTTGTCCGTCTGCTCTGATACCAATTATGAGTTCCAGATCCGTGCAACGAACAATATGAAATCAATAGTTATGAACAACGGTTATGATTTCAACTGGTCATCCAATTAGCTTTCAATAATGCAGAGAGATTACAATATGTTTAGGAAAGCAATAATGAACAACTAGCCTAAACAATGGCTAAAACAAAACATTATATATGGCGGGCCCATGGTTAACAAGCCCATGACCCGTTCACTAACAAGGCTCAAATAAAACAAATACAATTCAGCCCCTGAACTTCTATTCAACATAAATTGACCCTAACAGGGTTCGACCGATCCAGAGGTCATTCCTGAGGGCTTGGAATTTCTAGTGTTTTTATTACAGGATACCAGGCCAAGATCAGCCACCCCACACCAACAGGAACCATCACCGATCCATGCCTCTCCACATATTTCTCCACCGAAATCATCAGAGACAATTCCCACCGAAACAGCATCCTCCCCACCGAAACGCTCCTCCCCGATTCCCTCCCCGAAACCTTCACCACCGAAACATGCATCCTCCCCGACCCCACCTTCTCCAAAACATGTGCACTCACCGACACACTCTCACCGATCCAATTCTTCTTTCGAAGATAGTTCCTCACCCTCTCCTTCTCCTTCACCCACAAGGATTCTCTTCTCTGATCCTTTATCTGATCAACCATCCTCCCCAACCAACCCGAATCAAGAGCGCTTCCCCATAATCCTGTATCCCCCCCCCCCCAACTCCCCGATTCCACATCCCTGATATACATGTTGGTGCCCCCTCCAGTTCCAACATTTGTTTTCCCTCCGATCTTCTCGCCGATATCTAGGAAGGTGCTCGACAAAGTCGTTTGGTAGGGACTCAATTTGAGGCTTTTAAGCAAGCCTTCTTAACTTTCATATCTCAAACGGCTGATCGGGTTCGTGTCTTGGAGGATCAGGTTCGACGTCCTTCTTTTGAGGCAACTCTTCAAGCTTTGCTCCGACCTCTCACCGATTCCCTTGGGACTATTAGAAGAAAATTGGAGGACTTGAAAACCTCAAATTCCAGTTTGTCACTATCTTTGGGGGCCTTGAAAGCCTCCGCCGATGCCCGTGACACCGAAATTCGCCGCCTCTGAGATCGGGATTCTCAGCAACAATCCCTAAATTCTGAAATTATGGACTCACTCAAAATTCATCACAAGGTGGATAATTTCAATGACAAACTGGACTCGGACTTGGATCTAGGTGACTATTATTTCGACAATGTGGATCGGGAGATGCTCCATCAGATTCATCGGAGGATGGATCGGGTCTTTGATCATCTGTGTGTCTCCTCTCCGCCTGGTGCTGAGGGGGAGAAAGGTCCGAAGAAGGCTCCTAGAAAACCTTCTGTCAAACAGGCTTCCAGCACCAAACCCCTTTCCGAAACTCCATCCATCAAGTTCTCTACATGGCCGAAAGCGACCGAAATCCCAGTTGAACCTCTAAAATCGGTGGCTCCTGATCAAAGCATTTCGGTGGAAATTGCTAACCCCTCGGTGGAGGGAACCGGCGGACCAGCTTAGGGGGAGAAATCTGGTCCGACCGATGGCCCTAAAGACAAAGGTAAAGGTAAACTTTATGCTGAGGCTGAAGCCTTAGAAGAAAAGAAAAAGAAGGAAGCTGCAAAGTACGGATCTCGCCCGGCCGATGCTGAATCACTGATGCTTAAACCTCTTTCTCAAGGAGTTGTCTCCGATTTGGGGCTCCCTCCTCAAGAAATTGAAGAAGCTCTCCGTGCCTAGAAAATTTTGGATGCGGACAAGGCTCTATCTCTGAAAGTAGCTAAGGAGGAAGCTATCAAAGCCAAAACCCCCGATCCGATAGAAGCCCAAAAATCTGAGTTGGGTTCTCTTGAGGATTCGGTGAAAAAGGCTAAGGAGCTGAGGGGGAGAGAAGTTGATTGGTACAAAAAGACCATGACTTATCGGACAGATAGGTCACAAATTTCATGTGTAAAAATTGCAACTTCAAAAGCCAATCCTTCTGATGTTAGGCTCATTATTAAAAGAGAAGATGGATCTTCAAGGAGCATCAAAGATTATCATCTGAAACAGTTCGGCCTCTCCGAATGGCTTAAACTATCAAAACTTCTGGTCAAGTGTGCAAATCCAAAGAAAGATATCTTCATCAACTATCTAAGTGGGTTGATCACTCGGATGAAGGAAATCAAAAAGAAGCACCAAATTGTCCATTCCTCCGAAGAAGCTGCTCATGTCAGAAACTTGAAAGAAGAAGTCAAACTCCCCGCCACAAAGACCAAATCGATGAAGGACACAGTCTTCAAGGATATGGCTTCCAAAGGAAGAGTCCCCTACGTTGAAAATCTTGACTTGACTATACCAACTTCGGTAGCATATCCTTCCACCACTTTGTCTCTCTCACCGATTGCAGGTCTCTACTTCAACGATGGGTTTGGCCGCCGAAGATTCTTCCGATTCTCTCAGATCCATCTTGCTAACATCTTCTTCTTGAAAGGCATCTCCAATCTCATGCCACATCTTCCTGAAGCTCAACAATTCTACCAGGACATTGTCACCGAAATCAAGCGCAGGAAAGGAATCAAGTGGCATGTCTAGTCTACCTTTTTAAAGTACCTGTAACTCTCTCTCCGATGTAATGACTTACATAATAAATGCAAGTACTTTTATCCTCAACTTAGTTTCTACTTAAATTTCATTTCTTTGTTGTACATATTTTCTTTATCTTTGTAAATGTCGAATATACTTAACAAATCCATAAAAGATAAATTAGACCAAAAGGAACAAAAAGAATGGTCTATGTGAAAAGAACCCAAAAAGAGTAAAATGGGTCAAATTGCATTACAAGTTCAGATACTCATAAAAAAAATTAAGTATGAGGCTCAAATTTAAATAGTGGAGATTGTTGGGTCACCAAAGATTTGAAATTGACCCACCGATTTTATTCTTGAAATCTCACTTGGAATATTTTATTTTGGTTCTTTGTAATAACTTAGTCAAATATCAAACGTTCGGTGAAGTCGAAAACCAACTGAAATCAAGTCAGAAGAGTTTCTCATTGTGGAAGTGAAGATACAATTCTCAACAAAAAGACCAAGTTATTCCTCACCGATTCTCATCTTGGAAAATCGGTGAATACCTGGCCGATTCTCTCAATACCTTCGGTCAAACATCTCACCGATCATAAGATACAAATCGGTGAGATCCCACCTTGTGAAAGCTGGCTGATAAAGATCTTTTAATATGGGACAATATCTTATGGCAGGAAAAATGGACTATTTGTCGTTATTCCTGTTTCAGATAAAGTCTCAATCAAGCATGCTTGTTCTTCCTAGTACTTAGAAAAAGTGTGAAATGGACTTATCAACTTTTCAGAGTCAGCCCTTATCCTTGAATCTCCAGATGACAAGTGTCCCAAGCATTTAATGCTTCCAGCATTATATAAAGAGGAGAGAGTTCTCCATGCAAGGTTACACGTTCCTGAAGATTTTCTCAGTGCAACAAGGCTTTCTCTCCCCTTGAACTTTATAGCTTTCAATCTTTGTGTTTTAGAAGTTGTTTTGTTTTCAGCTTACTTTGTGAAGATTGTTAGAATAGTTTTAATTGTTCTTTCCGCAACAATCCAAGTTTTTCTGTGTGTAATTCTTGATTTGAAAAATCAATAAAAGAATTAATTAAGTGAAATTTTGTGTATTGTATTCAACCTCCCCTTCTACAATACATGTTCTTGTTATTATTAGCCATCTGGGACTAACATTCTTAACATTGACCGTAATTTGAAATAAAAATTCAGTCGTAACCCATTTTCTTAATCCTTCAATTAAATTTCGATATGTGTAAAAATATTAGGCTAATACATAACAATAGGGGAATATAAATAAGGGGTGCATACTTGCATGTATAATTAAATTCTAGTGGAAGAAAGAAAATTATAACATGTATACAGTATACGTCTTAACCACAAGGGTTATGGCATACTGGTTAAGGCCTTGGGGATGTGGTGGAATATCCCATCTGTCTAGGGTTCAAATCCAGGCATACATAATAATTGTGGCCAGTGAGGTTTAATCACGATTGATGTCTTACGGTCATAATTTGTCAAGGAATTAGTTTAGACATAGCCTAAGACACCCTCCCAAAAAGAACACGTATACGTCTTATTAATGAGACATAAAGGGAATAAAGGAGTAGTATGAGAGGTTTTTCCTGTTGAAAAACCTTAGTGTTTTTCTTGTTATTGTGCAAATTCACCAACTTGCATGAAATGGTAACCAAGTATTTTTGCATGGAAAAGAAAAGGAAAAAGAAAACCAAAAATACTTGTGGTGTTTGCTTGAGTCCACGTTGCTTGATGGCAAGAAAAAAAAACAAATGACAACCAAATAATAGCTGGATGTGCACCCTTGTTGTCTTGAAGAGGAAGGGGCTGTTTACCAACAATAACTAGTAAGCGCTGTCTGAAATAAGAGGTCTGACTAGAGTAAGTGGCTCTGTCTAGAATAAGTGCTGTTTGAAAATTGTTGTTTACCAAATATTCTGGATATGGTGCTGACCAAAAAAATGACCATTATAACCCTATATATGGTGAAGTATTAAATACAATCCAACTGTTACCAATAAATAATTGTTAAATGACAAAATTAACAAATTTCATAATTGGAACATATTTAGACAATAAAATAAATTAAACTTCAACAGTTTGTGTGCAGATATTAATTTGAAGCATTGGCCAATAATTGATTTGCAATCTCATTACGCAAGTTAACCATATATTCGTTGTCTTGAGAACTCCATTCCATTTCATCGACTTCTATTTCATTGCTCCCGGCTTGTTGTTCTTGAGTAGCGGTAAACATGGTGATCTCGTCGTATTCCATAAATAATTGATCTTGGATATTGCATCTCCTTATAAAGTTATGAATCGCGAAACAAGCAATCACCACATCTTTTTGTACTTGAAAAGGATACGGAGCCATTTGCTTTAGGATCGGAAATCTTGCTTTCAGGACACCGTATGCGCGTTCGATAACATTTCTAAGTTGTGCATGAGCATGATTGAACATTTCTTCCTTAGTTAATGCACGTTGACGTCGAAAATCTGCTAACCAATACCTTGTATTCCGATATGGAGTCATAAATCCACGAGTGCAAGTATATGCGGCATCACAAAGATAATATTTATCTGCAATTACATTTACATCTTTATAAAAATAGAAAAATAATAACCTTTTAAAGTTAAGCAAAAAAGATACTTACTTGATGGAGGAAACGGAAATCCCGAAGTTGGGTTAAACGCAACTTCTCTCAGGACTCTAGAATCGTGTGCAATGCCTTCCCATCCAGCCCAAACAAACGTGAATATCATATTAAAATCACAAATTGCTAAAACGTTTTGGTAGCATTCCCCTCTTCCTCTTCCTCTATATCTTGCTTGTTGATCACTAGGCACAACTGCATGTATCAGGGTTCCATCTAGCGCACCTATGGCCCCCTTTTAAAAAGACGAAAAAATATTAAAACTTGTAAAAAAAGTCGAATAGGGTTGAAATTATCAAATAAATAACATAAATCATACCGGAAATATCTCTTTGAGGCGCCTAAATCTCTCGGACGTACTTGGTGTTCCATCAATGGATGTTGAACCTACGACCTCTCTCGCAAATTCCATCATTCCTCCCAAAACTTCATGAAAACATTTATGAATAGTCCGTGTGGAATGTTGAAATCTACGTTTAACCATTCTAAAGCGTTCATTGTGAGCGACAATTGTCAAAAACATCGCCATCTTCTCTTAAACACTTATATGCCTACTTGATTGCAACCAATTTTTTTGTTTGAAGTGGTTGCATAACATTATAAAGGCATCACGAGATAAACGCATCAATTCATGGCATTGTGTATTGGATCCACTTAATAATTCTTGTGTATACGCATGTCCAGTCAAGGCTGAAGTGTTATCTCTCACCCTTTCTATTCTCGTTGTTGCCCTTCTTCTTAAATACCAATATATAATAACTACGATCAGAATGATTTCGTTTTGATCCATGTATGCCCTTGCAAATATAAACGATAAAAGAACGTCATTTTAAGTTTCAAACATATCAATACAAAAATTAAACTAAACATCAACTTGTAACACGCATCCTATCAAATTTAAATAGCCATTTATTCATACCGAATCAACCATAATGCCTAAAAAGATAAATACCCTAAACAAAAGATCATCCAAAAGAAATCATTGTTCAAAACAAAATAAAACATCACTTCAAACTAAAAAAGACCAAGCTTACTTCCTGTAAATTTGACCCACCCCTCACATCTCTCTGTGTTCAATCGTAACCAAATTTTCCTATAGTCGGTGCTTTGACTGAATATGTGAAGTGCTATGTCATACATTGGGCTTTGCTCCCACCCAAGTGTTTCCAACTTATCAATGCAAAGATCCATCTCTTCATCCCCCGGTGGTTTGTTCAAAATCTGTTTAACATGTGTTACAACCCTAGCTAAATCATCCTCGTTCACCAATTGTTGTTTTCCTCTTTGTTTTTTCCTTTGAGATTGGGGACGGAAACCAACATCATCTTCTGAGGGAAGTGGTTCTTGTGTTAAATCATAGTAGTCTTGAGTATCATAATCCTCGACAATTTCCGGAGTCATGCTAGAGGGGTTTGGAACAGTTGCAGTCGGTCCCCATGTTCCAACACCGGTTGAAGCAACACCATCAAACAGTTGAATACAAAGTTCTGGATAGGGAAGAGGTGCGGTCCTCAACTTCTCAACAAATTTATTTTGCTGTTTATGAAAAAACTTATAAGTATATAAAGAATAATTTAAAAGAATTCATCATGGAAAAAGATAAATTGTGACCTTCATTTCTATCTGCCATTGCTCTTCTGACAGATTAAACATGTTTGTTGATGCGTCATAAACATTACCGGTTTTGTTCCTCAACTTTGCCCATGCTCCGTACTTTCCTTTGAGGTAATCATAATGGTTTTTCATTTGTCGTTGTTCGACCAAAAAATTATGAGTCTTTTGTAACGTCTCTGCTACATTCTTCCAAGAAATGGCCTTAAGGCTACCCCCTTCTCGCCCATTTATGGAGACCTCGCTTAAGCACGATTCGAGAAAAGTTTTCACTACATTTTCTTTTTTCCAATTAACCCTAGGCTTCTTTGATTGTGAGGATTCCCCAAAATTTGCCATATCTAGAAGAATTAGCAACATATCATGATTAGTTGCTCTTTTTTTTCTTGAGTAGCGGTAAACATTTCTAATACTCTTGTTGATTATATATAAAACAATATCAATATATATATATATATATATTCAACAACAAGGGCGACAACAAACATAACAACTATAAATATGTCCTCACTAACATAACATGTGAATTTTTATGAGTTTACTAACCCGTTACCTTGGTATGAGCTTACCGGTTCAATTACCTTACCGAGTGAACATAACAAGAACTGAGAATCTTACCCAGCAGCAAATATTATCACAAATCAGCAAATATTATCACAAATCGAGATGAAAGTTGCATAAACAAATACTATCACAAATTAGTATGATTTTACTGTTGTATCATATAAAAATACATTTGTTAATACTTTCTCCAATTTTGTTCATTTATACAAACCCACATACCAAGAACTCATGTCTCCATTCTCGCTCAAAACAACAACTTATAATCAGAAATTGTGTTGTACCGAATTGAAGAAAAAGTCGAAATACCAATTTTGAGTTAAACAAATCGGTTCAAATACAGCAGCCTGTGCAGAAATTGGGATTGTGGGTTTGTATAAATGAACCAAAAGAATCGACCAAAAGAAATCAGTATTTCGAAAGAAATCATAAATTGTGTTGTACTGAATTGAAAAAACAATCAGGAATTCGGTTCAAATACAACAACCTGTGAAGAAATTAGGATTGTGGATCGATAGTGTTTCACCAAATAATCGCAGTTGTATTTGAACCAAAAGAAATTAGAATCGAACAAAATAAATCAGAAATCGTACCTGTGAAGAAATCGTCCGGTGGGTAGACGGTGTTTCACCAAAAATCGAATCGCAGCAGACCTGTTAGTTGAACCAAGAGAAATTGATAAGCTAGTGTCGTTGATTGTTGTTGAAAGTAGGCGGCCATTGAAATATGGGAGGAGAGGGACAAAATCGGCAAAAAAGAAGGATGAATATCTCTGACTGCGATAAGGTGGGAGGGTATCTCTGACCGAGAGTTTTCTGGAAAGAGGTTCGGTCAGACCTGGTTTTTCTAATAAGCCTTTAGTAAACACCCTACCTCTTATTAGGGCAAGAGCCTCTTGTTCAATAAGTGCCAATAAGTGGCAAGTAAACACCCCCGAACACTTGCATGCATATATATACATATGCATGCCACGGCTGAAATTGCAGCAAAGCCAAACAACAAACCCACTTCCTTAAAATAGAAATAAAACTCATATAACATTTTTTAATTGGTACGAAATGTATTGTAAAGAACAAGACATTCCAAACCCATTCATTAATATTTATGAGACCCCAAAAATAACTCAAAATTATAAAATCATGAAAAGCGATGAAACTATAACTTCAATACATCCTCCAAAGGACTCAGTTGTAATTGATAATAAATTTATAGGATTACCTTTAACAATTCCAAAACCTGATAAAGACGAAAACCTTAAAGCTATTATTTGTCAAAATAATTATTCAAATGAAATTTTGTATACTATGAGTAACCAATTAAATAGAATAGAAAATAATCATAAAGTCACGATTCCTTCTTTTAAAGAAAAGAACAATAAAAATAATGACAATAAAAATAATGACAATGAAAATAATAAAAGTCCAATTTTTAAGCCTTATCAAATTGATTCTAATACAAATTTAGGATATAACAAAAAGCTAGTTAATGAATTAGAACAAAAATTAAGTAATCTAAAAGTAAATGTTGTAAATCAAGAATCTGAATCAGACTCTGAATCAAATAATATATCTCAAATAAATGAACAGTTCACGAATAAATTAAATTTTAGAAGTAATACTAATACTAGTCGTCCTCAAACAAAAAAAATTTATCATAGACCAACTTTCCCAGATGTTCAGTTCGAAGAACGAAACGACGCATGGATGAGAAGTTCATACGATGGTTCTTCAATCAATGAATGGAACATTGATGGACTAACAGAACATCAAATTCTCAATATGATTCAAGAAATGAACATGGCTGCAAATGCTTATCGCACTAGAGATAATACTGAAAAAACTATTGCAAGCATGATCATATCAGGGTTTACAGGAATTTTAAGAAATTGGTGGGAAATGTATTTAAATGATAATGATAAACGTCAAGTTCTTGACGCAACAAAAACTGTCGTAAAACTCGAGAATAACCAACAAACTCCAACTCAAGAAGAAGATGCAATAGCTACTCTTCTTTTTAGCATTATAAAACATTTTATAGGAGATCCATATATATTCCAAGAAAAAAGTTCAGAAATACTTCTAAACCTCACTTGTAGAAAACTACAAGATTACAGATGGTATAAAGATATGTTTCTTTCAAAAGTAATGATAAGACCAGACTGTGGCGAAGCCTTTTGGAAAGAAAGGTTTGTTGCAGGTTTACCAAAGCTTTTTGCAGAAAGGATAAGACAAAAACTAAGAGACGATTATAATAATCAAATACCTTACGCAACCTTAACTTACGGACAAATATCTGGATACATTAATAAAGAGGGATTAGCTATTTGTTCAGACTTAAAACTTAAAGCAAAGATAAAGAAAGACAGAATTAATAATAAAGAAGAACTTGGTAATTTCTGTCAACAATACGGTTATGAAAATATAACTACTCCTACAACATCTAAACCAAAAAAATATTCAAAAAAATACTCAGACAAAAGGTTTAAAACAAAATATGATAGAACTAATAAATATGATAAAACTAATAATTATCATAAGAAAAAACCATATAAAAAATTTAGAAAAAACCTTCATAAACAAACCGACTCAAGAGACATAATTATTTGCTATAAATGTGGTAAAACTGGACACATGGCAAAAGATTGTTATGTTAAGAAAAAGATCAATGAATTACAAATCTCTGATCAATTAAAAATTCAAATAAGCAAACTAATCCTAAATGATGATTATTCAAGCTCAGATGAATCAAGTATTTCAGATTATAATAATAATGACTTAAATGTTGTAGAAGAAAGCTCAAACACTAGCAACTCAGATTCTGAAATATGTGAATGTTTAGGAAACTGTACTTGTAACAAAATAAATGTTATAACCAAAGAAGATAGAGAAATTCTTGAATTATTAGATAAAATCCCAGATCTAACTATTAAAAATGAAGCTACAAAAAAGTTTCTTAATTATAATCCAAAGAAAGAAACTAATACGTCAAAAGCTATTGAGTCATTTAACCTTCAAGAAGTCTTTAACAGGTTTTCCCAAACAAATAAACCAATATCTACTCAAGATCTTAAAGAAGAATTAACTACAGTTAAAACAGAAATAAGAATAATCAAAGAACGCCTCTCAGAAGTTGAAAAGAATAAAAATATTCAAGAAGATGGTCCTAAAATCACAATCATTACAAATAAAGAATCAAATATTAATAAAGTTAAAATCCCTAAAAATATTTCATATCAAAGATGGCATACAAGTATTAATCTTTGTATACAGAATGAACTCAAAATAACTGTTATTGCTCTTATTGATAGTGGCGCTGATATGAATGTTGTTCAAGAAGGACTCATTCCTACAATTTATTATGAAAAAACTTCAAATCGTTTATTAGGAGCTAGTGGATCAAAACTTGACATTTCTTACAAAGTTTCTAATGTTCATATTTGTAAAGATGATTGTTGTTTCAAAACATCTTTAATCCTTGTCAAAAACTTAACCTCAACCTTAATATTAGGATCCCCTTTTATTTATCAACTTTATCCAATTAATGTTGATCAAGAAGGAATTTGCACAAAAGTTTTAAATAAAGAAATAAAATTTAAATTTACAGACCCAATTATTCATACAGAGTTAAATACCTTAACTAACAAAGCTAAACATGCAAAACATTTAATCAATGAAATTAGTTATAAAAGAATTTTTGATAACTTACAAGATCCAAATGTTCAAAATAAAATTAAAAAGATAAAAGAAAAATTTGAAAATAATGTTTGTTCAACTTTTCCCAATGCCTTTTGGAAAAGGAAACAACATACTGTTAAATTACCATATATAAAAGAATTTAATGAAAAGGATATTCCTTCAAAATCTAAAGCTATTCACATGTCGAATGAATTACAAGATCACTGTAAGAAAGAAATCCAAGATTTATTAAACAAAAAACTCATAAGACCTTCAAAATCGCCTTGGTCTTGTTCAGCCTTTTATGTCATGAACGCAGCTGAATTAGAAAGAGGCACTCCAAGACTTGTTATTAATTACAAACCTTTGAACAAAGTTTTAGAATGGATTCGATACCCAATACCAAATAAAAGAGACTTATTAAAAAGACTTTACGACGCAAAGATATTTTCAAAATTCGATATGAAGTCTGGATTTTGGCAGATACAAATCTATGAACAAGATAAATATAAAACAGGCTTTAATGTCCCATTTGGACATTATGAGTGGAACGTAATGCCTTTTGGTCTCAAAAATGCTCCTTCAGAATTTCAAAATATCATGAATGACATTATCATCCCTATAAGCAATTTCGCTATTGTTTACATTGATGATGTGTTAATTTTTTCAAAATCTTTAGATCAACATTTTAAACATTTACATGTATTCTATGATCTAATTCTCAATAATGGACTAGTCATTTCTTCCACAAAAATGAGTCTATTTCAAACTAATATTAGATTCTTAGGACATGATATTGTTCAAGGAACTATCAAACCAATACAACGAAGCTTAGAATTTGCAAATAAATTTCCAGATGAAATAAAAGACAAAACCCAACTTCAAAGATTTTTAGGATGTCTAAACTATGTCCATGATTTCTTTAAGGATTTAGGTATTATTTGCAAACCCTTATATCAGAGATTAAAAAAGAATCCATCACCATGGACTCAAGAACATACAAATATTATCAAAAACATTAAAGAAAAAGTCAAATACTTACCTTGTCTTAGTATACCACAACCAAATGCTAGTATCATTGTAGAAACAGATGCTAGTGACTTAGGATTTGGTGGGATATTAAAACAAAAAATTAACAATGATTCAAAAGAAGAATTAGTAAGATTCTTTTCAGGAGCTTGGAATGATACTCAAAAGAATTATTCAACTGTTAAAAAAGAAATTTTAAGTATTGTTTTATGCATCAAAAAATTTGAAGACGATCTATACATGAAACCCTTTTTATTAAGAATAGATTGTCAATCTGCAAAACCTATCTTAGAAAATGATATAAAAAATATTATTTCAAAACAAATTTTTGCAAGATGGCAAGCATTGTTAAGCAATTTCGATTTCAAAATTGAATTTATAAAAGGCGAAAATAATTCTCTCCCAGATTTTTTATCACGAGAATTTTTACAGGGGAAATGAATCAAAGGGAAGATAAAAGGCTTGCTACTATTCAAGGTCCTGAGAAAAAACAGCTTTCTCCCTTCAAACCCACTTCCTCATCATCCATTGTTCCTACCCAAAATAGATTTACCCCAATTACCCCTATCAAAAAACAGCCCTCTTATTCATCTTTAGTTCAAAAACCGGTTACCATTTCGCCAAACTTCACTCCCAGAAAATCTATCATACTACCCCAAACCCAAACAATCACTCCTCAGAACTGTAAGAGTACCAGATCTTCTTCTTCAAAAGAAGGTAGCAACTCTTATTTCCAAAACCCTAATCAACAGCTTGTAAAAATCCTTGAAGAAGGAGAAGTTCAAATATATAACCAAGGATTTCTATCTCTTACGGATTTCCTTTTTCCCAAGAATTCCATGTTCATAGGAAGCGAGATAAAACCAAGATAGTATTACCAAGCTATCCTAGAAAACACAGGTTCCATCAAAATAACCCATAATTACAATTCTCCAGAAAAAACCGATATAGCCTACAGTAGAGTCCACATCCTTCATGTTCTTTCAATCCAAGAATGGAAAGCCCGTCCTTACACAGACAAAACCACAAACTACCCAAAACACCCCTACTTCAATTACTATGATTACCAAGATGCGTGGTATAACCTTTTTTATCTTAAGAGTTATTCGCATTCATGGTTCATATTTTTTGATAGAAACTTTGAATGTTCATACCCAAAGTGGTTCGTTAGATGGTTTAAGTTTTTAGGTAATATCCCATAAACTCTTCCATACCCAGTCTTAGAAGGTTTTAAAAGGTTCAAGGAAATCTTCTATCAAAAAATCCCAGATTTTGAATATCTCCTCCAATTCTCCATTTTATTCAAGATTCCATGGATTATTTCCTGGACTTTTAGTGTTACACCTGCATGTGACACTTCCCCAAGCCTACTACAAAGAACTGTCCGAGTCAAATGGTGGGACAACATCCCTGCAGATCAAACTCAGAAGATGACAATTCAAGGAGTTTCAGATTATTACTCCCTGAACTATGAAGATTCTTCCTCCAAAGTCATTCAACCATCAAAAGAAGAAGACAATGAAGACAAAGAGATAGAACAACTCTTAGCCACAAGTTCAAAAGAAGAACTCAAGAAAATAATCAAAAGAGTCAGAGAGGCATCGTCAAGCGGTTCCAGCACTAATCAAGATACCGAGGTTATTCAAGACGCTCAAGATCCGTATTCCGATATTAATATTTACGAATAATAAATATAGTGTGTGTTTGGTGAATTGTCTTTGTAGACAATTTCTTTCTTATTCAAATTGTGTTATTATTCATATGTAGAAAATACACATCTTCGTATTTTCGACTTTATATTAATCAAATAATTAATCAAATAAGAATTATTACTAACCTTTACAGGATTGAAGAAAAAGGCAATTGATTTGATAAAATCTATTGTCGGCCAAAAACAAGAAAATGGCAAGGAAGTCAAAAGGCTACAAAAGAAAATGGCAAAGAAGTCAAAAGGCTACAAGGCTATGCAAAAGAAGACAAAGAAAAAAGAAGAGAAGATTGTCTACCACAAATAATGCATAATGCATTTACAGCCAGTTACAAGTCATGCTCAATTATTCAAGAAAAGAAACAGACAAATGCCGGTCACAAAGAAATCTCCAACGCCTATAAAAGAAGATCAAAGAAACGAAGAAGATTATCAGTTTCTTCTCCCATCAATTCTTTCCATATTCTCTCAATGTTATGTCTAAAAAATCCCTTAGATTTTCTACTTCAAGATGTTCAAAGTCTTTAGATTTCCAGATATTCATATCCCCAGATGTATGCAAAGCTTGTCGAGAAGACAACTGTTCAATTAATCATTTAATCAAAGAAGGTATTTTCTAAACATGTTTTTCGTTATTGTATTTGATAATGGTTGCCTTATTTTACAAAAATTTAATAATATGCATCTTATGAATATAGATAGTACATTTCAAATAAAAATTTTTGTTCCAGAATATAATACGATTAGGATTCTTAACGATATTATAAACTTTTTTATTTTAAATCATATATCTCAATTTGTAGTTATTCATCAACCAAATTATCGTTATAATAGTCTTTTACAAAGAGCAGATCATAATAGCCATTCATACGTTCATCAATATTATAATTAAATTTTTTTTTAAAATATGCTTCGCATAATCTTATTTAATAATGGTTGTCTCATTATTAAAACTTTCAATCATAATCATCATTTCACTTTATTCATTTCTGGTAATTCTCCGATTACAATTTCTCATTACCTTTCAAGCTTCTTTATAACTAATAATATAGCAAAGCCTTCATATATTAATAAAAGACATTTAAATTATTTTGCAAAAACAAATATATTTTTAACGATCCTGAATCGTTCTCAGAATGGTATCAGAGCCAGAAAAGGTGGAAATAAGTAAATGAATACTACTAAACTTTGTAAAAAATTTCAGGATATATTTAAAGATTGTTTTAAATTCAAGAAAATATATTCTTTTAATATGAAAAGAATGTTAGTGTTGGTCAGCCTATTTAGGTCTGTGTTGGTCAGCCCTGTCGTAAGTGACGCAGAAAGTATAGTAAGTCGTCCAGACTATCCATGGGTGGTCCCGCAGTAGGTGGTCCCTCTAATTATTCAAGAAGTATTTAAAAGAAGGTAATTTTCTTCAAATTCTAAACAACCCTTTAAATACGTTTTGTTAAAAATATAAAGTTATGTTGAATTTATTTACTAAAAAACATTCTTCTGAAAATGATAAAATAGATGAGAATGATCTCAATATGAATTCTTCAGAAGTACATATTTCAAATATCGAGCAAAGTTTAACAAATTGGACAATTCCCAAACAAGATGTCAAAACCGTTTATAAAGTAGGAACTTTTGATTACTTTCAAGGATATTCAATCAAAGCTACAGAACAAACTGTATCAATAAATAAAGATTACAGTAATCTTACCCTATTATCCAAATCATCTATAATACAACATAGACAAAAATACAAATTTCTGCATATTGGATTGGTCCAAGTTGCTATCAAACCTTTATTCAGATTAGGAATAGATTCCCCAGTTTTATTAATACTAAGAGATGCTAGACACACTAATTTCCAAAATTCAGTCTTAGCCATGGCAGAGACTAATGTTTCAAATGGTCCGATTTATTTCAATTGCTATCCCAACTTTTCAGTAGGATTATTTGATCCAAATATATTAGATACTTTAGTTCTCACTATCAAAACAAAGAATTTAGAAATTAAAGAAGACACTAAGCCTGTAGCTGTAATCTACAGAGTATGTTACAAAACTATGACTTCAACTATTGAACCAAAAACTAAAATATCAAGCCCTAGAGATGAAACATTAATATTCGAAGCCAACCCTCAAAATACAAAAATTCAAATTCCTAAAAGACTAAAATGGAATGAAATTACTCAATCATGTAATTGGAATCTCCAAGATATTGGTAATCCAAAACCTATAGATAATTCAAACCACATATCAAATATCACTGAACATGAAGATGGATCAGTTGATATCAATTTTAATAATTTTAATCTTGAAGATCTTAGATCTAATTCCTCAAGGCTATCAACAGGGACAATAAATAGAACAAAAACCCCTCCTTTTCAAAGATCTCAATCTTTAAAGTTCAAAAATGTAGACTTTAATAGACCAATTCCTCAGGCCTTTTATCAAGAAGGATCTGAAGAAACCCAAAGTTATGTTTACGAACCCACTCCTTCAGAAATTCAATCTGAAATTAATCAATAAAGAACCCAAATTTAATTAAGTCAAAATGAGTAGTTCAAATATTAATATGAAATACCTTATAGAAGAATTTGACTATGATTATAATAAAGAAAGAAGAGAGTTCTACTATTCATCAGTCAATAATTCTCAAAAGGAATTTAAACATCAACTCTTATGGAGAGATTACATTAATAGAAATAAAACTCATATAACATTTTTTAATTGGTACGAAATGTATTGTAAAGAACAAGACATTCCAAACCCATTCATTAATATTTATGAGACCCCAAAAATAACTCAAAATTATAAAATCATGAAAAGCGATGAAACTATAACTTCAATACATCCTCCAAAGGACTCAGTTGTAATTGATAATAAATTTATAGGATTACCTTTAACAATTCCAAAACCTGATAAAGACGAAAACCTTAAAGCTATTATTTGTCAAAATAATTATTCAAATGAAATTTTGTATACTATGAGTAACCAATTAAATAGAATAGAAAATAATCATAAAGTCACGATTCCTTCTTTTAAAGAAAAGAACAATAAAAATAATGACAATAAAAATAATGACAATGAAAATAATAAAAGTCCAATTTTTAAGCCTTATCAAATTGATTCTAATACAAATTTAGGATATAACAAAAAGCTAGTTAATGAATTAGAACAAAAATTAAGTAATCTAAAAGTAAATGTTTTAAATCAAGAATCTGAATCAGACTCTGAATCAAATAATATATCTCAAATAAATGAACAGTTCACGAATAAATTAAATTTTAGAAGTAATACTAATACTAGTCGTCCTCAAACAAAAAAAATTTATCATAGACCAACTTTCCCAGATGTTCAGTTCGAAGAACGAAACGACGCATGGATGAGAAGTTCATACGATGGTTCTTCAATCAATGAATGGAACATTGATGGACTAACAGAACATCAAATTCTCAATATGATTCAAGAAATGAACATGGCTGCAAATGCTTATCGCACTAGAGATAATACTGAAAAAACTATTGCAAGCATGATCATATCAGGGTTTACAGGAATTTTAAGAAATTGGTGGGAAATGTATTTAAATGATAATGATAAACGTCAAGTTCTTGACGCAACAAAAACTGTCGTAAAACTCGAGAATAACCAACAAACTCCAACTCAAGAAGAAGATGCAATAGCTACTCTTCTTTTTAGCATTATAAAACATTTTATAGGAGATCCATATATATTCCAAGAAAAAAGTTCAGAAATACTTCTAAACCTCACTTGTAGAAAACTACAAGATTACAGATGGTATAAAGATATGTTTCTTTCAAAAGTAATGATAAGACCAGACTGTGGCGAAGCCTTTTGGAAAGAAAGGTTTGTTGCAGGTTTACCAAAGCTTTTTGCAGAAAGGATAAGACAAAAACTAAGAGACGATTATAATAATCAAATACCTTACGCAACCTTAACTTACGGACAAATATCTGGATACATTAATAAAGAGGGATTAGCTATTTGTTCAGACTTAAAACTTAAAGCAAAGATAAAGAAAGACAGAATTAATAATAAAGAAGAACTTGGTAATTTCTGTCAACAATACGGTTATGAAAATATAACTACTCCTACAACATCTAAACCAAAAAAATATTCAAAAAAATACTCAGACAAAAGGTTTAAAACAAAATATGATAGAACTAATAAATATGATAAAACTAATAATTATCATAAGAAAAAACCATATAAAAAATTTAGAAAAAACCTTCATAAACAAACCGACTCAAGAGACATAATTATTTGCTATAAATGTGGTAAAACTGGACACATGGCAAAAGATTGTTATGTTAAGAAAAAGATCAATGAATTACAAATCTCTGATCAATTAAAAATTCAAATAAGCAAACTAATCCTAAATGATGATTATTCAAGCTCAGATGAATCAAGTATTTCAGATTATAATAATAATGACTTAAATGTTGTAGAAGAAAGCTCAAACACTAGCAACTCAGATTCTGAAATATGTGAATGTTTAGGAAACTGTACTTGTAACAAAATAAATGTTATAACCAAAGAAGATAGAGAAATTCTTGAATTATTAGATAAAATCCCAGATCTAACTATTAAAAATGAAGCTACAAAAAAGTTTCTTAATTATAATCCAAAGAAAGAAACTAATACGTCAAAAGCTATTGAGTCATTTAACCTTCAAGAAGTCTTTAACAGGTTTTCCCAAACAAATAAACCAATATCTACTCAAGATCTTAAAGAAGAATTAACTACAGTTAAAACAGAAATAAGAATAATCAAAGAACGCCTCTCAGAAGTTGAAAAGAATAAAAATATTCAAGAAGATGGTCCTAAAATCACAATCATTACAAATAAAGAATCAAATATTAATAAAGTTAAAATCCCTAAAAATATTTCATATCAAAGATGGCATACAAGTATTAATCTTTGTATACAGAATGAACTCAAAATAACTGTTATTGCTCTTATTGATAGTGGCGCTGATATGAATGTTGTTCAAGAAGGACTCATTCCTACAATTTATTATGAAAAAACTTCAAATCGTTTATTAGGAGCTAGTGGATCAAAACTTGACATTTCTTACAAAGTTTCTAATGTTCATATTTGTAAAGATGATTGTTGTTTCAAAACATCTTTAATCCTTGTCAAAAACTTAACCTCAACCTTAATATTAGGATCCCCTTTTATTTATCAACTTTATCCAATTAATGTTGATCAAGAAGGAATTTGAACAAAAGTTTTAAATAAAGAAATAAAATTTAAATTTACAGACCCAATTATTCATACAGAGTTAAATACCTTAACTAACAAAGCTAAACATGCAAAACATTTAATCAATGAAATTAGTTATAAAAGAATTTTTGATAACTTACAAGATCCAAATGTTCAAAATAAAATTAAAAAGATAAAAGAAAAATTTGAAAATAATGTTTGTTCAACTTTTCCCAATGCCTTTTGGAAAAGGAAACAACATACTGTTAAATTACCATATATAAAAGAATTTAATGAAAAGGATATTCCTTCAAAATCTAAAGCTATTCACATGTCGAATGAATTACAAGATCACTGTAAGAAAGAAATCCAAGATTTATTAAACAAAAAACTCATAAGACCTTCAAAATCGCCTTGGTCTTGTTCAGCCTTTTATGTCATGAACGCAGCTGAATTAGAAAGAGGCACTCCAAGACTTGTTATTAATTACAAACCTTTGAACAAAGTTTTAGAATGGATTCGATACCCAATACCAAATAAAAGAGACTTATTAAAAAGACTTTACGACGCAAAGATATTTTCAAAATTCGATATGAAGTCTGGATTTTGGCAGATACAAATCTATGAACAAGATAAATATAAAACAGGCTTTAATGTCCCATTTGGACATTATGAGTGGAACGTAATGCCTTTTGGTCTCAAAAATGCTCCTTCAGAATTTCAAAATATCATGAATGACATTATCATCCCTATAAGCAATTTCGCTATTGTTTACATTGATGATGTGTTAATTTTTTCAAAATCTTTAGATCAACATTTTAAACATTTACATGTATTCTATGATCTAATTCTCAATAATGGACTAGTCATTTCTTCCACAAAAATGAGTCTATTTCAAACTAATATTAGATTCTTAGGACATGATATTGTTCAAGGAACTATCAAACCAATACAACGAAGCTTAGAATTTGCAAATAAATTTCCAGATGAAATAAAAGACAAAACCCAACTTCAAAGATTTTTAGGATGTCTAAACTATGTCCATGATTTCTTTAAGGATTTAGGTATTATTTGCAAACCCTTATATCAGAGATTAAAAAAGAATCCATCACCATGGACTCAAGAACATACAAATATTATCAAAAACATTAAAGAAAAAGTCAAATACTTACCTTGTCTTAGTATACCACAACCAAATGCTAGTATCATTGTAGAAACAGATGCTAGTGACTTAGGATTTGGTGGGATATTAAAACAAAAAATTAACAATGATTCAAAAGAAGAATTAGTAAGATTCTTTTCAGGAGCTTGGAATGATACTCAAAAGAATTATTCAACTGTTAAAAAAGAAATTTTAAGTATTGTTTTATGCATCAAAAAATTTGAAGACGATCTATACATGAAACCCTTTTTATTAAGAATAGATTGTCAATCTGCAAAACCTATCTTAGAAAATGATATAAAAAATATTATTTCAAAACAAATTTTTGCAAGATGGCAAGCATTGTTAAGCAATTTCGATTTCAAAATTGAATTTATAAAAGGCGAAAATAATTCTCTCCCAGATTTTTTATCACGAGAATTTTTACAGGGGAAATGAATCAAAGGGAAGATAAAAGGCTTGCTACTATTCAAGGTCCTGAGAAAAAACAGCTTTCTCCCTTCAAACCCACTTCCTCATCATCCATTGTTCCTACCCAAAATAGATTTACCCCAATTACCCCTATCAAAAAACAGCCCTCTTATTCATCTTTAGTTCAAAAACCGGTTACCATTTCGCCAAACTTCACTCCCAGAAAATCTATCATACTACCCCAAACCCAAACAATCACTCCTCAGAACTGTAAGAGTACCAGATCTTCTTCTTCAAAAGAAGGTAGCAACTCTTATTTCCAAAACCCTAATCAACAGCTTGTAAAAATCCTTGAAGAAGGAGAAGTTCAAATATATAACCAAGGATTTCTATCTCTTACGGATTTCCTTTTTCCCAAGAATTCCATGTTCATAGGAAGCGAGATAAAACCAAGATAGTATTACCAAGCTATCCTAGAAAACACAGGTTCCATCAAAATAACCCATAATTACAATTCTCCAGAAAAAACCGATATAGCCTACAGTAGAGTCCACATCCTTCATGTTCTTTCAATCCAAGAATGGAAAGCCCGTCCTTACACAGACAAAACCACAAACTACCCAAAACACCCCTACTTCAATTACTATGATTACCAAGATGCGTGGTATAACCTTTTTTATCTTAAGAGTTATTCGCATTCATGGTTCATATTTTTTGATAGAAACTTTGAATGTTCATACCCAAAGTGGTTCGTTAGATGGTTTAAGTTTTTAGGTAATATCCCATAAACTCTTCCATACCCAGTCTTAGAAGGTTTTAAAAGGTTCAAGGAAATCTTCTATCAAAAAATCCCAGATTTTGAATATCTCCTCCAATTCTCCATTTTATTCAAGATTCCATGGATTATTTCCTGGACTTTTAGTGTTACACCTGCATGTGACACTTCCCCAAGCCTACTACAAAGAACTGTCCGAGTCAAATGGTGGGACAACATCCCTGCAGATCAAACTCAGAAGATGACAATTCAAGGAGTTTCAGATTATTACTCCCTGAACTATGAAGATTCTTCCTCCAAAGTCATTCAACCATCAAAAGAAGAAGACAATGAAGACAAAGAGATAGAACAACTCTTAGCCACAAGTTCAAAAGAAGAACTCAAGAAAATAATCAAAAGAGTCAGAGAGGCATCGTCAAGCGGTTCCAGCACTAATCAAGATACCGAGGTTATTCAAGACGCTCAAGATCCGTATTCCGATATTAATATTTACGAATAATAAATATAGTGTGTGTTTGGTGAATTGTCTTTGTAGACAATTTCTTTCTTATTCAAATTGTGTTATTATTCATATGTAGAAAATACACATCTTCGTATTTTCGACTTTATATTAATCAAATAATTAATCAAATAAGAATTATTACTAACCTTTACAGGATTGAAGAAAAAGGCAATTGATTTGATAAAATCTATTGTCGGCCAAAAACAAGAAAATGGCAAGGAAGTCAAAAGGCTACAAAAGAAAATGGCAAAGAAGTCAAAAGGCTACAAGGCTATGCAAAAGAAGACAAAGAAAAAAGAAGAGAAGATTGTCTACCACAAATAATGCATAATGCATTTACAGCCAGTTACAAGTCATGCTCAATTATTCAAGAAAAGAAACAGACAAATGCCGGTCACAAAGAAATCTCCAACGCCTATAAAAGAAGATCAAAGAAACGAAGAAGATTATCAGTTTCTTCTCCCATCAATTCTTTCCATATTCTCTCAATGTTATGTCTAAAAAATCCCTTAGATTTTCTACTTCAAGATGTTCAAAGTCTTTAGATTTCCAGATATTCATATCCCCAGATGTATGCAAAGCTTGTCGAGAAGACAACTGTTCAATTAATCATTTAATCAAAGAAGGTATTTTCTAAACATGTTTTTCGTTATTGTATTTGATAATGGTTGCCTTATTTTACAAAAATTTAATAATATGCATCTTATGAATATAGATAGTACATTTCAAATAAAAATTTTTGTTCCAGAATATAATACGATTAGGATTCTTAACGATATTATAAACTTTTTTATTTTAAATCATATATCTCAATTTGTAGTTATTCATCAACCAAATTATCGTTATAATAGTCTTTTACAAAGAGCAGATCATAATAGCCATTCATACGTTCATCAATATTATAATTAAATTTTTTTTTAAAATATGCTTCGCATAATCTTATTTAATAATGGTTGTCTCATTATTAAAACTTTCAATCATAATCATCATTTCACTTTATTCATTTCTGGTAATTCTCCGATTACAATTTCTCATTACCTTTCAAGCTTCTTTATAACTAATAATATAGCAAAGCCTTCATATATTAATAAAAGACATTTAAATTATTTTGCAAAAACAAATATATTTTTAACGATCCTGAATCGTTCTCAGAATGGTATCAGAGCCAGAAAAGGTGGAAATAAGTAAATGAATACTACTAAACTTTGTAAAAAATTTCAGGATATATTTAAAGATTGTTTTAAATTCAAGAAAATATATTCTTTTAATATGAAAAGAATGTTAGTGTTGGTCAGCCTATTTAGGTCTGTGTTGGTCAGCCCTGTCGTAAGTGACGCAGAAAGTATAGTAAGTCGTCCAGACTATCCATGGGTGGTCCCGCAGTAGGTGGTCCCTCTAATTATTCAAGAAGTATTTAAAAGAAGGTAATTTTCTTCAAATTCTAAACAACCCTTTAAATACGTTTTGTTAAAAATATAAAGTTATGTTGAATTTATTTACTAAAAAACATTCTTCTGAAAATGATAAAATAGATGAGAATGATCTCAATATGAATTCTTCAGAAGTACATATTTCAAATATCGAGCAAAGTTTAACAAATTGGACAATTCCCAAACAAGATGTCAAAACCGTTTATAAAGTAGGAACTTTTGATTACTTTCAAGGATATTCAATCAAAGCTACAGAACAAACTGTATCAATAAATAAAGATTACAGTAATCTTACCCTATTATCCAAATCATCTATAATACAACATAGACAAAAATACAAATTTCTGCATATTGGATTGGTCCAAGTTGCTATCAAACCTTTATTCAGATTAGGAATAGATTCCCCAGTTTTATTAATACTAAGAGATGCTAGACACACTAATTTCCAAAATTCAGTCTTAGCCATGGCAGAGACTAATGTTTCAAATGGTCCGATTTATTTCAATTGCTATCCCAACTTTTCAGTAGGATTATTTGATCCAAATATATTAGATACTTTAGTTCTCACTATCAAAACAAAGAATTTAGAAATTAAAGAAGACACTAAGCCTGTAGCTGTAATCTACAGAGTATGTTACAAAACTATGACTTCAACTATTGAACCAAAAACTAAAATATCAAGCCCTAGAGATGAAACATTAATATTCGAAGCCAACCCTCAAAATACAAAAATTCAAATTCCTAAAAGACTAAAATGGAATGAAATTACTCAATCATGTAATTGGAATCTCCAAGATATTGGTAATCCAAAACCTATAGATAATTCAAACCACATATCAAATATCACTGAACATGAAGATGGATCAGTTGATATCAATTTTAATAATTTTAATCTTGAAGATCTTAGATCTAATTCCTCAAGGCTATCAACAGGGACAATAAATAGAACAAAAACCCCTCCTTTTCAAAGATCTCAATCTTTAAAGTTCAAAAATGTAGACTTTAATAGACCAATTCCTCAGGCCTTTTATCAAGAAGGATCTGAAGAAACCCAAAGTTATGTTTACGAACCCACTCCTTCAGAAATTCAATCTGAAATTAATCAATAAAGAACCCAAATTTAATTAAGTCAAAATGAGTAGTTCAAATATTAATATGAAATACCTTATAGAAGAATTTGACTATGATTATAATAAAGAAAGAAGAGAGTTCTACTATTCATCAGTCAATAATTCTCAAAAGGAATTTAAACATCAACTCTTATGGAGAGATTACATTAATAGAAATAAAACTCATATAACATTTTTTAATTGGTACGAAATGTATTGTAAAGAACAAGACATTCCAAACCCATTCATTAATATTTATGAGACCCCAAAAATAACTCAAAATTATAAAATCATGAAAAGCGATGAAACTATAACTTCAATACATCCTCCAAAGGACTCAGTTGTAATTGATAATAAATTTATAGGATTACCTTTAACAATTCCAAAACCTGATAAAGACGAAAACCTTAAAGCTATTATTTGTCAAAATAATTATTCAAATGAAATTTTGTATACTATGAGTAACCAATTAAATAGAATAGAAAATAATCATAAAGTCACGATTCCTTCTTTTAAAGAAAAGAACAATAAAAATAATGACAATAAAAATAATGACAATGAAAATAATAAAAGTCCAATTTTTAAGCCTTATCAAATTGATTCTAATACAAATTTAGGATATAACAAAAAGCTAGTTAATGAATTAGAACAAAAATTAAGTAATCTAAAAGTAAATGTTTTAAATCAAGAATCTGAATCAGACTCTGAATCAAATAATATATCTCAAATAAATGAACAGTTCACGAATAAATTAAATTTTAGAAGTAATACTAATACTAGTCGTCCTCAAACAAAAAAAATTTATCATAGACCAACTTTCCCAGATGTTCAGTTCGAAGAACGAAACGACGCATGGATGAGAAGTTCATACGATGGTTCTTCAATCAATGAATGGAACATTGATGGACTAACAGAACATCAAATTCTCAATATGATTCAAGAAATGAACATGGCTGCAAATGCTTATCGCACTAGAGATAATATTGAAAAAACTATTGCAAGCATGATCATATCAGGGTTTACAGGAATTTTAAGAAATTGGTGGGAAATGTATTTAAATGATAATGATAAACGTCAAGTTCTTGACGCAACAAAAACTGTCGTAAAACTCGAGAATAACCAACAAACTCCAACTCAAGAAGAAGATGCAATAGCTACTCTTCTTTTTAGCATTATAAAACATTTTATAGGAGATCCATATATATTCCAAGAAAAAAGTTCAGAAATACTTCTAAACCTCACTTGTAGAAAACTACAAGATTACAGATGGTATAAAGATATGTTTCTTTCAAAAGTAATGATAAGACCAGACTGTGGCGAAGCCTTTTGGAAAGAAAGGTTTGTTGCAGGTTTACCAAAGCTTTTTGCAGAAAGGATAAGACAAAAACTAAGAGACGATTATAATAATCAAATACCTTACGCAACCTTAACTTACGGACAAATATCTGGATACATTAATAAAGAGGGATTAGCTATTTGTTCAGACTTAAAACTTAAAGCAAAGATAAAGAAAGACAGAATTAATAATAAAGAAGAACTTGGTAATTTCTGTCAACAATACGGTTATGAAAATATAACTACTCCTACAACATCTAAACCAAAAAAATATTCAAAAAAATACTCAGACAAAAGGTTTAAAACAAAATATGATAGAACTAATAAATATGATAAAACTAATAATTATCATAAGAAAAAACCATATAAAAAATTTAGAAAAAACCTTCATAAACAAACCGACTCAAGAGACATAATTATTTGCTATAAATGTGGTAAAACTGGACACATGGCAAAAGATTGTTATGTTAAGAAAAAGATCAATGAATTACAAATCTCTGATCAATTAAAAATTCAAATAAGCAAACTAATCCTAAATGATGATTATTCAAGCTCAGATGAATCAAGTATTTCAGATTATAATAATAATGACTTAAATGTTGTAGAAGAAAGCTCAAACACTAGCAACTCAGATTCTGAAATATGTGAATGTTTAGGAAACTGTACTTGTAACAAAATAAATGTTATAACCAAAGAAGATAGAGAAATTCTTGAATTATTAGATAAAATCCCAGATCTAACTATTAAAAATGAAGCTACAAAAAAGTTTCTTAATTATAATCCAAAGAAAGAAACTAATACGTCAAAAGCTATTGAGTCATTTAACCTTCAAGAAGTCTTTAACAGGTTTTCCCAAACAAATAAACCAATATCTACTCAAGATCTTAAAGAAGAATTAACTACAGTTAAAACAGAAATAAGAATAATCAAAGAACGCCTCTCAGAAGTTGAAAAGAATAAAAATATTCAAGAAGATGGTCCTAAAATCACAATCATTACAAATAAAGAATCAAATATTAATAAAGTTAAAATCCCTAAAAATATTTCATATCAAAGATGGCATACAAGTATTAATCTTTGTATACAGAATGAATTCAAAATAACTGTTATTGCTCTTATTGATAGTGGCGCTGATATGAATGTTGTTCAAGAAGGACTCATTCCTACAATTTATTATGAAAAAACTTCAAATCGTTTATCAGGAGCTAGTGGATCAAAACTTGACATTTCTTACAAAGTTTCTAATGTTCATATTTGTAAAGATGATTGTTGTTTCAAAACATCTTTAATCCTTGTCAAAAACTTAACCTCAACCTTAATATTAGGATCCCCTTTTATTTATCAACTTTATCCAATTACTGTTGATCAAGAAGGAATTTGCACAAAAGTTTTAAATAAAGAAATAAAATTTAAATTTACAGACCCAATTATTCATACAGAGTTAAATACCTTAATTAACAAAGCTAAACATGCAAAACATTTAATCAATGAAATTAGTTATAAAAGAATTTTTGATAACTTACAAGATCCAAATGTTCAAAATAAAATTAAAAAGATAAAAGAAAAATTTGAAAATAATGTTTGTTCAACTTTTCCCAATGCCTTTTGGAAAAGGAAACAACATACTGTCAAATTACCATATATAAAAGAATTTAATGAAAAGGATATTCCTTCAAAATCTAAGAAATGTCGAATGAATTACAAGATCACTGTAAGAAAGAAATCCAAGATTTATTAAACAAAAAACTCATAAGACCTTCAAAATCGCCTTGGTCTTGTTCAGCCTTTTATGTCATGAACGCAGCTAAATTAGAAAGAGGCACTCCAAGACTTGTTATTAATTACAAACCTTTGAACAAAGTTTTAGAATGGATTCGATACCCAATACCAAATAAAAGAGACTTATTAAAAAGACTTTACGACGCAAAGATATTTTCAAAATTCGATATGAAGTCTGGATTTTGGCAGATACAAATCTATGAACAAGATAAATATAAAACAGGCTTTAATGTCCCATTTGGACATTATGAGTGGAACGTAATGCCTTTTGGTCTCAAAAATGCTCCTTCAGAATTTCAAAATATCATGAATGACATTATCATCCCTATAAGCAATTTCGCTATTGTTTACATTGATGATGTGTTAATTTTTTCAAAATCTTTAGATCAACATTTTAAACATTTACATGTATTCTATGATCTAATTCTCAATAATGGACTAGTCATTTCTTCCACAAAAATGAGTCTATTTCAAACTAATATTAGATTCTTAGGACATGATATTGTTCAAGGAACTATCAAACCAATACAACGAAGCTTAGAATTTGCAAATAAATTTCCAGATGAAATAAAAGACAAAACCCAACTTCAAAGATTTTTAGGATGTCTAAACTATGTCCATGATTTCTTTAAGGATTTAGGTATTATTTGCAAACCCTTATATCAGAGATTAAAAAAGAATCCATCACCATGGACTCAAGAACATACAAATATTATCAAAAACATTAAAGAAAAAGTCAAATACTTACCTTGTCTTAGTATACCACAACCAAATGCTAGTATCATTGTAGAAACAGATGCTAGTGACTTAGGATTTGGTGGGATATTAAAACAAAAAATTAACAATGATTCAAAAGAAGAATTAGTAAGATTCTTTTCAGGAGCTTGGAATGATACTCAAAAGAATTATTCAACTGTTAAAAAAGAAATTTTAAGTATTGTTTTATGCATCAAAAAATTTGAAGACGATCTATACATGAAACCCTTTTTATTAAGAATAGATTGTCAATCTGCAAAACCTATCTTAGAAAATGATATAAAAAATATTATTTCAAAACAAATTTTTGCAAGATGGCAAGCATTGTTAAGCAATTTCGATTTCAAAATTGAATTTATAAAAGGCGAAAATAATTCTCTCCCAGATTTTTTATCACGAGAATTTTTACAGGGGAAATGAATCAAAGGGAAGATAAAAGGCTTGCTACTATTCAAGGTCCTAAGAAAAAACAGCTTTCTCCCTTCAAACCCACTTCCTCATCATCCATTGTTCCTACCCAAAATAGATTTACCCCAATTACCCCTATCAAAAAACAGCCCTCTTATTCATCTTTAATTCAAAAACCGGTTACCATTTCGCCAAACTTCACTCCCAGAAAATCTATCATACTACCCCAAACCCAAACAATCACTCCTCAGAACTTTAAGAGTACCAGATCTTCTTCTTCAAAAGAAGGTAGCAACTCTTATTTCCAAAACCCTAATCAACAGCTTGTAAAAATCCTTGAAGAAGGAGAAGTTCAAATATATAACCAAGGATTTCTATCTCTTACGGATTTCCTTTTTCCCAAGAATTCCATGTTCATAGGAAGCGAGATAAAACCAAGAGAGTATTACCAAGCTATCCTAGAAAACACAGGTTCCATCAAAATAACCCATAATTACAATTCTCCAGAAAAAACCGATATAGCCTACAGTAGAGTCCACATCCTTCATGTTCTTTCAATCCAAGAATGGAAAGCCCGTCCTTACACAGACAAAACCACAAACTACCCAAAACACCCCTACTTCAATTACTATGATTACCAAGATGCGTGGTATAACCTTTTTTATCTTAAGAGTTATTCGCATTCATGGTTCATATTTTTTGATAGAAACTTTGAATGTTCATACCCAAAGTGGTTCGTTAGATGGTTTAAGTTTTTAGGTAATATCCCATAAACTCTTCCATACCCAGTCTTAGAAGGTTTTAAAAGGTTCAAGGAAATCTTCTATCAAAAAATCCCAGATTTTGAATATCTCCTCCAATTCTCCATTTTATTCAAGATTCCATGGATTATTTCCTGGACTTTTAGTGTTACACCTGCATGTGACACTTCCCCAAGCCTACTACAAAGAACTGTCCGAGTCAAATGGTGGGACAACATCCCTGCAGATCAAATTCAGAAGATGACAATTCAAGGAGTTTCAGATTATTACTCCCTGAACTATGAAGATTCTTCCTCCAAAGTCATTCAACCATCAAAAGAAGAAGACAATGAAGACAAAGAGATAGAACAACTCTTAGCCACAAGTTCAAAAGAAGAACTCAAGAAAATAATCAAAAGAGTCAGAGAGGCATCGTCAAGCGGTTCCAGCACTAATCAAGATACCGAGGTTATTCAAGACGCTCAAGATCCGTATTCCGATATTAATATTTACGAATAATAAATATAGTGTGTGTTTGGTGAATTGTCTTTGTAGACAATTTCTTTCTTATTCAAATTGTGTTATTATTCATATGTAGAAAATACACCTCTTCGTATTTTCGACTTTATATTAATCAAATAAGAATTATTACTAACCTTTACAGGATTGAAGAAAAAGGCAATTGATTTGATAAAATCTATTGTCGGCCAAAAACAAGAAAATGGCAAGGAAGTCAAAAGGCTACAAAAGAAAATGGCAAAGAAGTCAAAAGGCTACAAGGCTATGCAAAAGAAGACAAAGAAAAAAGAAGAGAAGATTGTCTACCACAAATAATGCATAATGCATTTACAGCCAGTTACCAGTCATGCTCAATTATTCAAGAAAAGAAACAGACAAATGCCGGTCACAAAGAAATCTCCAACGCCTATAAAAGAAGATCAAAGAAACGAAGAAGATTATCAGTTTCTTCTCCCATTAATTCTTTCCATATTCTCTCAATGTTATGTCTAAAAAATCCCTTAGATTTTCTACTTCAAGATGTTCAAAGTCTTTAGATTTCCAGATATTCATATCCCCAGATATATGCAAAGCTTGTCGAGAAGACAACTGTTCAATTAATCATTTAATCAAAGAAGGTATTTTCTAAACATGCTTTTCGTTATTGTATTTGATAATGGTTGCCTTATTTTACAAAAATTTAATAATATGCATCTTATGAATATAGATAGTACATTTCAAATAAAAATTTTTGTTCCAGAATATAATACGATTAGGATTCTTAACGATATTATAAACTTTTTTATTTTAAATCATATATCTCAATTTGTAGTTATTCATCAACCAAATTATCGTTATAATAGTCTTTTACAAAGAGCAGATCATAATAGCCATTCATACGTTCATCAATATTATAATTAAATTTTTTTTTAAAAATATGCTTCGCATAATCTTATTTAATAATGGTTGTCTCATTATTAAAACTTTCAATCATAATCATCATTTCACTTTATTCATTTCTGGTAATTCTCCGATTACAATTTCTCATTATCTTTCAAGCTTCTTTATAACTAATAATATAGCAAAGCCTTCATATATTAATAAAAGACATTTAAATTATTTTGCAAAAACAAATATATTTTATATATATATATATATATATATATATATATAGGGAAGGGTTCAATTGAGAAGTCTAAATATTTTGAGAAATAGAGAAGTAAAAAAACACGGGAGTGTTCATATATGAACGTTCATATATGATTGTTTATATATGAACGTTCATATATGAACACTCCCGTGTTTTTTTACTTCTCTATTTCTCAAAATATTTAGACTTCTCAATTGAACCCTTCCCTATATATTTTGCAAAAACAAATATATTATATATATATATATATATAGGGAAGGGTTCAATTGAGAAGTCTAAATATTTTGAGAAATAGAGAAGTAAAAAAACACGGGAGTGTTCATATATGAACGTTCATATATGACTGTTATATGAACGTTCATTTATGAACGTTCATATATGAACGTTCATATATGACTGTTCATATATGAACACTCCCGTGTTTTTTTACTTCTCCATTTCTCAAAATATTTAGACTTTTCAAATGAACCTGGCGCTATATATATATATATATATATATATATTTTTTTTTTTTTTGAGAAGGGTATCCCAGACCACATTGGGCCCAGACTAATCCCTAGGCAAATCGGGCCTTTGGCCCAGCTGCTAAAGCATGCAGCCCTGAGATTATCCTCAGTGGCCACAAGTGCTGCGTGTGGGGCTCGAACCCGGGCAAGCGCTATGAACTCCCCAGGCCTTACCACCACGCCACAACCCTTGTGGTTTATATATATATATATATATATATATAGGGTTGGGTTGGGTTCACGTGAGACCAATATGTTTTCGTGAGACCGTGAGACCACAAAATTAACACTAAACCTTCACAGTGATTCATTGTGAAGGTTAGAAAAACAGCGAACCTTCACAGTAAAAACACTGTGAAGGTTTACCATCACAGTACCTTCACAGTCTTTTGCTGTGAAGGTTTAGTGTTAATTTTTTAGTCTCACGGTCTCACGGAAATATCATGGTCTCACATGATCTCAAGTCTATATATAGATATATATATATAGAGAGAGGTGGGTTCAAACGAGGAGCTTACCTATTTACGAGAACGCGAGGAGCATTCTCAGCCACACAATTCTCAACCACGTAATTATAGCGGTAGCTTGTTCCACCACGTGCGCCACATTCAAAAAGTGATTTTTAATTTGAAATTTACACTTTCAACCCCTATTATTAGTTACTTACTTTACTTTATACCTTTTACTTTTCTAATTTTAATTTTACACCTTCATCATATTAACACATATAATCGTTTATTAACTAAAATACGTTAAAAAAATATCTTTTAATTTTAACAAGTTACACCATTGTAATCGTCTCTTCGATACCTTCGAAATGAGCCTAATATTGAATATTTTTTTATTTAATTATTTAATTATATATCATATATACTACATAATTTTTTTTTTAATATTTACAATTCATACCCTTATAGTTTTGATGAGATTTTTGTTAGGAACACCTATCAAATCATATATGATTAGGAAACAATAGTAAATCATATGTAATCTATAAGACTGTTATCTGATATCACTAGTTATTAATCATATATGATCTTGTTTTACATTCTGATATCACTTAGTTATTAATCATATGTGATTTTATTTTAGTTGGTAAATCATATGTGATCTATAAGACTGTTATCTGATATCACTAGTTATTAATCATATATGATCTTATTTACAATCTGATGTCACTTAATTATTAATCATATGTGATTTTGTTTTGGTAAATCATATGTGATCATATATGATATTGTTTTACAATCTGATGTCACTTAGTTATTAATCATATGTGATTTTGTTTTAGTAATTAAATCATGTGTGATCATATCTTGTTTTACAATCCGATATCACTAAGTTATTAATCATATGTGATTGTGTTTTAGTAAATCATATGTGATCATATATGATATTGTTTTACAATCTGATATCACTTAGTTATTAATCATATGCGATTTTGTTTTAAGTCGCGACTTTGGTTGCGACTTAAAGTGGAGGGAAAAATCGCATAATCATATTTGATTTTGTACGTGAATCATATATGATTTTATACATAGCGGTTGTTTTCTTGTTTTCATAAATAGTTAGCGTTCTCATATGAACTCACCTCTTGTCAACTAAATATCAATCAAAAATTTACATAAAATGACGATTTTAAATAGTTAAAAAATCTAAGAAATTGTAAATAAAAGGATAATTTTTAGCAAACTATTTTAAAGTTATTAATTGCGTAAATGCGAAATAATTTCGATTAACACCAAATTTGATTATATGGATGGATGATTAGAGCGAAGAAAATAAATAATGCAAAAAAATTCAATTATTCACCCTTACCATTTAATTCCCTTAATAAATCAAATGGTTGGTTGAGAATGCTCATCGCGTTCTCGTTAATAGGTAAGCTCATCGTTTGAACCTTTCTCTATATAGATTAATAACAAAATCACATATGATTAATAACTAAGTGATATCAGAATGTAAAACAAGATCATATATGATTAATAACTAGTGATATTAGATAACAGTCTTATAGATCACATATGATTTACTATTGTTTCCTAATCACATATGATTTGATAGGTGTTCCTAACAAACATTTCATCAAAACTATAAGGGTATGAATTATAAATATTATAAATATTTTTATCTAGTTTATATGATATATAATTAAATAATTAAATCAAAAAATATTCAATATTAGGTTCATTTCGAAGGTATCGAAGAGACGATTACAATGGTGTAACTTGTTAAAATTAAAACGTATTTTTTTAACGTATTTTAGTTAATAAACGATTATATGTGTTAATATGATGAAGGTGTAAAATTAAAATTAGAAAAGTAAAAGGTATAAAGTAAATTAAGTAACTAGTTATAGGGGTTGAAATTGAAAATTTTAAATTATAAATAAAAAAAATGTGGCGCACGAAAGGCCGTGGAAAGCTTCGAATGAATTTGTATTAAACTCCTAATTAGTGGTTGAGAATGCTCCTCGCATTCTCGTAAATAGGTAAGCTCCTCGTTTGAACCTTTCTCTCTCTCTCTCTCTCTCTCTCTCTCTCTCTATATATATATATATATATATATATATATATATATATATATGGCCCTTCTTTTGTTAACCACTCAAATAGTATTAACATTGTTAACTTAGTGTGGACCAATAGGAAGCAAGATTCAAGCTTGGTTTTAATATTAATTACACGGTTGATGCAAGGGTAGTATAGGAAGTTTACATTTTACTTATTTCCAGTAATTATTGTTTCCTAATTTCACGCCTATCCAATTTGGTAGTTATTGATATATTATTTTTTAATATTCATCCTAATCTTTATCATATTATCTTAGTGTTTTATCATTTAGGCAATCGATTTCAAAGAATTCTTCCACGATAATTCAACTGCTATCACATCAGATAATTGCATATATGCACATCAGATAATTGCATATATGCACATCAGATAATTGCATATATGCACATCAGAGAACTGCATATATGCCCATATTACAATTGCATATATTTGCACTTTACATCTGAAGCATATATGCACGTATCAAAGTTGCATATATGCATATTTTACACCTACAACATGCACATCAGAGACTTGCATATATGCACATCAGAGAATTGCATATATGCACATATTACAATTGCATATATTTACACTTTACACATGCAGCATATATGCACATATCAAAATTGCATATATGCATATTTTACACCCTCAACATGCATATCAGAGAATTGCATATATGCATATTTTACACCTGTGCTTTCCGCCATTAACTTCAACCTTTACTTCGAGGATATCGATTCTAAGCTTCACCGCTTTTGATTTTTGCTCCGAAAACCACTTATTTGTTATGATAGTGCGTATGGAATCTGCTTGCTTACAAGCAAATCGATTAGTAAACAAGCAAATCGATTTGTAATCGAACTTCTTGGTATCGACGGGAATCGATTTCCTTTTGAACGATTTGGAATCGTTTTGTATTTCTTGGAATCGATTTGCCTCTTTGCAATCGGCGGGAATGGTGTTGCTGTTGAATGATTTTGGACGATTTTGGAACAAGTTTGGAATCGATTTCGAGTCGATTTGCTTTTTGAACGATTTTGGTATGGATTTGGAATCGATTTTGGTACGATTTTGGTATCGATTTTGGTTTTAATCGATAGTATAGAGAGAGAAGGGTTTTTGATTATTTTTCTAAATGAGGTTTAGATAGCAGGTCCTTAAAAGTAGCACACGGTTACCACATTCCTTATCTGACATAGGATTGTTAATTGACAAGAATACCCATGAGCATATATGCTTCAACCGGGTTTTTTATTTAATTAGGAATTAAATAACCATTTTAATCTTAGTCATTGATTTTGATGATTGATGGTCCTGATTAGTTAACACAGTTAACACTAAATGACTGGTTAACAAAAGAAGGGGGCTCTATATATATGTATATTTCATTTATATATATATAACCCCTTCGATATATATATATATATAGACATATATATATCTTGTTCGATATATATATATATATACACATGTATATTATATATCTCGTTCGTGAGGAAATATTTCGTTAGCTGATTTGTTGATCCAAGGATCTCGTAAACACGTTGTAACTTTCTCCTGGTTGTTAATATATTGAACTCATCTCTCCCTGTGGACGTACATTATCACACCGATAGTGGAACCACGTTAAATCTTGTTGTCTCGATTTATTTGCTACTTTGATATAATACTATCGTATATATTATAACTGCTAAAATTTACGTGTGGATCGGTATGAATCAACAGACCAAAATATACAATATTTAGATCTCGTTATTCCGCATTTGTTGTATTCGGTCGGTTGCAACGTGATTTATTGATATCACTTTGGGACCGTAAATCACTTGAATACAATATTGTAACTACCTCCGACCTTACATTTATATCATCCCCATTTTATCAGTCAGATTTGTGCATTCTAGATAGAATCATACCATGTGAAACCTAGCTACCACTTAAATAATACTACTTCTCTTTCATACTTAATTGATTGAGTTAATCCCATGTGAGACCCTTTGAGTAATTGCTACATAAGACAAAGTATGTATACTTGTTGTTAAAAAATATATATTTGATGTATGATTTGATAAAAGTATTATTTATTAATTATTGTTGTTTGAACTTGTGTTACTATAAAGTTTAGTTTATAGAAAATATTTTTTAAATAGAAACCATGTTTTTGATAGGAAGCTTATAAATCATATCTTAGGGACGTTTACAAAACGTTTATCTGGGTAAGTGCTTACCAAGTCACATTAGCTTACCGAATGAGTATGGCAAGGACTAAGAATCTTACTCTGTAAGAGCGGAAGCAAGGATCGAGAGTCGAAAGCAAGTGAGTGTGACGGCTCTTACCACGGTTAGCGTTTACCGGCTAAATCGTTGCATACGATGCCATTTTGGTGGGCTAAAATCTTACCCGAAAAGTAAGTGATAGTATTGAATTAGACCGGTAAGCACTTACCCGGGTAAGTGATTAGGTAAACGGCCCCTTAACTTTTTATTTTGAAATTTAGAGACAATTATTAATATAATTAAAAATACAGTTAAGAGTAAATTTAGAAATTAATTTAATCTACATCATTGATTATATACATGGACACACGAGATTGATTTGTAGCGTTTATATCAATGATATAGTTTATATTTGAAACATCCTACATACATACATATATACATATATAGGAGGTCTGCGCCGCTTCGCTTAATCGTCGGAGGGTTGGGGCTTCTGTTTTGCCCCTCGCAAACCATTCTCTCCTTCTTCTCTTCGATTAGGTTGGGGCTGCCTCACAGTCATGGGCGGACCCAAGTGAGGAGATACGGTGGCAATCATCCGGCGAAGGGTAAATATTTTTACTTTTATAAAGGGTGCAACCGTATCGTTTTCGAGGGTGCAACCGTATTAACCAAAACCCCAAAAAAAAACACTTGAAATCAACCAAAAAACCGAAAAGTTCTCTCGAAATCGATAAAAAAAACTTACAAATTCCTCGAAATCGAGAAAAAACTTAAAAAATTCCATCAAAGCGGTGGAATTAGGATAAAACAACATCGGACGATGTGAAAATTTTTTAGTTTCATCAAAGGTGCCACCGTTTGAAAAATTTCTGGGTCCGCCTATGCTCACAGTTATGGTTTCGTTGGTTTAGTTTGTGTGGTTTGCTCCTGTTTTGCTGCTGTTTTGTTTGGTGGTATTTGTGACCAGGGACGGACCCCAAGAGGGGCACGTGGTGGCACGTGCCACCGTAAGAATTTTCCGTCGAAGGGTAAAAAAATTCGTTTTTGTAAAGGTGTCACCGTATCGATTTAGGAGGTGCTACCGTAATCGTAGGGAAACTACAGGGGGTGCACCTAAACTGAAAAAGTCCCAAATCTTGTACCCATTCAACCAAAAAAACCGAAAAAAATCTCTTGAAATCAACAAAAAATACGAAAAAATCTCTCGAAATAGATAAAAAAAAACTTAAAAATCCCCTGAAATCAAGCAAAAAACGTTAAAAATTTCTCGAAACACCGGAATTTGGCTAAAAACACATCGGACGATATTGAACGTCGATAAAAAGATGAAAGACACTTCGATAAAAACCGTATGAAAAAATATCGTGTCACCGTATGAAAACATTTCTAGGTCCGTCCCTGTTTGTGACTTTGTTTGTTGTTTTTGGTTGGTTAATAAATTTATGTTGCTGCTCAAAAAGAAAATTATAGGAGTGGTTTCATTTGCAAACCATCCTAATTTATTTAAACACAGTCAAACCAACCAATCATAATTTTTCTATTTTTCACTTTTTTATTTATTTATGAGGGTTTATTAGTCAAGAATATATGAAACAATTTCATAATATATGAGGGTTGATTAGTCAAGAACATATAAAACAATTTTCATAAATACATAAAACAATTTCATCAGAATGAAAATATACATGAAACAATTTTATTTTTACATAAAAAATATATGAAACACTTTCATCAAGAAAAGAATTACATGAAGCAATTTCATCAAATTTAAACAATTTCATTACATTGACCAACAAAATCGACGATTTGCACAAATTATGGTGGTTTTCATTTGATCTTTGTCCTATAGTCATAGGTTCAAATGGGAAATGTTAATGTATGAGAAATAGAGAAGTAATCTATTAATCTTTGTGAACCAGTTGAACTAGTTAACAGATTTACATATGAACCTTTGTGATTGACATATGAACTAATTAACTGATTCTCATATGAACTAATTAACTGATTCACATATGAACGTTTAGTTCATATGTAAATCAGGTTCACATATGAACTCGTCCCGTGTATTTTACGAAACTACACCTCTATCTTCTTCTGTAGACCACGCGAGTAAATATCCGGTGCTTCACAGTCAAAGCCGCAAATGTCTATCAGATAAAAGGCTAGGATCATTTCTCTATTTCTCACAAACTTAGCATTTCTCGTTTCAACGTCTCCGTTTTCCTCAATTTGTTGTCCACCAACACAGCTCCAATATTTCCAAAATCATTAGGAACTTGAAAATCGCATTTGTAAATGTCTGAATCCCCAAATTCAAATATATTGTATCTAGCGTTCGCCTCCACAGTTTCTGATTTCCATTTGCTATGGTGGGTCAGGGATGAGATCGAAGGTGGGTTTGGCAATTGCTATGGTGGGTCGGAGATGAGATCAACGGTGGTTTTAGCATTGCTGCTATGGCGGATCGGAGATGAGATCGAAGGTGGGTTTGGGGGATGAGACTGTTTTAAAACACGTCTCCGAATTCATGACGATTTTAGGGATGAGTTATCAAAGAATTTAATTACCAATATAATCTTTCATATTTAATTATTAAATAAAGTCAATAAAATTAAATGATTGACTCATATTGGATCTCACGGTTATCGCAAACTACTGGGTTATCATTTGATTAGGCCCATATATATAACTGATTCATTTGGACGGTATGCACACATTTACATACAAGTAATTTGTAACATGCACACGTGCATAAAAACCAAAAAATAGCTTCAACAGTACTGAGTACAACATCACTTCCATGCATACACTTAGATAGTAAGGTGGCTTTTTAATGTGATCATATATATCGGCTCTGGTAGATGTGCTTTGATGCAGGTGTAATCATATATGAGTACTTGTATAATCATATATGATTACATTGTTTGTGAAGTTGTACTCATATATAGGCATGGGAATTGGCTCTGACCCGTTGGGGAACCCGGTTCACCCGCCCGATCGGGGATGGGGACGGGGTTCCCCGTTTGTCTCAAACCGGGGATGGGGACAGGGACGGGGATCCCTGTTTGTCTTAAACCGGGGATGGGGACGGGGACGGGTATTGCACTCCTCGCCCCGCCCCGTCTCCGTTTATATATTAATTAAAAAAAATTATATTTTTTTGGATGTTAGGATGTTAGTATGTATTTTGGATGTCAAATCTAAATACAATTACTTGATATGGTTTTGGATATTACTCGACATGGTTTTAAATATTACTCGATATGTTTTGATACGTTTGACGCTAAGTTTTTCTTTAGATTAGATTGATTTTATATTGGTTTTTGGTTATCGGTTTTTATATGATCTTGTGAATTTATTGTTGTAAATTAAATTCCTTTCGATTTTAGGTTTATCGGAAATATACGAGATTTAAACATGTACGGTGTCTCACGTATTTAATTTAAAATAGTTTATATAAACGGGGAAAATCCATGTTTCCCCGTTGGGGATGGGGATGTGATCATATTCCCTGACGGGGATGGGGATGGGGATGGGGATGGGGATGGGGATGGGGATGAAGATTAGGGATCGAGGACGTGGATGGGGATTGAGGTCCCCGCCACATTCCCATGCCTACTCATATATGGTTATACTGTTATTGCTAAGATTTGTTTCAATAGTCGTACATGATTAAATACATAATACGATCATATATAACAAAACAAATCCTAAAAGGTGTGCATCGACAACTGATAGTCTCTTAATCATATATGATTGAACACATCAAAAATAAGTATTATCATATATGATCTTGATTCGCTTAATCGTCTTCGTTGCCACATATATGATTACAAAAAATTCAAGTGGCAACTGGCAACCATGTCCGGGACAAGTATCATAAAGCTTCAAAATACTCCTTTCATAGTGTTTCAAAAACATCCAAGTCTGATCATTCTCTATGTTCCTTCGACTCGCCAGTCTTACATGTTATGTTTTCTTTGCGCCATCCACCATATCTCTTCTAAGTCGGGGATCCAATTTCGTGAATTTTGTTGCTTGCTCAATCACCTTTGATCTTAACTTATTTTGGGCCCACGACTACATTCTTGTCGAACACTTGCATTTAAAGTTCAATAGTTGAGCATATTGTGTAGTTGAGTCATTTAAATACCCGGTATTGATGCAACTGGCAGTTTCGCCCATATAAGACTCCATATGTCACGTGAGGAATATCACCTTGTCGAACTCATTATCCAGCGTTCTCCACCTCAACTGATACTTGTTCGGAACTAACTTGTTGATACTGTGAACTCGCTAATTATATTCTAGATTCTTTATATATAAAATGAGATGTTTATCCTGTATTTGATTATGTTTATCATTTAATTATGAATTCAAACATGCAGCTTGAAGAAGTTGTGCTCGTGCATCATTTACTTGTAATTTTGAATTGTAAGTAATATGCATCAATAAACAGTATTCTATGTATAAAAAATTGTTTTTAAGAGTTTGAATTTTTCAAATGCTATATAATATAGTATATATAAGTAGAAGAAAGTTATATTATTAAGAGTAAATTACATTTTTCGTCTCTATGATTAGGTATCTTTAACAAATCTCGTCCTTTTTAAAAAAATTAATGAATTGTGTCTTTGTTGTTAGCAAATTTTAATAAGTTGCATCCTTAATGCTACCACATGACCCAGCTCGCTAATTTATCCAGAGAACCAGTTCGTTAAAAAACTGCAACTACAAGCCTCAAGGCCTCGGCTTGTTAAAAATGCAAACACAAAGACCCGATTCGTTAAAAATGTAAGCACATAGACACGTTTTGTTAATTTTTCAAAATGGTGAGGAAATCAGTTGTGAACATCAAATCATAAGGACAAAAAAACTAATTGATTCTATAATTAATATGATTATAAGAGTATAACTACATGAATGATATTCTAGCATTTAATTGAAAAAACAAACATTATGGCGACATTAAACGACTATACTCTTTGGAGTAGATCGAGAGCAAATATGTATCTGTTGTTCCACTAATCACGTGTTTTATTTTATTCATCTTTTTATTCTCTCTCCTTAAGAATGATATGTGAAACTTGTGGACAACATTTTTTTATATTCTTTAGCATAAATCTACTCTCAGGTGAGAGATACTGGTTTCGTTTAGTTTGGTTGTATTACAATGACATTATCTATTTTTAACCAAGTTATTACCAGATTATAGAGTGTAAAAGATGATCACTTGCAAGAAACTAACAGGGGTCGTAGATTACAAATCAAATACAAAACCCGTTATACAAATTCTCTTTGTTGGGTTTGATATCGTTCCACGTTAAAGATGACCAAAAAGACGTCGAGAGGACAGCAAGAACATTACCAGAAGTCAATTTGCTTTGCTGAATGTGCACTCACTGGTCAAACAACCCTTTGTATGGCTCTATCGAAATTATCTTGTGTGATTAGCATGTGTTCTGGATCCGACAGTTTCAATTGGCTGCAAGAACAAACACACGAAAACTCGATTTCTGGAAACGATTTCATAAGCTATAGCATTGTTGTACTAGGTTACTTCTTTCTCAGAAACATATGCAAAACCATGATGATGATGATGATGATGATAAGAAACAGGAGACAAAAACAAAACTCTATCAGAAACATATGCAAAACCATGATTGGGCAAAAAGTTGATTACCGGCAACCCTAACCGGCCCCACACGGAACAAGCCTCCAAGGACACCAATGTGAGGGGGCATTTTTTGGCTCACTCAGCGGCTGAGGCTAGTGGAGGGGCCTGGGATCGAACCCAGGACCTGTTATGTGTTGGGCAAAGTCACCCCACCCCTTTGCCACCTGAGCTACACGCCAGAGGCATATGCAAAACCATGATGATGATGATTGTTATGAATCAGAGATGGTCCATTGGTAATCTAGAACTTCTTGCCTGTATTTCTAGTTATGGAGACTATACAAACCAAATACAACGAACCCAGTTAAGCGGCTTGGTTAACCGAATAGGGATGACTTATTGGGTTCAGATTTCGGTTATTTCTTTTACTATTTTGGTTAAACCGAATAGCACATTATACTATTATTTTATATATTTATACTATTTCAGCTAAACCGGAAGCAAGTGAACACATTAATACAAGCTTCAAGTGATTCATAATGGACCAGGTAGCTAGAAGGAGAAGCCACTAGACTAGCTTGTAATAAAATAGCATGTTGGCACTAAACCAATTTGTAACAAATCTAGTAAAAGATAGATCAGAATGTTTGATGATTAATCAACATATAAAATAGTATAGTAGACACTAGCAAGAAATCAAAAAGAAAGAAATCAAGAAATCAGAAATTTGACACCATTTGAGTGCATAAATCTTAAAATTAGAAGGTAATATGCATTAAGTTTCAACTCAACCACAAGGTAATATAATGCATTAAGGTAATATGCATTAAGACAATATTATATTTCTAATTCTCATATTTATGTACTCCAATGGGGTCAAATTTCTGCTACTACTTTCTTGCTCCTGATTTCTTGCTAGTGTATACTACATTGATTTATCTTTCATTAGATTTGTTACAAAATTGGTTATTTTATTATAAATTAGTTTAACAGTTTGTTCTATTAGTCATCCGGTCCGTTATAAATCACTCCATTTTTTTCACTTGCTTTCAGTTTGATTAAGGAGGGATTTTCATACCTTAAAAACCGAGAAGAAGGTTTCCCAAGATGAAGACTGCATACAACCAAATTAGCCAGTGTTTCTCGATCCTTTGCATCCTATATTACAAAAAACAAAACAATTATTGTAATATAAAATTAATTATAGTTATATAATACAGTCCGAAACACTAACACATTAATCAAAAGAAGTTGGAATGGCTAATCCAACGATGGGCTGTGGGTTGGGCCTGGAGAAATGCTTATTTTAATTTAAAAAGACATTGCAAACTCTGCTCACAAGATTTAAACCCGCAACCTTTAAATAGAGTTGGTTGGATACCTTGTTCAATGCTTCTAGTAAGAATGATTCAGCTTCGTCGAAATTGCCCATATGCATGCAGCTTACAGCCTTCCCATTAAGGATCAGACTAGTCATTTGGTACTTCTCGGAGAAGTCCTGGAAGATGAGATATGCTTCCTGTATCTTCGAACCACCCTACTTCACAAAACACTACGAAAAGTAAGAATGTTGTACCAAAGGGTCATTGGTCTAGAACCTTCCAAGGGTGAGGAGTGTGTGTGCATTTTTCCGTGAATAAAATACTATATACTAAAAAAAAGAATGGAGTCATTTTAGCATAAGATGACCTATAAGGAAAATATGTACCACAGCTAAATCAAGCCATGCAGTTGCAAGCTGAGTAAGTGTGTGATCCTCATCAATCTGTTGCATAACTCTCAATTGCTTCTCAGCATAATCTGATCTGTGCATCTTGAGGAAAATGTGGACATTTAAGGCATATCTGAAAAGCACATATCTATACTATATTATAAAGCATTTATGAAAAACTCTTAAAAACAACCCCTAAAGGCTAAAGCTTCATGTACCGCTATTTAATGCTAATTACTTAAAATCTCTTAAAAACAACTAATGAAGCTTTATGTACCGCTTTTAATGCTAATTACTTGATTAATACTTATCTCTAACAACCTTCAAATCCTTAAATCGTGGACTCATATTAATTAATCCTTATCTCTAACCACTTTCAAATCCTCAAATCATGAACTTCTTAAAAAGCGTCATTCTTTAAACAAACTTATAAAAAAACATGACCATTTTCTCAAAACCACACATTAAAATTAATTAGAATATTAAAATCGAGATATATCGCGCTGCATTGCACGAGTAGACTTCTAGTATATTATTATGAGGAAAATAATTCTTGTTGTTTGGGTAAAAATTCACATCTGATATGATAAACTTTTACATATATTTTAGTGGTTCGTAAAAATGGGGTGGCATGCCATGCTATGCCTCTGCCCTGCATTACTCTATTTCTGGTTGACATCATTCTTGTGGCACATGTCCAAACTACTACACAGACAATGGGGGATATGGCATAAAGAACCCTCATAAATTTGAAGCTATAGCTTCTTGCAATTACTAGTGATCAAGTATAAATGATAAAATATTAACGCATAGAATGTATCATCTAGGTTCAAATAAAAAGGGTAAATATCGTGAGAGGTAAGAAAGGAAGGTTGAGAGAAGTATTGGAAAAATCCATTTGAAGATGCATATGTGAACCCATATGAATAATGTGTAATGTCGATCAACATATGCTGATATGCATCTTTAAATAGATTTCTTTTGGATTTTTTTCATGATTCACATATGAACCTTGCCTTAACCTTTCCCGCTTACCTTCTCAAGCTATTTAGCCTTCTTATTTAACCGGCCCCTATGTGGGGGCATGCAAACAAATAAAACCATGAACAAAGATAAACGATTTTAGTAAAGAGGCGAAGTAAGACTCAACAGTTCCATAGTTCCCCCAGCATTTGTGTATTTGAGAGCCTCATTGTAGTCCTGCTCATGCATGAATATGGTCCCAGCAATAAGCCTAAGTATTGGATTGTTCCCAATAGCAGCATCACCCAACCACTCCTTTATACTTGAAATTGTGTTTTCCTATCAAATTCAGAAATCGGGTACTAATATTGGTTAGATAAATAATCCCTATTGAAAACACAATAGAGGTTCATATACACTAAGGCTGCGTTTGGTGCATGGGACGGGTCAGGACGGGACAAAATTCACCGTCCCACATTTGGCACGACACGGGACAGGACAAGAATTCACTGTCCCACGTTTGGTGTGACATGGGACAGGGACAAGAACTGGGACAAGGTGGGACAAAAAGACTTTTTTTGTTCCACCAAAGTAGGTGGAACAAGATGGGACAAGAATGAGACAGAAACTAAAATATTACTAATTAACCGTTGTTTGATATATAACGTTAATATAATATTCGTTTTAGTGGTGCTGACCACCATCGGCAGCCACCGTCGACTACCTCCACCTTCTCTTCCATTACAACAACCTCCTGCTCCACCTCTACAACCACCATCGACATTGACTACCACCGTCGGCCACCAACCACCACCGTTCATCGCCACCCCCCATTGCCAACTCCACCAGTACCGTGGGCCATCACCACCTTCACCATAAACATCAGCACTACCTCCATCGCATCGTTCACAACTACCTCCTCTACCACTGTCAACTAAGCTACTATATATTATCTTCATGTCCTCCACAACCACCGTCAGCCACCGACCACCATCGACCACCGCCACCACCAATAGTACCGTCGACTACCATCACCACTGCCACCACCTCCATCATAACCAACACCACATCCACCTAGATCATAACCACCACAATCGGACACAACCACCACCACTACCTCCACCACATCGGCCACAATTACCCCCTCCACCATTGTCAACCGCCACCACCATTACTATCCACCATCTTCACCGTGCCTTCGCCAATTGATAAGGATCTTCCAAACTAAATAAAACATAATTTCCCGTTTGTACGAATCGGATTTTTCAAACTACCATCAATTATACCAAAATTTTCATTCAAATTTGGAACCATTATATATGTATGTATTTATGTATATGAAAATTGTGTAAAAATGTTTATAGATTAAAATATTTAATTTATTTGTGTTAATTATAACTATTATATGATATAATGATATAAAATCATTAAATAACTTTTGGGGGGAACTTGTATAGTCCTGTCCAGTCCTAGACAGACACTTCTTTTGTCTTGTTAAGTCCCGTCCAGTCTTGTCCGGCCCTACTATCTTGTCATGTCCAATCCAATCTAATCATGTTTGCGTACCAAACGCTACCTAATGTCACACATGCTTTTATCCATTAAAAATACATCTGATACTTCCAATTGTGTAACCATCTCCAATGTCATGTTTATGTATTGTCCATGTTGCGTTAAAAACTCGCGAACCTCAAACATAAAACTTAACATTACATTTGCACTTATGTAAACTACTGTAGAACAATTCATAATTAAGCACAACATCCATATAAAACGAAGTATGCGGTGTGAATCTTACTTGGGGTGCTTATTGGTAGTAGCAAAGTAACAACGTAAAATCTAATTAGTTTCTCCATTCAGAAAAATGGGACAGCTTTGAGCTCAAAGAGCCAATGATCAATTTCAAAGTCTATATTTTCTTTCAAATCAAATTGATAGCTATATTAAAACATCAGAGAAAGAAACTAAACATAGTAAGTGCTGGTGTTAAGTTTGTAACATAATGCATATCTACCATGAGTCCATGATCCTGAAAAGTCATATGTTTGATTTCAAAAGCCAAAATCCAGCTCATGTTTTCGAATGGAATTCAAATGCTGACACAACTACACCCAAAAATGTTACTTCATCCCTATAACATTAGAAACCCTTGCTTACTATCCACAACATGTTTAGATGTTTATGAAGTATTTTGAATAAATCGTTCAATTATTTGTCTAATAAAATATCACACAATAAATAAAAATCAAGGAATCATTTTAGAGCAATGCTAATTACAAATAATAGCATTCAACAAAGGAGTGTTTCAATCATAGAAATTCTCTTTTAGTTTCACGGTGATACTGTCCTAGGTGCATACAAATTTATCTATCAAAACAGTTAACGAGATTGATCAAAAGAAATCTCACCTTCTTGTCGGGGCTGGAAAGATACAAAGCGAGCAATTTCACAGCTTGGAGAGGAGTCGTCGCAGATGAATCGATTTCATCAATCACAAGCTATCGAAGATCACAAATTATAAACAATCAAACAATTACAGCAGATGCAGATCAAATAAACAAAAATTGAATCTAATGAATAGATATACGACGATAAATCACATACTTGATAGCTTCCAAGAGCGATGTAGGATCTGTAAACAAGGCAATCTCGTTCGATTGAATCCTCTTCCGAGAGGTTTTTGATATCGCTATTGTTGATGGCAGCTTGGTATGCACCCAAGTAGAAGTTATTTCGAAGATTAAACAACAAATCCGGTGCCATCGCCATTGCTAATCGGATCTAGAACGGAGATATTAACAGATCCGAGAGAGAACGCGAGCAAGACGTCCGTTTCAGTAGTTCATGAAAGCGGTTGCAGAGGTTGATGTGTGAATTGATTTTATCAAACTTTAAAAAGAACCCTCATCTTTTAACAAATTGTCGCATTAAACCCTAAATTACAAAAAGGCATGGGATCTTGTGGGAAGTTTTATTTTTTGGTGAGAAGTATTTTTAAACAGTTGATTATTTTTAATCAAATAGCCTCCCATGAAGTGCGGTTTAAATAGAAATTGATTTGGTGCATCTCATTCTAATATTTGTTCATTTCTCATTCAACGATTGATAACCATTTTTCACCAAATTTATCACTTCTCACCAAACTTGACACTTCTCATCAAAACCCAACGCTTTACAAAAATTATCAAAATTCTCATCTAACAAGGGCTGCAAACAAGCCTAGCACGATTAGAGCATTTCTGATATAACCTCTAAAATGGAGATTTTGGAGAGAGAAAAATGTATTTTCTTATTATAACTTAATCTACAGAAAAGATATATTAATTAGTTAATGTCAGAATTCCTTGAATTGAAAAACTGCTGAAGTTGAATATAATTTTTTTTCAAAGATTTTGATGTTTGCTCCAAAACATTTAGAGAAATTACGGAGAGAGAGTTGAAAAATACTCCGAGGGGCATTTGATACGCAAAATGGAATTTAGTGTAATTGAAATCTATCAAAGGTCCCCTTTATATGAAAGAAATCTATCAAAGGAATATGCCTCGACTTGAATGGAATTTGACCATTTGCTTAGTTGGTAGGAATTGAAACGTAAAATCTCAATTTTTTTGAGTGTTATTTACACTATGTTTGTGTATCTTTTTCTTCCATTTAGTGTGTGTCGTGTTTGTGTTTCTCATTTTTATTTATTTATATTCATTTGGAGTTGTTGAAGATAAGTTTGTGTTTTGATGGTTGAATGCATCAACTTTGGATTAAATGTTGGACGGCAGAAAGTGTCATTGTGGTGAGAGACGTAAATACGAGGACAACTGAAAAATATTATCTTTTGCATAAATTCTTCTGCCTATTTTAACTGCATAATTACATTCTTAAAGGTCAAACTCTAGAGACAAAAAAGATGAAAAAAAGATAAAAAGCAAACACAAAATCTTGGTGGAAAGATATCCATGCCCGAAAATGGCTACCTAAAGGCTTAAAAGAGATAAAGCAATATATAAACTTTCATGAAAGAGTATGAAGGAGGGAATGAGCCTATGGGTCTGAGAACACTTAAGCTCATCGAAAGTTTTTGTGGGTAAAACCAAGGTTCTAAATGGCGTGAGATGTGGCGTGGCGGCGAGGTCAAGCCCCAAGCCTTAGGAGCCACGGTGAGGCCATGGTGTTTATCAAGGCATGACCTATGGCGGCAAATCTCTATATCATATATAATAGTATGTATAAAAACATATGTTTTATACTATTAATCGACGAGTCAATGATAATAAACAAGTTAATTATGTTATATATTAAAGACTAGTAATAAAACATTAAAAAACGTAAAGAAAAATCAAATAGCGTTACAAAAGACCGCACATTAGGCCATGGCGAGCCACAGGCATAATGTGGCGTGAGACACAAGCCTTGAGTCACGGCGCGCCATGACGGCTGTCGTGGCGAGCCTTCTAAAACAGTGGGTAAAACTCTCCACCACCTTTTTCATTCTCCACTATAAATAGAGGGCTTGGGATTTTATTTGAAGGAGAGCTCCAACAATATAGAACACTTAACCATTTCTTGGATAGTTATAGTTGTAATTTACTTTATTGTATTTTAAATTTTCAACATTGTTCGCCATTGTGGTGATGACTATGGTGATGACAGTGACTGTGTGGGGGGTGGGGCCAGTGGCGGATCCAAAAAAAATTCCTACTGGGTCCCCTTTAAGGTAGCTTAAATGTCTGTAAAATTGTCCGATATATTTTTAGCCACAATCCAACGTTTCGAAGGCTTTTTAAAGTTTTTGGGGTAGATTTTAAGAGATTTTTTATTTTATTTTTTGTCGATTTTAAGGGACTTTTTTGTTTTTTAGTAGATTTTGAGAATAGTTTTGGTTTTTAGTTGATTTCGAAACATTTTTTTTGGTTGATGGGGTCCCGTACAAGAAATTACTTGGGGGCATTAAGGTATAAACTTGAAAAATCTATATTTTTAGCCTAAGAAAAAACAATTTTTTTCTTTTTAATGGGGTCTCATCCCCCCACTCCCCATGGGCTACATCTGCCCCTGGGTGGGGCCGTGGGGGGATGGAGGCAACAATGGTGAGGGTTGAAAGCAACAATGGCAAGGGTTGAAGGCGACAGTGGTAATGGCGGTGGTTGATGCGACAACGGTGGTGGCAGCAACAATATGACAACCATCATAGTGGGATGAAACATAATGGAATAAATATAAGACCATCCACACACGCCTTGCAATTGGAACTGCAAAGGCATCGAATGTCAGGAATCAAATGTCATGTAAGCAAAGGGATTGCAATACTTGCAATTCATTTTGCAAGTGACGTGGCCACCAAGTCGTCATCCCACTTTTTTTTAATTATCTAAATACCAAATGCTTAACAATCCTTGGTAGAGCTTATTTATGGTAAACAAACAAATAGGGTTTCCTTTTTTATCACTAGACTGACATTTTCATTTCGCTTGTTCAGCAAGCAATTGGACATCGTCCCCGGGCACTAAGGCATCACTAAACTTTTATATAAAACGAGTTTTATGAATTAATAACGTTAATTTATTTTTTAATTAAAATTAATTATTCTTATTTAAAAAATACTCTATGTATGTCTACATGTTATTTTTTAAAGAGTGAATTGTGGATTTGGTCCATGTGGTTTTATATTTTATATCTCGAGTCTTGACAAGCTCATTAGGGTCGAAGTTGAGGAAGATTTGAGCTTGATTCAAAAGCTCGAATAACTCAAAATGTTCATCCGAATTATGCTTGATAACACGACCTCGATGAAACAATTAGAATAGCTCGAAAATTCTACCAAATCTACACTCCAAAAATCAAACCCAGTTTAAACTCGACCCAAAATACATATATCTATCAACACATATATAGAGCTTGGAAAGTTCGATGATAATTCAAGTGAATCGATTCTATTAAAAAAAAAAGCTATTCGTTAGCAATTATACCATTAGAAATTACCTTTTAGTCCCTGTACTACAAAATGTACTTATTTGGCCACCATGCCAAACATTTTGATCACTATTTGTCCAACCGAAAATCGAAAAATTTTGACACATTTGCCCTTATTGGGCGTTAACACAATACGGGTATCACGATCACTTGATCATCATCTCTTTACAGGGTGAAAAGAAAAGTACGACAGGGGTACACAAAAAGTGGTCTCGACATAAATAAATTTTCTAATACGGTAATCCAAAATGTATCTTCCGATATGATACAATTGCCAAACATATAAATATTTATTCCGATTTTACCCATCCCAAGACAAATCCTTCTTGTGCTTTTGTTGCTTATCTCTCCCCTTCTCAACCTTTCCATTTCCATTTCCATTTCCATTTCCATTGTTTTGCTTGCTAACACTTCCCTCTTGTGCACTACACATTTGAGACTTCATCTTGAACCCAAACTTCTTAGACATGTTGCCCCAGGTGCTGCCCCCGCCCCCCTTAACCCGACCCAATTTCTCAATCTCCTGCTTCATGTTAGAACACTCTTTTTCGAGCTCAGAAACCCTCATCCTCATGCTATCCATACCCACTTTCAGAACCTGATTCTCCCTCACTGCCGTGTTCCAGCCGCCCTCCTGGGACCCACACGGCCCGCTTCTTAATGGTCTCGACCCGTCCGCAAGATTGTCAGAGAACAAGAAACAGCCCGCTATCGAGGTCCGCAGCTGCAACTGCTCGAAGAAAAGAACTTGGACGATGATTCTTAACGGGAGTCGTTCGTTCTGTGCGGCATGCGTGCACGCTTCTAACGATAGTTTCTGGCAGTCCATGAGTCTGCAGAGTTGTTCTCGATCCGACTCTGCTAACCAAGGATGAGACTGCATTTGTAGAAGAAGAAGAAAAAAATTAGAACCAATCAAATCAGACGATTATACCCTTCAAAATACCCGTCTCTCAATGTTCAAGAAAGGATAATATGGTCTTTTTACGACTCCGTTACGTCCCTCTCTATCATTCCTTAAAGGGTATTTTAGACATTTAACTAATAGTTACACGCTTTTTAGACTACGTGTCTAGGGTGAACAAAATACCCGTCTCTCGATGTTAAAGAAAGGGTAATATGGTCTTTTTACGTACTCCATTACGTCCCTCTCTATCATTCCTTAAAGGGTATTTTAGACATTTAACTAATAGTTACACGTTTTTCTTAGACTACGTGTCTAGGGTGAACAAAATACCCGTCTCTCGATGTTAAAGAAAGGGTAATATGGTCTTTTTACGACTCCGTTACGTCCCTCTCTATCATTCCTTAAAGGGTATTTTAGACATTTAACTAATAGTTACACGCTTTTTAGACTACGTGTCTAGGGTGAACAAAATACCCGTCTCTCGATGTTAAAGAAAGGATAATATGGTCTTTTTACGTACTCCATTACGTCCCTCTCTATCATTCCTTAAAGGGTATTTTAGACATTTAACTAATAGTTACACGTTTTTCTTAGACTACGTGTATAGGGTGAACAAAATACCCGTCTCTCGATGTTAAAGAAAGGGTAATATGGTCTTTTTACGTACTCCATTACGTCCCTCTCTATCATTCCTTAAAGGGTATTTTAGACATTTACCTAATAGTTACACGTTTTTCTTAGACTACGTGTCTAGGGTGAACAAAATACCCGTCTCTCGATGTTAAAGAAAGGGTAATATGGTCTTTTTACGTACTCCGTTACATCCCTTTATCGCAAGTTCTCAAGCCAACTATTTTTATTGGTGCGTTGTACACATGATTTCCCTCTCCATCATTCCTTAAAGGGTATTTTTCTTAGACTTCGTGTCTGGGAAATGAACGGCCCCGTTACCACTTCTGTCCCAAAATAGATGTTCGGAATAAAAATGGCATACATTATTTAATATGTAATTAATACACTTTTAATTAACTAAAGAGTAAATTTCATTTTTAGTCCCTATGGTTTGTTGGAAATTTCTATTTTCGTCCTTATGGTTTTGAAATTACAATTTTCATCCTTATAGTTTGAAATTTTTCACCTTTTTCGTCCTTGTGATTTAAACTTTATTGCTATTTTTATCCCTTTACAATTCATTTCTATTTTAGTCTTTCATACTTAAAAGTAGTGTTTTGGCCACCGGGACGAAAATAGAAATGAGTTGGACAAAAATCAAAATTTACTAAATCCGCAAATTTTAGCCCACCACAGGGACGAAAAACGTAATTTACTCTTAACTAAATGAAAATTTTACCCTTAACAATAGAGGGAGTAATTCTCCATCTCATAATCATGGGTAAAACCGGAAAATAGACACTTACTTTTGAAAGTGGATACTTATTTTGGGACAAACTAAAACAGAAACGTGGACACTTAATTCGGGACTCAGAAAAAGTAACATCAAAAGCAGTTTACCTTCAAATAAATATCGATCGCACGATACAAACCATCATCCAACGGTCGAGCATACTCGGGAACAGCTTCCGCGAGCGACTGAAACTTCGGGAGCTTCAAATTAACATCAGGTGCAACTTCAGCCAAATAGCCATCAATGAGCTTAGCCACCATCGTGATCGGGGTCAAAGACGTTGACCCTAACAACTGTTCATCCTCTATCGAACACGGAGACGCACCACCACCTGCCGCCTGATCAGCCGCCTTAAAATACTCAACCATCCGCTGCACACACTCAATGTTATACAACGTTTCCATTGAATACGAAAAATTCGGCATCAATAAATCCTCAAGAGTCGCCTGATCCAGCTGCAGCCCGATTCGTTTTTCCAAATTCGATATGCAACTCGGGTCAGCCCGCAAAATCAACGCGGTTCGTAAAAGCCCGAATAAAAAATTTGTTGAAACGAGCCCGTTTTGCATTGGGAGTAAACGGTCGATATCTTCGAGTAAAAGTTTCTGATCGTCTTCAGATGGTGGGTCCGTGGGCCCCACGGGTGCGCTTTTCCGGCGACTTAACCCCGGCAAGTACTTCTTTGCGTAATTCGCCAAAGAACCCGCGATGATTTCTTGTTTAATTCCGCGGGCTTCCATAGCCAAAATCAACCGTTTGTAAAGCGGTAAACTCAAAGTCGAAGCCTCGTCGTACCACCAATCCGAGCTCACGTTTTTCGGGCGGGCCCCGGTGCTTATACCGTTCCACAACACGCTACCACCCGGGCTTTGCATGGGCCCACCATGCTCGATAACGGGCCAACCGAACAAATTCGGGTCGGTGCTCGCCTTGACCACCAACGAGTCAATGCAACGTTTCGTAACGTTAAGCTCTTCGGCGTGCGGGAGAATATCGACACACGTTTGGAGTGATTTTAAAGAGTCTTTCCAATTTCGGAGAACGACTTGATTAAAGAACATTTCGGTTTGCGAGATTAAGTTATCCTCGCCGAATTCTTCGGTCATTTCGAGATGCTCGGCAGCACACCGGAGGTGTACGACGTTGGCGGCGGTGATTTCAAGTTTTACTCCGTAGCAGAACTTGGCGACGAGTTCGAAAGTCTTGGCCCCACCGGGAATGTCGTGGAGGGCTATGGTACATCCGTTGTCTCCGTGTTCCGACGCATTCGCTATCAATCTTTCCATAACCCCACTTCTCGAAAGCAAAGGGAACTGCATCACGATTTTTACAATAGATGTTGAGATTGTGTATTCACTTATGAATGCAAAATGCTCCGAAAATGAATTTACACTATGCACAAGAAGGGAAAGTTCATTTAGGAACGGAAAATGTTTTGAGAACCAGCTATTCATAATAAATATACATGAATATTGTTCATCATGATATCATTTAAGAATATTCACTCATGATATCTACCATGAATATTCATCACATCCATCATATTCCTCATGAATATTCATCACACTCATCATGAATAGCTGTTTCTTATAGTTCTCAAAATACATACATTTATCGAATGTCAAACTTTCATTTGCTAAATTTATAATTTTGGTATACTAATGTTACATTTCTAACATCAAATCTTTCATATCTTAAGCCCTTTGTATACTTTTTGACATAGTTAATTTTCTTCAGTAGTTATATACATGCACATTGCTTTTGAAACTATAAGTTGTTTGGTTGACGGTCAAAGTCAACCAAACCAAACGGACTCAGTATACCCCACTTGAAAGTAGGGTCGGATGTAAACCGACATTTCCCCTACCCAAATAGTAGAGAGGCTTTTTCCGTGAGTTAAAGTTAAAGTCAAAGTCAAAGTATGACGATAAATAAAGAGTAGATGAAACAACAAAAGGGTACCTTATGGAGATGGAAAGACATATCCTCTACTTCAACGACAATATCACTTGGGAGACCGGTTGTGCAAAACCTACAAATATATTCATATCCGAACATCCAAATTAGTATACAAGAAATAAAGCTGCAAAATCATAAAGATTATATCAACCCGCCAACAAAAAAAAGGCATGCGAATAGCCCCGAGTAGCTCAGATATACCAAACGAATCACTTTGACTTTTGAGGTCAAGCCACATTACTTTTTTAACTTCAACATTGATTCGGTCTTTTAAATTTCGAAAAACATAATGTTAAATAACAGATATACAAATTGGTTTTGAATTTGAGAAAAAAGTACCCGATTAAGATTAGCAATCTAAAGTCTGCAAATCATTTTTAAGAAAAAACTATGAACCTCGTGAATTCTTTCATATGAGTACCAAGTTTTAAGATATATGTTTGTGGATCAAGTCCCAGATCACATCTCCTAATGACGTAAAACACTCAAAACAGGGTTAAATACTTGATCGTTATACGGCGAATCAGTGAATCAAGACTCCTCTCCTTAGCATTTCACAGCCTTTTAAGTTACATTTCACAAACGGACCGGATTATTATAGGACTGAAAACTGCAAATATTTTAGAATCCGGTGACCCAATTTTCATGTGTTGGGTTTAAAAGAACACCAGAACCAACAAAATCATATATGATTTTACATTAACCCGCGAAAAAGCCATGCAGACCTGAAGCCACGGCCAAAGTCCTTTTTCGAGCGTTAATGTAAAATCATATATGATTTTGTTGGTTCTCGTTTCTTTTTAATAGGTATTGTTCTCGTTTCAACCCGACTTATATATGTGTGTATATATAGGGATGGGTTCCAGTGAGAAGTTGAGGTTAACACGAGAAGTGTGAGAAGTGGTTATCAACCGTTGGATGGGAAATAGATGCACATTAGGATGAGATGCACCGAGATAAGATGCACCAAATCAACTCCCTTCTAAGCCACAATTCATGGGAAGGCATTTGATTAGAATTGACCTAACGGTTCAGATCCACTTCCCATGTTAACCTCAACTTCTCACATGATCATTCCCATGTATACGAGTACGTGTGTATACATACATACATACATACATATAGGTATAGTTCTTCACAGAAAGAACCTTTCTATCCCAATCATACCCTTTATACATATACATATCTTACACACACACACATATATATACACATATATTAAGTAGATCAGAAAGAATGACATAAATTACAGAGATTGAAGAACATACCAAGCTTGACCTTGTCTCTGAAATGCATCTGCTTTTGACCCTAACTTCATACACGCCATTTTTTAAACTTAAAACCAAAATCAAAACCTCTTATAAACCCTCAATCCCACTGTTTGACCAATGCACTTGAAAAAGTCAACGAAACACAAATCGAACTCCAAAAACCCAACTTCACAAAACCCTAAACTCAAATCTAGCATCAATCAATCTACGAAGTTCAAAAAGAGGGGGAAAACCCCACATTACATAACGAAAACGAAAACGAAACGAAATGATCTCTAACCCACTTGAGAAAACTACAAGAAAACCCCAAATTAAGACAATAAATTTAGGTCAACTCCTCCACAATTGAACAACTACTACCCACTTACAGCTATTATTGCAGCAGCTCTGACATAAAACTCACCAGAAGATTCCAAAAATAAACCCTAAATATTAAGGGGTCAAAGTGAAATCCCCGATTAAAGAAAGGAAGGGGCGCACATGGTGGAAGATTACTGCTAAAACACACAATCAAAAGACCCTTCTTCAGTGTTATTGGAAAACTCAAAACGTGGGGTCCTTTTTGCCATAAACCTACTCATTGCTTTTATGGAATTGAGAGAATCTTTAAAGAAATTGGCAAGAGGGTGAGTGTAATTATGATATGAATAAAAAATTTGGAGTAGTTATTATCCAAATTGTTTTTCAATTAGGGCTCAAAACTTTGAAAGCAACAGCAATGGTGTTTGTCCAGCTAGGCCATGTGTGATTGACACAAATGAGTTTTCTTGTATACACCGATCATTTTCTTGATTGATGGGGTTGGATCCGTAAATTTGCTAAATTGGATTTTTCAATATATTTTTGGGTATTTAAATATTTATTTACAAAATATTAATAAACCATTTGTTAATTAGAAAAAATCAGATTATTTTTAACAATATTATAAATGGTATGAGATTATGAGAAGTGTCATTTTTTATAAGAAGTATGGGAAAAAAATTTTAAACGATTGATCACTTTTAATCAAATATTCTTTCATAAATTGTGGCTTAAAATGTAATTGATCTGGTGCATCTTATTCTAATGTTCATTCATTTTTCATCCAACGGTTGATAACCACTTCGTATGTTTCTCATCAAACTTGACACTTATCACCGAAACTCAACCATATGATAAGTTTGTTATCTATATTATATTATATACTATAAAAGTATTTGATTCAAAGTATAACTATTTAAAGCTGCGTGTTTAAATTCATAACTAACTAATCAGGGACGGACCTAGACAGATTTTCATACGGTGGCACCATATTTTTTCATACAGTTTTTATCGAAGTGTTTTTCTTCTTTTTATCAACGTTCAATATCGTCTGATGTGTTTTTAGCCAAATTTTGGCGTTTTGAGAGATTTTTAACGTTTTTGCTTGATTTCGGAGAAATTTTTAGTTTTTTTTAACAATTTCGAGAGATTTTTCGGTATTTTTTGTTGATTTCAAGAGGTTTTTTCGGTTTTTTTGGTTGAATGGGTATGAGATTTTGGTATTTTTTTTCAGTTTAGGTACACCCCTTTTAGTTTTCAAATGAATACGGTAGCACCTCCCAAATCGTTACGGTAGCACCTTCACAACAACAACAAAAATTACACTTTGTCGGAAAATTCTAACAATGACACGTGCCACCACGTGCCCCAAGTGAGATCCGTCCATGTAACTAATAATCAAATACAAAATAAATATCACATCTTAAATATAAAGACTCTAAAATATATTTGAATAATCATTGAATTTTAATATAATATTTAATTATCTTTTTATATTATTAAACCTAGAATATATTACATTATTATTAAATCTAATTATGTTAAAATAAAATAAATTAAACAAACTTAAAAAGAAATTATCGATTTCTCAAAACCATACAAAATTGAATTATAACATTTATATAGACAAAAAATAAGATAAAACATTAAAATCGAGATACATTGCGCTGCAATGTACGATTACATTTCTAGCTAATCAATATATAAACCAGTCATATTTGATAAAGTAAACCGGATAATAATATAAAAATAATTAAAAAAGGGAAATTAATTAAAATACCCTAAGTCAAACATTGAGTTACCAAAATACCCTAAATTTTTTCAATTTTGCAAAAATACCCAAAATACCCGCGATGAGGTCCCGCGATCGCGGGATACGGTGACGTGGCACGTACTTTGGCCCCAAATGCCCCGCGAAGCCCCTCAACTTTGGCCGCGGTGCACTTTTGGTCCCTGCCCGCGATCGCAGCCCGCGATGGCCCGAATTTTACACTTTTGGTCCCTGAAATTTACACTTTCAGCCCCTGAAAATTTACACTTTCAGCCCCTAAACGTAGACGAATTTTGCATGTTTTTACTGTTTTTTTCCACAATTATTGCACTTTAAAGACCGATTTGTGGTTGAAATTCATTTGCATGTTTGAATCAATGTTAAATCAATGTTTTTGGAATACCAGTTTGTGGATGAAATGAGAGATTGGTTTTCTGATATGTTGGTTGTTTCATTGATAAATAGACGTAAAATGCAAGCCATAATCCCCACACAACGATTTCATTGTTGCAATATTTCTTTCTGCAATATTTTGTGTTTGAGATACTACTGAAAAAATGAGTTCATCTGTTGCAAAAGCTAAGCTATATTTCTGTTTTGATGGTGAATGGGTGCAAGATAACAATGAGTGGAATTTTGCTTATAAATTTAAGCATGGTGTAAAAGTGTCAGTAAACTATACTTATCAGAAGTTTGTTGCATACGCCATGCAAAAATGTGGAATCAACTCTTCTGATGTTTGCAAGTTAGTGTTTAAAAATGGCGATGGGTCATTTGTGGATTTATCCAACGATGGGGATATCTCTACTTTTCTGCACCTTGCAGTCGATTCAGAAAGACCCCCATTACTCTTTGTGTATCCCGGCGTATCCGACGGTGCCGACGACGGTGACGAGGAGGGTGACGACGACGAAGACCTCCAAATAGAGCAGCCTGATTCTCAACAACAACAACCACCACAACCACACGAATGGCGTACTGCTGGAGTTGCTGATGACGAAACCCACGTTTTCAGAACGGGTAATTCTGAAATAGACAGATCAGACACCGATAATGATGATCACGAAGAATATACCCCTAGTAGAAAATCATGTAGTCAGATAAATGACTTTTTTGATATGCCCCCTATTCTTCCAGACTCCCATACCCAGACACAAAGCTACGAACCTACACCTTATATTCGCAGTGAAAGTTTAACAGCAGGTCAGATATTCGATTCGAAGGATCTCTTAGCAAGTCAGATCGGAATCAAGTTCTTGGAAGAGGGTTTCCAAAGTCGCGTGCGGGCATCTGACAAAAGCAAATACGTAGTTGAATGTGCTAGAGAAAAGTGTGAGTGGAGGTTGTACGCGATTCACACGGGTCCCAAAGGAGGGGCGATAATGATTAGAAAGTTGCACGACGTACACACTTGTACGAGGACGCAACTTAATCCCCACCACAAACAAGCCGGCAAAAAGACTTTGGGTGCGATCCTGAAAAACAAATTTCTTGATGTTAGCAGGTCATTGCGTCCAAAGGACATCGTCCACGACGTTCACCGGCAGTTCGGCGTCACGATTGATTACCACCAAGCGTGGCGTGCGCGCTGACATGCACTGTTTATGGTGAGAGGCACGTTCGAGGAGTCGTATGAACGACTCCCGACATATTTATATAATTTGCAGCTGCAGAACCCTGGTACTGTCACGCAGCTACGGACCGATTCACGTGGACGGTTTGAGATGTGCTTCGTGGCCCTTGGACCCGTGGTACGTATTTTAACACGTCATATGTTTACACATTATAAACTATAACATTTACACATTATAAACTATAACATTTTAACCTATGTTTTTGCAGATCTGCACATTTCTGGCAAATCTACGTCGTGTCCTGATAATAGACGCAGCCCATTTAAAGGGCCGTTACTTGGGTATGATGTTCCTGGCGGTTGCCATGGACGGGGATAACTCCATCGTTCCAGTAGCTTTCGGCGTAGGCAAGTCTGAAACCGGGGACGAGTGGACTTGGTTTATGTCCATGTTGAGACAAGCTATCGAAGACCCGCAAGGGTTGGTGTTTATGTCTGACAGGGCTCCTTCCATAAGCGTCGCAATCTCTGCCATGTACCCAAACGCCCCTCACGCCATATGCTGTCGACATTTAGAGATGATCGCCAAATCCAAGGACAAACGTATTACCACCTACAAGGATGTCTATTGGGCGGCATGCAGAGCATATACGGATCGGGAGTTTAACAAGTACATGAATATGCTACGATACAGTGTCAAGGAAGCAGCCAAAGTCTTTGACGATGCTGGACCGGAGAGGTGGTCCGCGGCCCATTTTCCTGGACAACGGTATGACATTCTGACCTCGAATAGTGCAGAGTCTGTGAATGCACTCTCCCGTTTTGCGCGTAGATGTCCGATTGTTAATCTTATGGACTACTTTCGGGCCTTTCAACAAGAGTGGTACCAAATTCGACGCCTAAAAGGAGCTGAGATGCAAAATGCACTCACACCAACGACGGAGAATATCGTTCAGTACAGGGCGCGTCGTGCGGCGACATGGCGGTAAGAGCAATCGGGTATGGGAAGTACGAGGTGCATGATGACTATATTCACGCGATTGTGAATATGGAAGACCACCTTTGTTCGTGTCGCGAATGGGATAAATTTGGGTTACCGTGCGGCCATGCCATCGCTGCAGCAACATATATGGGTCGTACAGATTGCAGCGACTTGGCTGTACCTTTCTTCACGTCCGAATATTACCGGAAAACATACGTGGAGGTAATAAACCCAGTTGGACCCCCTGCAGCATGGGTGTATCCACCCGACCCGCTTCCACCATGCTATCCACCTTTAATGGATAAGAACAGGGCCGGGAGACCGAGAAAGAACGACCGACGTCCATCACGTGGTGAAAGTTCGATACAACGAAGATGTACTCGGTGCCAATGCGTAGGACACACTCGTGGAGAGTGTCCAAATCCCGCCCCTTCAACCGTGCCAAGGAGACATTCTGTCAGTCACACCCCGGGCCCGTCACAGCTTGAACCATATGGAACAAACCCATATGATACTGTTGATCTAAACACTGATTTGTAAATGATATATATACACACATACATATGCTTCTAAATGAACATTGATAACACAGCTAGTTTGTAAATGATATATATATTCGTATTATATATTTACACACATAAAGAAAATAGGAGTTTGATATGATAAGCGAAAGAAAGAAGAAAGGTTGATTGTTACCATGACAGTGAATGTTAACTCTGAGTACACATGTCTGTTTATATAGCAAGAAAGATTAGTAGCAAGAATGGAAGCAGGTTTCTAGGTTTTTAGATATATATATATATATATATATATATATATATATATATATTATGTATATATGAAGAAGAAGAAGACTTAAAAAAGGAGACATTTATCTGTAAGATCTGGAAATGATCATTTCTTGACATTTTTGTTGGAACAAACACATATGATACTGTTGATCTAAACACTGATTTGTAAATGATATATATACACACATACATATGCTTCTAAATGAACATTGATAACACAGCTAGTTTGTAAATGATAAATATATTCATATTAGATATATACACACATACATATGCTTTTAAATAAACATTGATAACACAGCTAGTTTGTATTTCATCCAACATGCTCTTCATCTTCAATCTTTCTGACCCTTCTTCAACGGCTTCTGCTTTTGCAACCACGTATGGCCATTGTGTACCACAACCCGCACACACTTTAGCAAATGAGTTGAGGGTTGTCATATATTCTACAAGAGGAGTAGGCCCACGAATGAGGTAACCTCTGACTTGACCTTGCATGATGTATCCAACCTAACCGTGGTTCAGCGGCTTAAAAACTACTTTTCAGAGAAATTAACAACAACAAAAAATACAAAACAACAACACAGTAAAAAATACAAAACAAGAAAAAAAATACAAAACAACTAAAACAACCACCACCTACTTAAAAATTGATTTAGTTTCATCAATCCAAGCTTGCTTCTCGTTTACCTTCGCTTGAATAATTGCAAAGTCTTGCAGAATATGGTGAATTGCTTCTTGTTCTCGACGAACACGAGCCTCCCTAGCTTTTATATCCCCTTTCATCCTTTTGATCTCCCTGTCTTCCTCTTCGATCTTTCTCAAATGGACTGCCTTCCTGTCCATAATTTTTTTCCACTCTTCTGTTAGTTCATCTATCTCCTTTTCCTTTTTTGCTATGGCGACCTCGATTTGAGGTGGCATTTTTTCAGGAGTAGACTTAGGGTTTGATGACGATGCCATTTGTGGATGAAATGAGAGAAGAGAAATCAAGAGAGAAAGCAATTCAAAGAAAGAAAGCAAGAGAGAAATCAAGAAAGAAAGCAAGAACAAGTGTGAATTGTGAATTGCATATTACTGATATTTATGGATGAAATCTCAAACATGCAAATGAATTTCAACCACAAATCGGTCTTCAAAGTACAATAATTGTGGAAAAAAACAGTAAAAGCATGCAAGATTCGTCTAAGTACAGGGACCAAAAGTGTAAATTTTCAGGGACCAAAACTGTAAATTTTCAGGGACCAAAACTGTAAATTTTGGTCCATCGCGGGCAGGGACCAAAAGTGCACCGCGGCCAAAGTTGAGGGGCTTCGCGGGGCATTTGTACCCAAAGTACGTGCCACGTCAGCCCTAGCCCGCGATCGCGGGATCCATCGCGGGTATTTAGGGCATTTTTGCAAAATGGAAAAATTTTAGGGTATTTCGGTAACAGTTGGTCAAACTTGGGGTATTTTAATTAATTTCCCTTAAAAAAATATTTTAAAAATTAAACGGAAAGTTATTTATAATATTAATCTTATCATTATTTAAGGGATTTAGTCGGTTAAAAAATAAATATAATAACAATAAATATTTTCATAGATTATACAAAAATTAAAGTTGTATTTCTTCTCTTTCTTTAAGAATAAATTTTAATAAATAACTTTAATAAAATATTTAACTTATTAATCATGATTTTTTAAAGAATTATTAAAGGAGAATTAAAATAGGTATTGTTAACAAATTCTGTGTTTAGTAATATTATTACTTTACGTAGTATTTACTGAGTATTAAAATAATAAATTTATAGAATATATTTTTGGGAAATTAATTAAAATACCCTAAGTCAAACCATGTTTTACTGAAATACCACAAATCTCTCCCATGTTACAAAAATACCCCAAAAATCCGCGATGGAGCCCGCGATCGCGGGCCCCAGGCCACGTGTCACCAAAGTTTGCCCACTTTGCCCGCGTTGGTCCCTCAAGAATGCCCGCGGTCCAGCTTTCCCCCCTCAAGAATGCCCGCGTGTGCAGTTTTGGTCCCTGCCCGCGTTTGACTCTCGTTGACCCCCGCGATCGCGGGCTACACGTGTCACCAAAGTTTGCCCACTTTGCCCGCGTTGGTCCCTCAAGAATGCCCGCGGTCCAGCTTTCCCCCCTCAAGAATGCCCGTATGTGCAATTTTGGTCCCTGCCCGCGTTTGACTTTCTTTGACCCCCCGCGATCGCGGGCAAAAGTGCTACGTGTCGGCACAGGGTTAACCCTAAAATCGCTTTGACGAACCAAACCCTAAATGTTTTCTTCGGCCGCACTATATAAGGGGGGGGACCAAAAACCGGCCACTCTCATTTTTTTAATAACTCTCTCAATTTTTAATCAAACTCTCTCAATTTTCTCCCACTCTCTCAATTTTGTCGTGTGGAATACGCGTTCGGGTTTTGTGAAGATGTCTCGTATTACCTCTGTGGTATGTTTTCCTTATGTTTTTTGTTATTTTTTGTATGTTATTTTAAGTTAAGATATATGATTTGTAGGTTGTTATAGTGTTTATAACTTATGTTTGAATATGTTCTATGTTTAACATGATATGTATGGTTTTATGTTTGAATGTGATATTTGTATGTTATAATGTGTATGTTGTTATAGTGTGTTTTTTATAAAAAAATTGTTAAGAGTGTTTTTTATAAAAAAATTGTTAAGAGTGTGTTATTATAAAAAAATTGTTAAAAAGGTGTTTTTTTTATAAAAAGACACTTTTAACAAAAAAAATTTATAAAAACACACCCTTAACAATTTTTTATAAAAACAGTTTTTTTATAAAAAAATTGTTAAGAGTGTGTTTTTATAAAAAAATGTTATAGTTTTATGGTTTTATGTTTGAATGTGATATTTGTATGTTATAATGTGTATGTTGTTATAGTGTGTTTTGAACTTGGAAATCACCCCCTCGTTTTTCAATGTATTGCTGGTCGTTGACCCTTTGGAGTCTGACTTACTGGATGTGGTTAGTATGAAGTTTAATTATAGTCATATAATCAAATATATTTATTTTACATGTCTAACCATCTATTTTTTATGTATAGCACATCGATTGTTGGGTCTCACTGTTGCAAAGACATAGTGGAACAGACACGAGGTGGACCATGATGTTCAGTATGTTCTTTCATTACTTGTTGATTGAGCATCTAGGTCCCGCCTCCGTGGTTAATTCATGCAATGGCGTGGAAGGGACCTCTTGGGCTCTCCTCGATGTGGTATGTAAATCGTTTTACTCTTATTTTATTTAACTTGTTTTGTTGCTAACTAAGTTGGCTAATATTGTAATATTTCAGGTGTACATCCCAATATGCATTAATCCCCAACATTGGCTGCTTGGAGTGTTTGAACTTGACGCTATGACCTTGACCATATATGATAGCGACAGTGTCAATCTCTTCAGACAACAATTGGAAGAGCAAATGACAAAGTTTAAAGCTGTGCTTTATGACTTCTTTTGCCGGGTCAAGGATGTTAGACGTCGCAAAATGACAGGTGTCTTTCGCTATAAGTTCGCCAAGAATGCACCCCAGCAGGCCGGGATAACTGCATATTGCGGTGTCTGGGTATGCCGTAATGTCCAAATGTTGATAAATAAAAATGAGGTATGGGTACACCCTGACGAGGCCGAGGTTGTTGCCAAAGATTTCCACATACATATGGCGGAGTCCATTTATGAACATTGTCAAATAGGGCCACGTTAGGTTGTTTATGTAACATTAAATAATTATTATTTTTAGTATTAACTTATTTTGTTAATGTATTGTGATTGACTTACTGTTTACTTCATTTGGTTTTTGCTAATTTCATCCATTTACTCAACTTTGAGTATCGATATCTCTTTCACACATACTCTATTTTGGACGCATTATATATCATTTCGAAGATCTCATATAGAAGAACATAAACCTACTAAAAGTTAGTTATATATAACACATATATATAAATTTAAATGCGTCCAAAGTTTAGTAAAACCCATATTTCCAATACCTAGTAAGTAGGTTTATGAAACTTGCGATAATCCTAATACAGAGATTATTGGATGAACAAACATTTATTTCTTGATTATTGGGGTATTGGTTCTTGTTGTCTGGAAGTGATTCATATGATGCAAAAATTGGTATCATGTAATGTAGAACAATATATATATTATAGAAACTTGCATTTGATAGTACCATATAAATCTGATCTAAATTCTCATTAATTAGCTATGTTTGACTACTTAAAGACTAATTTTCTGCCTAATGAAAGACCTTTATTCAAGAGCAGACGAATATTGCAGTTACTTTTTCAGTGGAATCTTACATGCTCTTTTCAAACGAATCTTGCAGTGAACTATTCAGACGAATCATGCAGGCAACTTTTTCAGACGAAATCTTTGACCATATCTGATGAAGAACATACATTTTCACGGCTATAAGTAGATGGCATGATGAAGTAGTAATTCACAACTTCCTATCTATCTTTTATACAAACACACTCTCGCTTTTTTTTAACACAATGGATGGAGGTTCAAGATCAAGGGGGAACAGGTCGGCGAATGTGGCTGGAACTTCACGTTCGGGAGCCTACCAACCACTGAACGACGGAGCTCGCCGGAGTACCTGGAAGGTACCGGAAACAGACGAGGAATGGACAAACTGTGGGCGAACTGCAGCCGATTTTCCATTCACGCCTGAGGAGGAAGCAGACTGGGAGATGGCATCCGACAATTACTACTTCGATAATGGCATGAGAACCCCACCAATGTATGATTTTATGCCGACGGGTCTTCGACAAAGTCAACGAATTACTCCCGCAGTGCAAAAAGCCATTGATGAGGCGAACGCCGGTATCGAAAAGGTAAAGGGTATGTGGAACCATAACAGGGGGATTCAGCAGGGGAAAATGGAGTATCTAGCGGAGAAGAAACGAGAACTGGCCATGACTAGGGCTCACGTTCGGCACCTGCAACGAGAGATTAAGGAAGCTGAAGAGGAACTAGAAGAACTCGAATCGGACTACATAGGAATGGAGGACGTGATCAAGGAAAAAGTTAACTTCATCACAGGACTCCAGGACGCCTTCCAGTAATAGATTTATTTGTTTACATGCACTGTATCCGTTTCGGTTGGGAAGATGATTTGCAATAATTTTTATATGATGTTGTTAATTAATTTCCTTGTTAAATAACTTAAGTGAATTTCTATATTAAAAACATTAAAATGGAAAGGAAACAATACATTAAAAACCACAAATTAAATAATTAACTATAAGGGTATGAATTTTAAATATAATTTTTTTATGTAGTGTATAACTGTATATGATATATATTAAAATATATAAATCAAAAAAAATTCAAGATTGGGCTCATTTCGAATGTATCGAAGAGACGATTATAATGGTGTAATTTGTTAAAATTAAAACGTATTTTTTAACGTATTTTAGTTAATAAACGATTATATGTGTTAAATGTAAAATTAAAATAATGAAAGTAAAAGGTATAAAGTAAATTTAGTAAACAAGTATAGGGGTTGATAGTGTAACATTTCATTTTAAATTCGTAAAAATAGACGAAAGCAGGGTGAACAGTGTAAAAAATACCAAAATTTTCATAAATGGTCCCTGGAATTTTTCAAAAATGGTCCATTGCAATTGAAAAGTCACAAAAATAATCCCATCGCGGGATTCCTTCGCGATCGCGGGATTTTATTTTTCAAAAATGGTCCCTGCAAGTTTAAAAAAGTGTCATAAAGGTCCCTGGCCCGCGATCGCGGGCTCCCATCGCCGATTTTTAGGGTATTTTTGCAAAGTGGGAGAGATTTGTGGTATTTTGGTAACACATGGTCAAACTTAGGGTATTTTAATTAATTTCCCTATTATTTATACTATATTATAAAGCATTTATGAAAAACTCTTAAAAACAACCCTTAAAGCTTCATGTACCGCTATTTAATGCTAATTACTTAAAAACAACTAATGAAGCTTTATGTACCACTTTTAATGTTAATTACCTTGATTAATATTTATCTCTAACAACCTTCAAATCCTTAAATCGTGGACTCTTATTAATTAATTCTTATCTCTAACCAATTTCAAATTCTCAAATCATGAAGTATAATTGAGATATATCGCGCTGCATTGCGCGAGTAGACTTCTAATAATAATACTATAATTGATTCTAAAATCTTAGTAAAGAATATATTAAGTTTACCATTTTTCAACATTTTCAGTTTTTAATTCTTCATTTTATAAAAAATGTACAGACCCCACTTATATAATTATCAGTCAAGATGTTTTATTAAATTGGACACATGTCAAGTTCAAGATTGCAATATTTGGGACAAAAAAGTCTAAAAGGTGTTTTTTCTAATTCCAAAATTAATACAATATTTTAAATTTACTTGAATAAAACAAAATCAAAGATATTTTGAACAAAATACAAATAAATTATTAAATAAAATTCATCAAAAATAAGTGTTGTGGTTTTCTAATCAAAAGAAAATCGAAATCAAATATTCGTTTATTGTTTTGGGGTTACATGATGTTTATTTGTTGATTTTGGTTCACAATAGGAAGTTGTATATCTTTTGACATATATGACCTTTTAGCTAATTGTTAAAATAAGGGGTCATTCAAAGGAGAATTGAGTTATCTGTATGATCGTAAGATTCATTCTCAACCACAAATTAGAGGATAATTTAGAAAATCATTAATTTTGGTAATTTTAATTAAAATTTTAATAAAAGGGTATTTAGGTATTTTAGAAATATCTCATCTCCTCTCTCCGGTGAACATTATTCTGGCGAATACATGATGCACAATGTGATACACTTTGTAAACATCGAAAATACGTGATGCACACTGTGATACCCTTTCGTAAACATTGAAAATAACGAAAATAGATAAGAAACGTTGTGATACTCTCGTAAAACAACGAAGATACACTATGATACACTTTGTAAACAACTATGATACATATTGTGATACCCAATAATTCTAAACTTTAAGAAAGTAACTTAATATGACACACTGTGATATCTATCGCGAAGATACAGTGAAAGGAAAAAAAAAACGCGTTTAACCAACCTAACAGAATATCTTATGTTTTCCGGCTTGACGTCGAGGTGGAGGACTCTGAAACGGCGGTCATGGTGTAGGTAGGCGAGAGATTTTGCGACGTTGAGAGCAACAGTCACGACAGTGTCACCCCAAAACTCAACCCATCACAACGTCTTCCCTCCAACCACGACATCGAGACTCCAAAACTTAACTCATCATGGTGTTCTCCCTCCGGCCACGACGTCTAGACTCTTTCGAGAGAAGATGTGCGATTGTTGTGATATGGAGAAAGAAAAAGGAAGCGAATGTATCATGGGGAAATCTTCCAACCAGATCTAAAATGGGAGAGTACCACAGTGTTTTCTATGGTAAAGAGAATAAACGTCGAAATTAGGTATAGTGGAGAGAGAGAGAGAGAGAGAGAGAGAGAGGTATAGGATATTTCAGGAGATAATTTAGGATTTATTATGTAAAAACTAAATTTACAAAAATACCCTTTTATATTTATTTAAAATTTATGTTAATTATCTTAAATGTGTGGCTCACATTAGATCTCACAGTTACCACAAACTACATATTTGTCATTTTATCAGGGCCCTTGTTTAATATTACCTATTCAATCCGTTAAAAGTTAAAACCAAAATATAAAGTGATATATCTTTTAAGTAAACTTTAAAATTTTCTTGTATAGCATTTAATTTAAAATAGATATCGCATTGTAGAAGACAAAAAAATAGAAGAATTTTCATGTTCAATTTATGACTTTTTTCAAGCCAGTGAACGAGAAATTTAATTCTCAAATAAATGATTATTATACATTCAAGAGTAAACTACGATTTTCGTCCATGTGATCTAGTGTTTATAACAACTAGTGTGCGTCCCGCGCGTTGCGCGGTAGCGAGTAATATTTTAAGGAATTACTTAATCGCATTAAGATAAAAGATAATTCATCGGTTAATACTAATGAGATACGATTTAAAACGAAAAATGCAATTCCATAAGTGGTTCATTTTCATCTACTGATTACCATTTGTTGTTACGAATAAATTGAGATTTTTTATTGGTAATAATTTTGTTGTTATATTGTTTAGAACTCAAACGACACACCAAACATATTGTTGTTACAAATGGTTTGAAGAATTTTATTTCCCAAAAAGGGTTTGACTAAACTTAGTAAACTCTATGAGTTTCCACAAATCAAACATGTACCCCTCTATTATTGTCAATATATGTTAACATCTTTCATAAAAATGTTAATCTTCTTATCATTGTGAGATTACCAAACTCATTTCAAATTTATATACAACTTTCCTTCATCATTTCTTGTAGTCCATTTCATTCTCCAATCTAACATTCCCTCATCAATGTAGAATGACTAAAATAATACCACAATTCAAGATTTAAGAATAAAAAATCTTACTATGTCACTTCAAATACCATTGGTTATTTCTTTTATACATATAAATAAAGAAAGATAGAAAATGTAAATATTTTTCTATATATATATATATATATATATATAAATATGTTATATAAATATTTATGTTATATTTTGTAAAATATCTATTAAGGTATTAGTCAAAAGACGTTTCACAATGGTACCTCAAATTATTTTGGTTATTTCTTATATATATAGATAGATTGTTTTATTCAATATTTGAAAATTATTTTGGATCGTACCTTATTGATTGTTTAATTGTGTTTGTAAACAAACTTCGTTTTAACAATCATTAATCTCTTTTTAATTTTCAATGACACATTCTCCTATTAATACACTCTCATTTTCTAATATATCACAATTCACTATTTGAGAATACTAAAATCTTATGGCTTGACATAATGTCATCACATCCATCTTTTTTACACAAACAACTTTATTCCAATGTTTCAACTTCTTACCAACGTGGGATAGCTACAACTAAACCACAATCCACTATTTGATACTCAACTCTCATGGTGCTAACTCGTATCTTTTGGGTTTTCCTTTTATCTATTTAATAAATATATGAAATGTTTAACTATTACATGAAATGTTTTATCATGTAAATAAAAAATAACTATTTAACCCAAAAATGGATCAAATTTTGTATGAACCATCAAGCCATATCTTATCCTTTATATAGCCACTCACACTTCCAACTTTTCACTTTTGTCACCAATGTGGGACAATGAAGAATCAACCATAATTCACCATTTGATGAATACTTGATTCTCATGATGCCACCTCATCAACCATGAATTCTCCTTTTATATATATAAAGATTTTCGTCTCCATGGTTTAAAACTGTTTTTTTCGTCCCTATAGTTTGTATTTCATTTCGCTTTTTGTCCTTCAACCTAACATAGTTAAAAAAAACCAGTTAAACTGGGGGTAATATGGTTTTTTTACCTTTTCTATATTTAATTGCATTATATATTATTGACTATAATAAAAACCTAACCTAACACACAAACCCTCACAACCCCACCCCTAAACCCGTCTTCCTCAACCAACGCATGCACCATTTTTCTTCCCTCATCCCGTCTTTATGTGTTTTAACTTTTAAATAGAATCAAAGGAACCTTCTCTGTCTTATAGGTGTAACAACCCAAACTAAAATAAAGCATAGCATTCAATAATTATTAAAATATCCCAAAATATGTCTCAAACCTCAAACATCTGTATCAAAATCTAGGTTAGCGGAAACAACCTATACACAACTGAGAATAATACTAAATTCTAAATTTAGAGTGTGGCACTGTCTTTAGTAGTCTCCGTACTCTACACCTGCTCTCTTCCCTTAACAGTGCTTCCTACTACCTGCTTACCTGAAAAGGTTTAGTTGGAAAATGCGAGGGTTAGACCATGAGGTCTAGTGAGTTCCCTCGATTTAACAGTTCTCAAAACATTTAAATCACTTTATAACTATCAAGCATCTTTATATAAAACTTTCACAGAAAATTCCGCACCCGTAAATGGCACCCTGAAGTCACTCGAAGGTGACAACGAGTTAGTCTGACGCTGCCTTACTGGGTCACTCCTCCCATGGCATAAACGGGACACCCCCCAGCATGAGCACTGGCAGGCCACACCCCCCGACTTAGCCAATTTATGTCTAATCACAATGTATGCATACATCACATATAAACTTTCAAACAAGTAAAATCATGTAAATAAACATGGCATTTCTACTCATTTGCTTTCTTTGGAAAACACGTTTAAAACGCGTATTTTTTGTTAGAAAAACTCACCTGCTACCTTTGCACGGTACTTCACACTTGAACTTCAGATTCCTAGGTAGAACACCTATGGTTCAAAGGAAATAAGGTAATAAGCCTTAACTGATTTCCCACTGCTATCTACACAGACTCTAAATAAATCTGGGTCTCAAAGCACTACTAAGTCCGATGTCAGTTCCGGACTCTCACCCATACCGGATCTCAATCGGGATTCGACCCACTCCGGGACCAACACTGATTTCCGGATTGTTGGTCCCGAAGGGCTATACAAGTTTGTAGAAGGTGGGGGGATGAATACAAACACTAAGATTTTACTTTTCTAAATTGTTTATTGATAAATCATTAACAATTTACAGCTTGTTGCGGAAACAAGATTAAGGATAAACCTAAATCTAAACAAGTTGGAACACTAAGTTTCTTGCACTAAGAAAGAGAAGGAAATTATTAATAATAACCTATAAGAAGGATGAACTTGTCCAGAGTTAGCAAGTTACTTCAAAATGAAGTGAGTTCTTCTTCTTATATACTGCATGGCAGTTTACACTTTACACGTGGCAGCAGCTCATTGGTTGTACGTCATTGACCTTTGTTGACAACCTTAGTAGCTGCATGTTTGAACAGTGTAGTATCAGAGTGGTTGTACGATTTCAGATAATAAGGAGGTTCTTTTTCTGACATATCGTACGGAGACGTGCAAGGGTGGTTAAGACAAAAGTACTTTGTACGGAGGACTTTATGATCAGCTTTTCGTTGATTCAGCGATCTATCATTCTATATCAGCGAATGATAGAGTTCAGCGATAGCTAAAGTCTTGTACTTGATACTTCACGTTGAGTGGACAAATCTAAGTCTTCGTTGATCCGCATCAGTTCATTAGGAGACTTGTCGCTGGTTCTTGAGCTTGATCTTCAACTTCAGCGTAGAACCTATGTTGACGTAAAACTTGTCTTCAGGGATCATAAGTAAACAACTAACTTATCAGCGATCACCATAAGTACTAAACAGACTCAGAGCATTATGGTGAATAGTGTTCACTGAATGTTTAATCTAAAGAGCGAGAGTTCCTATCAGCGGTACTGTAAGATCTTAGTACTTATCAGCGATAGTGAAACTTTGATACATATTGTTTACTTACAATTTTCACTAAGTATAAAAGAGAGGGTCATTATCAAATCACTGAGGGTTTGGATCAACAATCTCCCCCTATTTGATTATGACATAGCAACAGAGAAAATTGCTATTTAATGAAAACATAAGGATAAAAAGAACTCATAAAATATTTGTCCCTTTTACTGTTTTCTGGGATCTTTTCTGTACTGATGGAGTAAAGTACGTTCGCTGAATTTTTTCTTTAAACTTTGTAAAGATTACAGATGGAAGTGGAAAAATTACAAGTACAGCTAATACAATTACAAGTACAAAAGATGTAGACAAATAAGGATAGAAAGAATTACAAGGCGATCCTATCCGTCAAAAGGTTCTTCCTTAATGAGAAGTTCATCAAGGGTCTTTGATGTGGGAATCATCCAGTCAGGAACATCTACTCCTTGATTCTTTTTGTTCAGAGCTTCTTCAAAAATCAAAGGCTTCAGGTGTCTAGCTTTAATGTCGCGTCTGACTTCACACCAGTATATGAGATATCTGTGTTGTTCGATGGGAGTGATTGGAAGCTCAGAGATGCGTTGAAAGTGATGGTTTCCTTCGTAGTCTAGAAAGAATATACCATAAGGATCACTTACAACTGTGCCAGGAATGAAAGTTTCTCCAGGTGGTAGGGAGGTGTCAAGCGCTGAGAGATCAGCATCAGGGCCAAGAACTTCAGCACGAGAGAAACCAATACCTGTTTCATTCCGTATAGGAGGACCTGAGTCTGAGACTTTCTTTTCCTTTGTTGAGGAGGAAGAAGAGTAGAAGGAGGAATATCCACAGCAGAAGAAACCAGGTCGATCTGTTTGTTTAAGATCTTCTCGACATGGCTCTTGAACTTTGAGCGTGATCCCTGAATGGCTAATTTCACTTCCAACCATTCAGAGAGACCAAACTTCTCTAAAGATGCAGCATAGAAAGTTTGTTTGGTTTTGTCTTCTCTGTAGACATCAACTTCAACAACAGGAACGTCTGCGTACAGTCTTCCTCTGATGTTTACTTTGATGATTTTGGATGGTCGAGATCGATAGTTCAACATTTCTTTACACCATTCCAAAGTCGTATCAGAGACCTTAGTCTTTTCTTCAACGATCCTTTGAGCATCATCCCATAGCTGACGTTGGACGTCAATGGGAGCTCTTTTCAGCTTGAGGTCTTTCACTGATTTTTGGACAAGCTGGATGGCGAGTTCTCTGTCTTTTTCTTCAGTTTCTCTTCTTTCAGCGATTAGGCGTTCAACTCTGAGGTGATCCTTGTATTCCCTTTTTGAAAGTTTGAACTTTGTAGGAATGGAAGGAAGTTGATCACGCCTCAGAATGATTCGCTGATCTTCTAACTTCTTTATCATCTCATCTTTTCTTCTCTGATCCTCTTCACTTAGCTTTTGAGGAGCCAAGGAAGGTCTGTTTTTGTGAGATAGCATCTGTTCTTCAGGTTCATCAGTCTCAGAGATCAAATCTAAGACCAGGATTATTTCTTCAGTGTTGGGAGCTGGGATTATTGTTGGTGAAGTCGCAGCTGTAGGAACTTCAGCGATATCCTCAAACAGGGGAGAGGACTAGCTGAAACATAGCGATCTTACAAGTAAGAACATTGGGTAGAACAGAGATAGATAAAGAATGGGATAAAGTGTATGGAGGTTTGTGGAGAGTAGAACTGATAGTGTATAGAGAGGAGGGATGTAGTGTAAGGAAGATTAGTGTACCTGACAAACCGGCTTTTTAAGCAAGATCGTCAGATTTTCATCGTCTTCAGCGACACTTTTTCCTTTGCCCTTGTCAGCTTCAGACGCTGATGGCTTTGTCTTTGTCCGCTCCCCTGTAGGTTCATTTATCAGAATTCCTCTAAGTGCTGTGGTCCTCTGAGCAGGCTTGACGATAAAAGAGTCATCATCATCGTCATCTTCATCATCATTATTCTTTGAAGAGGATGGTTCGTCATTAGACAAGTCGATGGCTTCTTCATCTTCAGCTTCAGACTCAGATTCTTCAGATTCTTCTTCGAGTTGCTCCCCCTCAGATGCAGAGGTAAGCTTCTCGGTTCCCTCAGGGTGTTCATCTCCCTGAGGTCCAGCGGCTGCTTCTTCAATTGTCTTCTCACCCTCTTCAGTGAAGGTGAGGTCTTCAGTCTTCTCTCCCCTGATAGATTCATCATGGGAAAGGTCTTTAGCGCTCTTCTCCCCCTCTTTTTCATGATGAGTGGGGGAGGAATGTGATGATTCAGCAGGGTGTGTTGGTTCCCTTTCTTCTTGGCCAGGGATCCCCACACAGATTTCAATCGCTGATAATCTGTTTTCTAGACCAGAAATACCAGGATTGATATTCACGAGTTCAGCACGATCCGCCGGAGTAAAAGATGAAGGTGCAGGTGCAGGAGCAGGGGCGGTCGTGTTGGTCAGGATCTGCTGCAACAATGTCTTCATGGAAGTGATGTCATTCTTCATCGTATTGACATCGGTCTTCACAGAACTCATGTCAGTCTTTACTGAACTGACATCAGTCTTTATAGCAGACATCTCTCTTTTGAGTTTTCCAACCGATGTCTCCAGCGTTGTGACTGCGCTGGACATGGTGTGTACCAAAGACCTAGATTCCCAGTACCCTTAAGGTATCGAAAAATTCGCTTTACAGCGGTCATATGAGATATCTTAGGTTCAGCTTGATATCGTGCACACAAACATGTTGCGTACATAATATCGGGTCGACTAGCTGTAAGATACAAGAGAGAGCCGATCATCCCACGTTACAGCGTGACATTAACAGGAATACCCTTAGTATCCTTGTCTAGTTTCAGCGGTGGTGCCATAGGGGTTTTCATAGCTGAACTTTGAGTTAAGTCGAATTTCTTCAGCATATCTTTAACATACTTTCTCTGATTAATGAAAGTTCCTTTTTCATTTTGCTTTATCTGAAGACCAAGGAAATATGTTAGTTCACCCATCATGCTCATTTTATACTCATCTTTCATTCTATCAGTGAAACGAGTACAAAGATCAGGGTTAGTAGAGCCAAATATAATGTCATCAACATATATCTGAACAAGAATGATATGACCTTTTACTTTCCTGAAAAATAGAGTTTTGTCGATTTTACCTCGCTCAAATTGTTCAATATGGAGATAAGTAGATAGAGTGTCATACCATGCACGTGGAGCTTGCTTCAAGCCATAAAGTGCCTTATCCAGTTTATAAACATAACATGGACGCTTAGGATCTGAGAATCCTGGAGGTTGTTCCACATAGACTTCTTCATTCAGCTTTCCATTTAGAAACGCTGACTTAACATCCATCTGATATAGTTTGAAGTCTTTGTGTACAGCATATGCTAAGAATAGACGGATAGATTCTAGTCTTGCTACATGAGCAAATGTTTCGTCATAATCTATGCCTTCCTCTTGTCTGTATCCCTGAGCAACAAGACGAGCCTTGTTGCGGGTTACAGTTCCATGTTCGTCCAACTTGTTTCGATAGACCCATTTAGTGTCTATCACAGTTTTGTCAGTTGGTCTTCGAACAAGTTTCCAAAAACATCATGGGTTATCAAGTAAGGAGACGAGGCTCCAATTCTTGAATGCTAGTAAGTAGGCAATAAAGGTTCAATGGAAACCTTGAATTGTAACTTACTAGAGAATGAACAGGCAATAAGATCGTGTATCCTTGAGGTATAGCTGGGCACGACAGGCAATAAAGGATATGGTGGTGCAACCCGTTGCTGGGTGTGGGACTTGAGGTGTTTCTTACTATAACAGGCAATAAAGTCCGACTTGAGTTGGAGCTTATTAAAGCAGACAATAGAGTCACGATCTGAGGTGTAGTTCAATAACATAGTTATGCGGCTTAACTTTGTGTTCCGCCACATACAATGGAAATCGAGTCTCCCCCATCATCGAAAGGTGTTGTTTGGGTATTTATTTTTATCCATGTTTTTCGTTGACGTATTATGCTTATATGGATTGCTTTCCATATTTTATGGGTTGTGATTTATGCCCCATCCGTATTTGGGATGTTTTGAATAATAGAGATTTATTCATGTTTTTATAATTATGGAAATCAAATAATATCTCACTTTTCAAGCGAGTTTTGGGTTGAGTCCATCTTTGAGAATCGTTTTATATTAGAGCTTTCATCACGTGAGTTGTGTGCGTTGGAAAATGGGTGGTTTGCATTTAAAGTAAATCCTTTCGAACTCACGATTTAAATTGCACCCCTCATCTTACGAATTATATAACCGTGATAAAAACTCTTGAACTCACTAGGCGTTAGCCTAACCTTTTTATTTGTTGGCATGTGCAACAGGTTCTGGTTAGTGACACTGTGAAGAGTGGAGAGCTAGTTGTGTGCTCAAGAAGTAAGTAGCTTGGTGAAGTCTTCCGCATTTGGGGAATAGCAACTTGATTTTTGGGGTTGAGTAACACCCGACCTTTTGTAGCCTTGGCGATTGACTTAGGTTTTAATTGTTGAAATTAAAACGTTTTTATATTGAGGTAATTCCAAGAATGGTTTGTAGAAGGAACTTTATCCTTAATTAGTTATTTTATTGAAAATTTTATTTAGTTGCTCTTTCCAATTTTGAGGGTGTTACAGGTTGAGTCCGGGGTGGTGCTACCGTGTGGGTAGGCACTAGGACCTCTGCCATTTAGGGTAATGTCATGGTTGTAGTCCTCGAATGTGTCGGGTCTTTGGTGAAAATCCATGGGGAAAGATACTAAGGTCAACCGACTCTTTCGGTGAAACTTGATGAGGAGTCGTAGAGACACTTGGAATTCATGTCGAAACGTGTCATGCGATTAACGTTGTATGAGTGACATACTTATGTGTTTCCTCCACTCTCAATGGATACGGGTCTCCCCCGTTGTTGTTAAACATTATTTTCGGATATTGTAATATCTATGTTTTAATATCGTTTGGATGAAGTAATTATTTCCACGCTTTGGTATTTGGATTTTCATCTTATTTATGATTCGCGTGAGTATTGGGTTTATTTCCATGTTTTCGGAGTATTTCATTTAATCGCTTTATCACGAAAAATGAGATTTTAGAAGAGACATCACTATTTATTCTAAACATCTTGCATAATGGAAGTTGTAGTTTAAATAATATTCCTTCCATTTTATTGATTATATGGTGGCGAAAACTCTTGAACTCACTAGGCGTTAAGGCTAACCCTTTTACTTTTCGGCATGTGCATCAGGTCCTTGGTGGGCAAATGGTACTAGCGACACCGTGAAGAGTTAAGTGCTAGCTAGATACACGAGAATGACGTGGGGCATTAAGTGTTGTTTCCGTTTTCGGAGATAACGACTATTATGGAGTTTTAGTAGCACCCGACCTTTATTTAGGCTTTGTTCAAGACTTGAGTTTTAATTGTTGAGGTTAATTTTAGAAGTCAACTGGAGGTATTACAAGTATTGAATTGTAGAAGGAGGTTTTATCCTTCATTTGAGGTAATATTGAAAGTTTTAAATTAGTTTTTTTTTTCAAATTCGAGGGTGTTATAAGTTGGTATCAAAGCTTAACTTTGAGAGATTTAGGTGTTGATTTCGGATACCTAGACTCAAACTAGTGTTCTTGTAAGTAGATGAAAGTGAGATCACCCTATAAGGCATTTTAAGATAAGATACTTTGAGGTCGATAGAGTCACTAGAATCGGGAATCATGATGAGGGTAGCAAGGATAATCATGTACGGTACGTTCATAATTGCACCTGGCCAGTGTTATGGTGAACTTACGTGTTACATGTGTATGCTTGAATCGCCTTCATGTGATGATCGATGGGGTAGTGGATAAATCCGTAATGAATAGTTGTTTGGGCAAAATTTCACCAGTCTCGACCACGACCAGAAAAGGTAAGACACATGTTATGAGCTATATCTTGTATTAAGATAAGGTCCCGACAAAGACCCAAAAAACCTCCGTCGTCCCTCCTAAAAAGGTAAGTCGAGAGTTCCTCACGACACTCGACCTCGACGTCGCCCGTTCCGCACGACCGTCACACAAGACCGTACGACCTTGACTAACTCGATTCACGACTGTTACGTTTGTTCAATGATTAATGCAGGAGTCAAAGTCATTAATGGGCAACGGTCATAACCGACGAAGAGCAATTATGAAGAGTTACAACTGGCGACCATTATGGCTGTTATCGAAGCAATCAATGAGCTAATCAAAGCACCCGAAGGCTATAAAAGATCAAGTTAAACCTCAGTTCCAGGGACCGAACACCGAACATCGAACGATAGAAGATAATCATCCCATCTCAGAAGAACTGTAAAGCCCGTATCCCGGTATGTAATTTCTTTTATTAATTCTTTTCTTTTAAGTTTGATTTAATATGGTTTCCGTTAACGGGGTTAGTCGAGTTGGACCCAATCGGTAAAAATGTCGGAATTTTGGTTAGTTGCGAGAAGATTTAAGTTGAGGGACCATTTGTGTCAAGGGCCAAAACACACATTGGTTTCGGCCCATGCAATTAGAACCGAAACCCATGTTTTTAATTTGATCATTTTGGTGTCGTGTCTTGGAAGAAAAGTGAAGAAAAGAGAACAAAAAAGAAAACCTACCCTCCCCTTTTGTTTTGTCGTCGGTCGGAGAAACAAGGAAACCGAGAGAGAGCGTCGGCCGGAGTAAGAGAGAGAGAGAGACGCCGGAGAGAGAGCGAGAGAGTTCGTCGGAAAGAAGGGAGAGTCGCCGTCGTTTCTGCCGGAAAGGGTGGAGGAGAAGCCACGTCGAGGTAATCCCGTGTTTCTGTTCTTTTCGTTGTGTTCTTCTTCGTCGGAAATTGGTAAACCACCACCACCACCGCCGCAGCCACGGCTTCCGGCGGTGGGGCCGCCGCTGCGTGCCGCCGGGTGACGACAGGAGGGGTGCGTACGTGTGCGGGTGTGTGGGTGTGTGCGGGTATGAGGTTGCGGGTAAGTCGGGATGGGCGGTGTTTTGGGTGTGGTTTCGCCGGAAGTTTTTAACCGCCGCCGCCGCCAACGGCCGCCACTGCCGGAGGTGGCAGAGGGTGGTGCACAGGCTGCTCAGCCCTTTTAATCTTAATCAATAAGTCACGGCTAGTTCCAGGTATGAATGCTAAGGCATGGCTTAATGGGTTAAGAATTAAGTTAAGCTTCTTTTGTCATTTCATGTGAAAACGTTTTTCTGCCACTGTTTTGCGACGGCCATAACTTTTCCGTCGTAGCTCGGATTGAGGCGAATCCGGTGCCCACGGTTCACATTCTGTTCCGGGCACACTTTTCGTGTTTTAGCGGAAGTCCGGTTCGGCCTCTAGCTAGGCGTAAATTGGCTGTTTATACAGCAGGTCCGGAATGGACAGTTTCGCGTTCCGTCTTAAAAAAAAAAGTCACAGTTTCTGCCACTGTTTTGGGAAAGCCATAACTTTTCATAGGAACGTCGTATTGGAGTGAAACCAGTGCCAAAATCTCCCATTCTGAGTCTAGTAAGTTTCTTATGTTTTGCGGAAAAACCAGTTCGGACCATAGCTAGTGTCAAACTGCTGTTTTGTACTGAAAGGTCCTGTTTTTCACTGTGCAGCAAGCCGGTTTTGTAAAATCCATAGTAAATTGTAGAAAAATCGTTAGAGCGCGTGCGATATGTCCCTGGAACCCTAAGACATAGAACTAACAGATTATGGAATAATAATTCTGGGTTGATGAGTTTAAGAGGGGTTAAATAGGTCCCGAACAGACCTGCGTTTTTAGAATAAAAGCTGGAATTTGTAACTTGTAATCTAGTAGTCGTGAATTTGGGCTAGGACTTCGTGGTGACGTTTGATATCACTTATTTAGGTGGAAAAAGGTGAGCTGGTGTTGGCCGGTTCGTGTTGCTGTTGAGGACATAAGCTTTGCTTTTGAGGTGAGTTCTCTCACTATATAGGATGGGAATTATATTTGTGTTGCTATAGTTCGAGTGTGTTGATTATGATTGTTTGTTGATATTATTGTGGTGTGGAATATATATATTTGTGTGTATATATTGAACTGTGATTGATGTACTTCTTGATGGATGTTCCAAGAGGTATATGCGTTTGTATAATGAGTTGTGATTATATCTTCTTGAGGGTTGTTCCAAGAAGTATAAGGCCACTTCTTGATGGTTGTTCCAAGGAGTAGGTGTATTGGTATAATGAGTTGTGATTATATCTTCTTGAGGGTTGTTCCAAGAAGTATAAGGCCACTTCTTGATGGTTGTTCCAAGGAGTAGGTGTATTGGTATAATGTGTTGTGATTATGTCTTCTTGATGGTGGTTCCAAGGAGCATAAGGATTATTATTAATCGTGTTATATATTTTCTTGATGGATGTTCCAAGAAATTTATGTGCTGGTATGTTTAAGGGTGATGCTGATATGATCTCGATCCTATGTAAGGATTGAATTTACTAAGCTTCGTGCTTACCCCTTCCCAATGTCTTATGTTTTCAGGTGCGAGTAGCAGTCGGGCATGACGGTACACACGGGCGCAAGGCGAAGATTGTTTAAATTGATTTTTAGTAAATGGGGATTTAATTATATAACTTTCTGCTGCTTAAACTTTGTTGACGGTTTTAAATAACGACGTTTATTCTTATTGTAATGGGATTTGTTAACTTTTGGTTTGATTATAATGAAATGTATCACTTTTAAAAAGTTTAAATTCCTTGTAACTTTTGGGACGTTACAACTTGGTATCAGAGCACAGCTTGAGTGAATCAAACACATCTCGGTGTGTTTGGTCTCAAGTTGCGGCTATGAAATTTTAAATTCTTTTACTAAAATCTTTTAGAATAAAGGAAAGAGGAAAACCCGTTTGGGAAACGGTGATTGAGGGCGCAGTGTGTACAGTCAGCCGACGCCATTTGGGAAGGTACAATACTTAGTGTATTTATCGCTTTCTAGATTGCCTATGTGGTTTACATTGTACTGTATGATGATTGCTTGCTAGTGGGAATTAATGCTAGTTATAATAGGTTGTTAAGCGAAGGCCCTATAGGTTGTATGCAGTAAGAATCACATAGCCTTAGAATATTTGATTTAGTTCTATTGTGCAGCTCTTGTTTGAGTCCAACCGTTCTAGGATAGAATCTTGTATTCGAATGTCTATTTGATTCACGCTGCATGCGATTGGGTATTCGTGAGGCAACTCGTTATGGCTAATAGGGATTCCGTGGTAGCAAGGGTAGTGGGAGGAGATGAAATTCCTAGTGAGCTGGGAAGAGTGTTTACATATGAGTATGTATGCTAGATTGCTTTCTAGAACATAGGAGTATGTGTGCTGGATTGTTTGGTGCTTATTACACTGTACTGCATGTTTGTTGCTTGCTAATAGGAGTTTATGCTAGCCTTGATAGGTTGTTAAGTGAATGCACTATAGGTTGTATGCGGTAGGAACCGAATAGCCCTAGAATGTCGGATTTAGTTCTATTGCGCAGCTCTTGTTTGAGTCCAACCGTTGTAGGATAGAATCTTATATTCGTACGTCTATCTGGTTTTACACTGTGTGCGACTGTGCATTCGCGAGGCGACTTGTCATGACTAGTGGGGATTTCGTCATAGCAAGGGTAGTGGAGTTGGGTGGAATTCCTAGGGAGCTAGGAAGAGTGTGTACCTATGCCGGTGCGGGCATATGTGTATAGTTTTTTGACAAGGAACTACTTGGGCACTTCGGGACGAGACTCGAAACGAGTGAGGATAGGTGTGGATGGTAGTAGTAGAGCTCCTACTATCTGAAGCACAGGATCCGTGCTCGAGTCGGGGAAAGTCACGAGGAATCCAAGGAGTTGAGCGTGAGCATTGTTAGTGTGAGTTATTATGTGCTAATAACTCGTTGTAATATCTACCCAGAATAGCCATCACAAGGAGGAACGACTATAGTAAACCTACTAGTACAGGTGTGTACTTGATTTGCTTTGATGGGATGATCGTTGGGGTAGTGTCGAAGGTTATAAATTAGTAGTCGTTGGAATAAAAGTACGATTCTAGTATTAGTCACTTGGAGTGACGATGAGGATGATGTTTGTTTCGGGCCAAGATGGATGATTGTGCTAGAATCATAGGCTTATAGAGCCGACTTTGATTTGAGGAAAATCGTAGGGATTATTTGATGTAATTTCCCAACTTGCCTAAGAGGTTTATGTTGGGAACTGAAGATTTGCTAAGTATGGTTAGTACTGCCAGAACAACATTAGTGCTGCCAGATCAAAGTTAGTACTGCTTATGCAATGGTTACTACTGCAAGACAAAGTTAATACTGCTAGATCATTGTTAGTACTGCTGATACATTAATGCTGCTGGAACAAGGTTAGTACTGCTAATCAAGTTAATGTTGTTGGATCAAGTTAATGCTGCTGGAACAAGTTAATGCTGCTGGAATGAGTTAATACTGCTAGAATGAGTTAATGCTGCTGGAGAATATTAGTACTGCTCATGCTGAATGAAGATTAATACTGCTGATGTGATAAGTTTGTTATGCGAAGATTTTGGAGATAAAGATGGAATGGATGAAGATATGCTTAAAGAAGATTCAGAAGATCAATTTATTTTTGATAGTTATCTTGTACTTATTGTGTATAAATAGATGTTGATAGATAGCTATTGAGGACACACAATATTCAAGAGTTTTAGAATACGTTTTGTTTTGAGAGAGAATTAACCTCAAGGTTTAGAACCCTATTTCTAGAGAAGTAGAAGTCGTCTTGATTGAGTCTGTTCATCAAGATTGAGGTTTGGTTGTAAGCTTGTGAGTTGAATTAGTGAATACAAACAGCTGTGTGTTTTCTGATATATTGTTCATTGATTGTGAGAATTAAAGTTCTATTCCGCAGATTCTTTAATTCTGAATTCTAGGTATTATTAGTCTTGTTAAGATTCGATCCTGAATTCTAGGTATTATTAGTCTTGTTAAGATTCGATTCTTAGAATTCTACAATCATTATGGACAATTCTTTTGAATCAAACAGTACTCTTGTTTCTAAGGTTCCCATGCTCAGACCCAATGAATTTGACATGTGGAAAATTAGAATCAAGCAGTACATTCTGCTTACTGATTATTCCATCTGGGATATCATAGAGAATGGTCCATGTGCTGAAGGAAGAACTGGACCTGATGGCAAAAGACCTCCTCCAAAGACTGATGCAGAGAGAAAAGTCAGACAAATAGAGATGAAGGCCTTAAGCACTCTGCTTTTGGCTATCCCCAATGAATATCAGCATCAATTTTAACACTGCACTGATGCTCAGATTCTGTGGAATGCATTGGAAAAGAGATTCACTGGCACCAAAAGCACCAAGAGGAATCAGAAGGCAATTCTCAAGCAGCAGTATGAAAACTTTACTTCTACTAACAATGAGTCTATGACTCAAACTTTTGATAGATTTAATAAGCTGATTGGAGAATTGGCCACAGTAGGAGTCAAGATGGAGGCTGATGATGTTAACAGAAAGTTCTTAAGATCATTAGGTGAAGAGTGGACAATGTATACTGTGTCCTTCAGACAAAATGACCAACTGGAAGATAAAGAGCTTGATGATCTTTACAATGATCTTAGAGTCTTTGAAGCAGAGGTTGAAGCCAAAAAGAATCCCTCTGGATATGTACACAATGCTGCACTTCTTTCAGCATCACCTGATTCTACTGCTAACCCTGAATCAGTTAGTGCTGCTGGAGGAGTCAATCAGGAAAAGAACAATGATTCAGTACTAGAAGCCTTCTTTTCTAGTCATGTTAATTCCTCATTGATTAATGATGACTTAGAACAGATTAATGCTGATGATCTTGAAGAGATGGATATCAAGTGGCAGATGGCTATGCTGTCTATGAGGGTGAAGAGATTCATAAAGAGGACAGGGAGAAACAACTTTTCCCAAAGAAGAGAAGATGGTGCTGGATTTGACAAGTCCAAAGTTGAATACTACAAGTGTCACAAGATGGGACACTTTTCCAGGGAATGCAGAGGTGGAACATTTCACAACAGCCATCAACAAACTCAGGCTGGAAGCTCCAATCAAAACAGAAACTCTATTCAAGCTCTTGTCTCTCAACAAGGAATGGGATTTGATTGGAGTGATCAAGCAGAAGAGGCCATCCAAAATCAAGCACTTATGGCTGAAGTTTCAGATCTTCCCACTGAGGTAAAATCTAATCTCTGTACTCAAGCTTGTATAGACACTGTTAAAAGGTATAGAGATCACAATCAGGGAATGTGTGATGACCTTAAGAGATTAGAAAAGGACAGAAAAGACTATGTAGTAATTGTAGAGAGGTTTGAAGAACAGATTAGGGCTTTTCAAGCCAATGAACTTCAACACTCCTATGATACAAACTACTGGAAGTGGGAAAAAGATGGTCTAGAGTTCCAGCTTAGAGAATCCAGGGAAGAGTGTGAGAAACTAAGAGGAGAACTTGAGAAAGTAAAACTTGATGTTGAAAAGTTTTCAAAAGCTTCTAAAGTTATGGACACCATAATAAATGCTCAAGTTCACAGTAAGATGAAAACAGGCCTAGGGTACAATGCCACACCTCCACCCTACAACGACACATACATCCCTCCTAGGTCAGATCTGTTAGAAACCATGGATAGTAAGGACTTACCTGAAGGAGCTACTAAAATAGATCCATTAGATGAAGTTGTTGTTGAGGATAAAACTGAAAAAGAAGAGGCTAAGAAAAGGAATAAGAATGTCAGTGGTGAGATTCCCTTAGAGAATTACATCAAGACTAATGAGGATGGTGGAAGTCCCTGGGATAAGAACAATGAGATGAAAAGATCTGAAAAAGGAAAGGGAGTTCATTATACACAGACCACTGTTGTGAACTCTAATACTTGTGAACATTGTTCTTGCAAGAAATCTCAAGAGAATAAGCCCCAAAAACATGATAAAAAGAGGGGAAATCAAAGAAATTGGAATAACCAGTGGGCACAAAAGCAAGGAGTTGATCTGCAAAGGATTAACAGACCAAAACCTTGTTTTATTTGTGGCAAATTGAATCATCTTGCCAAATACTGTTATTTCAATCCTATTAACCAAAAGAAAAGTTTTCAAAGAAGTTTTCAAAAATCTTCTGGTTATAGGAAGCCTGCAAGGAATAATGTGGCTAAGAAACAAGCTGAATCCAGAAGCCACATGAGAAAACAGACTGAAAAGGAATGTGTCAATATGTGGGTCCTCAAAAGCACTAATGTTAGTACTGCTACCTCAGATAGTACTGCTGACAAGGATAGTGCTGCTAGAAGCAATACTACTGCCAATACTGCTGCTAGCAGTGTTAGTGCTGCTAACTCTGTTAGTGCTGCTAACTCTGTTAGTGCTGCTAACTCTGTTAGTGCTGCTAACTCTGTTAGTGCTGCTAACTCTGTTAGTGCTGCTACCTCTGTTAGTGCTGCTAACTCTGTTAGTGCTGCTAACTCTGTTAGTACTTCTTCTAAGGTTAATACTGCTTCTAGTTTTAGTGCTGCTAGACCAATCATATTGACAAAGTTCTCCAGTACTGCAGTACCTAAGTTTGAAAATCTCATCAAAACCCAGTGCAAGTACTTTGATGAGCAAGGGAGACCCAAGACCACTTTGGCTTGGGTTCCCAATAAAAACTAATTGATTTATCTTATGTGCAGGGCAACCAACAGCTCAAGGAGAAGAGCATCTGGCATGTTGATAGTGGTTGCTCCAGGCACATGACAGGTAACATGGCCTGCCTCAAGAATTTCAAAAGAATTGATGGAGGACGTGTTGCTTTTGGGAATAATACTGAAGGAGGTAAGATAAGTGGTAAAGGTGATGTGTCAAAAGGTAAGATGACTTTTGAGGATGTTTACTATGTTGAGCAATTGAGATACAACCTGTTAAGTGTATCACAGGTCTGTGACAAGAAACATAGTATATTATTTACTGATTCAGAATGCATTATTCTTGCTCCTGGATTCAAGGTAGTTGATGAAAACATGATACTATTGAGAACTCCTAGAAAGGATAATGTGTATTGTTTAGATTTAGAAAGTGTTTCATCTGATTCATCTCTAAACTGTTTAGTTTCAAAAGCTTCAATAGATGAATCATCACTTTGGCACAGAAGGATATGTCACATGAACTTTAAAACAATGAATAAACTTGTTAAAAATAATCTTGTTAGGGGTTTACCATCAAAAGTCTATTCATGTGATGATCATTGTGTTGCATGTCTTAAAGGCAAACAACACAAAACTTCTCATAAGTCCAAAGAGATAAACACTATCTCAAATCCTCTTCAGTTGTTGCATATGGATCTGTTTGGCCCTACAAATGTCATGAGCATTGGCAAGAAATCATACTGTTTAGTTATTGTTGATGATTACTCTAGATTTACTTGGGTATATTTTCTGAGAACTAAAGATGAGACAGGTGGACTGATCAAATCGTTTATTCTTAGAATTGAAAACCAATCAAATCAAAAAGTGAAAGTCATTAGATCAGATAATGGGACTGAATTTAAAAACTTTGATCTAAACACCTTTTGTGAGGAAAAAGGAATTGAGAGACAATACAGTGCTCCTAGGACTCCACAACAGAATGGTGTTGCTGAGAGAAGGAATAGGACACTGATTGAGGCTGCTAGATCTCTGTTAGCTGATTCTAAATTACCCACTACTTTTTGGGCAGAAGCAGTTAATACTGCTTGTTATGTTCAGAACAGAGTTTTGGTAATAAAGCCCAAGAACAAGACACCTTATGAGCTTTTTCTGAAAAGGAAACCTTTTATTGGATTTTTCAAACCATTTGGGTGTCCTTGTACAATTCTCAACACCAAATCTCACTTAGGTAAGTTTGATAGCAAAGCAGATGATGGCTTTCTTGTTGGTTACTCATCTCAGAGTAAGGCTTACAGAGTATTTAATACCTCTTCTAGAATAATTGAAGAAAGTGACAATGTCAAATGCAATGAGAACACACCAAATCCTATTGGTTCAGGTCCTGATTGGCTATTTGACATTGATTTACTCACTAATTCTTTGGGTTTCAGTAGTGATGTAAATGCAGGACAAAGGGATGCTCCACTCCCTACCATTGATCCTGTTGACTTCTGTGAACCAGAAAAGGAAGCTGATCCCATTCAGAATTCAGAAGAGAGAAGAATAGAGGAAAATCAGACTTCAAGAGAGTCTGAAGTGTCTGAAGAAGCTGTAGAAGATCCAGACTTAAATGAGTCAAATCTGGATGGAAACTTAGTTGAGGAACCTGGTCATCCATCAAGAACTCAGAAAAATCATCCTCCTGAGTTGGTTATAGGAGACATTGCTTCTCCCATGATGACTAGGAATCAAAGCAGACTTCAAGAGCTACAAGATCAGCAGAATACAGTTAATACTGTACTTACTTGCTTTCTATCCCAAATTGAGCCCAAAAAGGCTTATGATGCTATGAAAGATCCAAGTTGGATAGAAGCAATGCAAGAGGAGCTGCTACAGTTTAAATTACAGAATGTTTGGGACTTGGTGAACCTTCCAAAAGGTCATAGAGCAATTGGCACCAAGTGGATTTTCAGAAACAAGAAGGATGACAGAGGAATTGTGATCAGAAACAAAGCAAGGCTGGTTGCACAAGGATATACTCAGGAAGAGGGCATAGACTATGAGGAAGTCTTTGCTCCAGTGGCCAGGATTGAAGCAATTAGGCTATTTCTAGCCTATGCCTCATACATGAAATTCAAGGTCTACCAAATGGATGTAAAAAGTGCTTTTCTGTATGGAAGTATTGATGAAGAAGTATATGTCTGTCAACCCCCTAGATTTGAGAATCCATTGCACCCTGACAGAGTGTACAAGCTGAAGAAGGCACTTTATGGTTTACATCAAGCCCCAAGAGCATGGTATGACACCCTGTCTACCTATCTCTTGGAAAATGACTTTGAAAGAGGAGTCATTGACAAGACCTTGTTCATTAAGAGGAGAAAGAAATACACACTACTTGTTCAGATCTATGTGGATGACATCATCTTTGGATCCACAAATGATCACATGTGTAAAGAGTTTGAAGAGTTAATGCACAAGAGATTCAAGATGAGTTCCATGGGAGAACTTACTTTCTTCCTTGGGCTTCAGGTGAAACAGAGGAAAGATGGGATTTTCATAAGCCAATCCAAATATGTGAAAGACATTCTGGACAAGTATGGTTTAACAGACTCAAAGCCAGCAAGCACACCAATGGAGACACACAAACAGATCACTGCAGATCTTGAGGGGGAGGATGTGGATGTCCATCATTACAGATCTATGATTGGATCACTCATGTATCTCACAGCCTCTAGACCAGACATTATGTTTCCAGTATGTGTTTGTGCCAGATTTCAGGTTTCACCTAAGCAATCACACATGCATGCAGTCAAAAGAATTTTTAGATACCTAAGAGGGCAACCTAGATTAGGTCTTTGGTATCCTTATGAATCTTCATTTGACTTGCTTGCATACTCAGACAGTGACTTAGGTGGAGCTAACATGGATAGGAAGTCTACTTCAGGTGGATGTCAGTTTTTGGGTGCAAGACTTGTATCATGGCAGTGTAAGAAACAAACCACAGTGTCCTTATCTACAACAGAAGCTGAGTATATAGCTGCTGCAAGTTGCTGTTCTCAGGTGTTATGGATTCAGAATCAGATGTTGGACTATGGGGTAACATTTCTTCACACTCCAATCTTCATTGACAACAACAGTGCCATTAGCATTGTTAACAATCCTGTCAAGCACTCAAAAACAAAGCACATAGAGATCAGGTATCACTTTATTAGAGACTGTAATGAAAAGAAATTGATTCAAGTTGCTAAAGTTCATACCAATGACCAGTTTGCAGATCTATTCACAAAAGCTTTTGATGTGGGTAGATTCACTTTCTTGGTAACAAGTGTGGGCATGATCAACCTTGAATAAATTCATTTTTTTAATTTTTTATACCTGTATTTCTTTGTATATTTGGTGCTACTAACTAGTTTTCTCAGAACCTCAGTATGACTCAGATGGACAAGTGCTGCAAAGTGTAAGTATAGTTACTACTGCCAGTGCAGAGTTACTACTGCCAGTGCAGAGTTACTACTGCTTAGTAGTTAATACTGCTTTGTGGTTACTACTGCTTAGTAGTTAATACTGCTTTGTGGTTAATACTGCTTTGTAGTTAATACTGCTTAGTCGTTACTACTGTTTAGTAGTTAATACTGCTTTGTGGTTAATACTGCTTAATAGTTAATACTGCTTTGAAGTTAATACTGCTTAGTAGTTAATACTGCTTTGAAGTTAATACTGCTTAGTAATTAATACTGCTTAGTAGTTAATACTGCCTTGTAGTTAATACTGCTCTGTAGTTAATACTGCTTAGTAGTTAATACTGCTTCGTAGTTAATACTGCTTGTGTAGTTAATACTGCTGTGTAGTTAATACTGTCTCGCAGTTAATACTGTTCAGTCGTTAATACTGCTAAGTCGTTAATACTGCTTTTAAAGAAAATCAGGGCTAATACTGCTATAAATACTCTTTCAGCCCGCCAAAGTTCATAACGTCTCTTTGCATTAAATTTTTCTCTCTCTCGTTCTAACCTTTTCTCCCTAGAATCTCTGTGTTTTCTATCCAAATCCTCAGGAATAATGACGACAATGGAGTTTGTCGATGAGCACAATGAGATTGCGATGCTTCAGAAGCCAAAGCAGGCCGCAGGATTTCATGATATTGTGGATTTTCTCAAGTCCACACACATCTCTCATGCCCTAACAGTGTGCCCAACAATATATATCGAGCATCAAAAGCAATTTTGGGAGAATGCTACTGTTATACTCGAAGATGGGCAGAAAATCATTCGAACAAGGGTTTGTGACAAACCCTTGAAGGTCACAGAGGAGGTTATTCGCATCACTCTTCACTTAGATGATGCCTCAGGTATAATCTATCTCTCTAATGATGAACTTTTCTCGACCTTACAAAGCATGGGGTATGAAGGTCCCATTGGAACTTTTAAATTCTACAAGTCAAAGTTTTTCACCCAATGGCGATTTTTTGTTCATACTCTTATGCATTGTATTTCAAAGAAAACAACTGGATGGAGTGAGTTTAGCAGTACCATTGCTTATGCCTTGGTCTGCTTAGCCACTGCCAGAAAGTTCAATTTTTCAGCCATGATTTTTAATGATCTTGTGGCAAACCTAGAATCCAAAAAGAGATTTTACATGTATCCCAGGTTTGTCCAAGAAGTGATTAACCATGAATTGACGGATTTGCCTCAGTCTGCTGAGGTATATGTGCCAAAATCCCCTAAAGGGAAAGTTTTCTCAAATATGAGAAGACTTCCTAGGGACTCGGAAGGAGTTGACACACCATTGTTCTCTACAATGATGGTTGTGTCCCACACCACTGAAGGTATGGCATCAGGGTCAAGGCCCCCATTAGACACACCCACTGATGACCAATCCCAACCTTCCCTCACCAAAGAAATCCCACAGTCCATTCTTTTAAGACCCAATCCCAAAATCACCAAGAAGTTTGAAAGAAGAAAGGTGCACAAGGTTCCTTCCCTTGATGTACCTCCTAAAAGCCCAAAGCCTTTAAGCCCTCTAGTGGAGCATTCTCCATTAGAGAATATCGAAAGAGAAACCACATGGGTGTCTCCCAACCCCAAGAAGGTGCTCTCTAAGGAGAAGGATGAGCATGTGGGCTGCAAGGCTGCCACTACTTCTGCTAGCAAAGAGAAGGACACTGGTAACATCACTAAGACCTTCCCCACGGCAACTCAGAATGTGAAAACATTCAGAGGACCCAGGCGCCAAGAAACCATGGGAGTAGGCAGTGCTTTTGCTAGGCAAAGGACACCTACTAAAATTTCCAGTGATCCTTTAACGGAGGTAAACACTCCTAAACAGGGTGAGGATAGATACACTTATGAGGAATTGATGGAAACCATTGCCAACATCAACATTGATGTCATGAATCAGCAGAAGGAGATTGATGAGCTTAAAAAGGTGATTCTTTATCAACACACCAAGATAGAGAAAAATAAGAAGATGATCACCAAGCTGCTGCAAAGAAGAAAGAAAGCTCAGTATGTTCTGAGAAGGAGAAGATCAACCACTGATGCTTCCAAAAAGGGGGAGTTGGAAACTGAACTAAACATGGAGGATGCAAAGGTTGAGGGGGAGAATGAGCATAAGGTTGAGGGGGAGGCTGAGCAGGTTGCAGAAGTTGCAAAGGAAGCAGAAAGTGAGAAAGCAGCAGTAACTGAAGCAGCAGAAACCACAGAAAAAGCAGTAGAAACAGTTAATGCTGCAGTATCTGAGATTGAAGCAGCAGTAACTGAAATTATACATAGTCTTGTTGATGCAGCAGTATCTGACAGTGAGAAGGAAGCAGTATCTGTGTCTACAGTAACTAAATCTGAGATTGAAGCAGAGGTATTTGAGATGGTGAAAGCAGCAGTATCAAAGATTTTAAAAGAAGCAGTAACAGAAAGAGTAGCAGAAATGGTTAATGCTGCTAGTCAAAAAGCAGCAGAAACCATTCAAGCAGCAGAAATGGTTAATGCTGCTAGTCAAAAAGCAGCAGAAACCATTCAAGCAGCAGAAATGGTTAATGTTGCTGAAAAACATAAGGCAGCAGAAACCATCCCTGAAGCAGCAGAAACAAAGGAAACAGCTGAAACCATTCCTGAAGCTATTAAAACACTCAAAAGAACCAAGATGATGTCAAACAAAAGACCAAGAACAAAGTCTATAGCTTCAAAGAAGAAAGTTGTAAAGAAGCCTAGGGTGGAACCCAGTGTAGAAGAAGCTAAGGAGGAAATTGTGAAAGAGAAAGCTGATCATAAAGTTGCTGAAGAAGAAGTGGCAACTCCATCAGGTCAACCAAGCAATGTACAATCACCAACAAATACTCAATGTGATATGTATATTACTGTGGTTGATTCTAGTCCTATCAAAGTTAAACCATTAGCTTCTATGGCTCCTGAAATCATCTTCTGGGATACTTTGAAAGATCAGAGAAAGGAGTACATTAGAGTAAAAAGAGCAGATGGGAAGTTTGAGGTCAGTTCTACATGGGGAAGACTTTTAAGGATGTGCTCTAGATCAGACTTGGAAGAGATGTTCAAAGTGGGAATGAAGCTTTATGGAAATATGCTGACTGAGAATGGAATGTCTATCACCTAAATGGTACTTGAATTCTTGTGTCTAATGTTCAATACAGAAGCAGTTAAGTATTTGACAGAAAGGCAATTTCAAGTTGTTACTAAATGGATGCTTATTGAAAACTGTGGTGTGTATGTCATAACTCTTGACAATGCATATCATGAGTATTATTTGGTGGATAAAATATACAAGCACAGCATGAAAAGGTTGGATGGAATGCTAAAAACTAAGTTGGTGAGTGACAAAGATTCTAAGATGGCAAGATACCTGGTAAGAAGGATCATCAATCAAAGTTTGGGATTGAATCCTGACTTGTGTGTTCAAGATTAAGTTTTGGAAGCATCATCATCTGAAGAACTTGACTTCTCTGTCTAAAAGTCAAGTTAGGGGGAGATTGTTGGGAACTGAAGATTTGCTAAGTATGGTTAGTACTGCCAGAACAACATTAGTGCTGCCAGATCAAAGTTAGTACTGCTTATGCAATGGTTACTACTGCAAGACAAAGTTAATACTGCTAGATCATTGTTAGTACTGCTGATACATTAATGCTGATGGAACAAGGTTAGTACTGCTAATCAAGTTAATGCTGCTGGATCAAGTTAATGCTGCTGGAACAAGTTAATGCTGCTGGAATGAGTTAATACTGCTAGAATGAGTTAATGTTGCTGGAGAATATTAGTACTGCTCATGCTGAATGAAGATTAATACTGCTGATGTGATAAGTTTGGTATGCGAAGATTTTGGAGATAAAGATGGAATGGATGAAGATATGCTTAAAGAAGATTCAGAAGATCAATTTATTTTTGATAGTTATCTTGTACTTATTGTGTATAAATAGATGTTGATAGATAGCTATTGAGGACACGCAATATTCAAGAGTTTTAGAATACGTTTTGTTTTGAGAGAGAATTAACCTCAAGGTTTAGAACCCTATTTCTAGAGAAGTAGAAGTCGTCTTGATTGAGTCTGTTCATCAAGATTGAGGTTTGGTTGTAAGCTTGTGAGTTGAATTAGTGAATACAAACAGCTGTGTGTTTTCTGATATATTGTTCATTGATTGTGAGAATTAAAGTTCTATTCCGCAGATTCTTTAATTCTGAATTCTAGGTATTATTAGTCTTGTTAAGATTCGATCCTGACAGTTTAAATGTCCGGATGACGTTAGTGGATCGGAGAGATTTGGAGGAGTAGGAGTCGAGGCGTAGAATGCCGACTAAGTCATGCACAAAGTTTGATTTTGAAATAGATTGCATTATCTAATTCTTGTGTTCAAATCCTTTTATGGTTGGTGTTTGGAATTTTGGGAAATGTTCAGCACACACACAAGATTTTGAATTATGGTTTTGAAAGTGCATGAAATCGTTTTATCACGGGAGTTGCAATCTTTGTTAGAATTTGTATCATTTCGTTATTTTTCAACGATATCCGTGTTTTGTGGTGTTTAAAATGTTGGGCAAGTGACTACGACTTGTGACTTTAACATTGGAACTCCTCCACATATGTTAGAGTTGAGACGGAAAGTTACATTCCACGATGTCTGTATAAAACTATTTGAGTGATTTGGTTAAAATAAGTTTTGTTTTACGGCATGTTGAGTCATGTGGGTTTAATTTCACGAGGTGCATATCTCATTTGTTTATGTGACCATTTGGGGAAATCTTGGAAATCAATTTAAAGAACCCCACCTTTTGAGATTTTATGAGATTTTAGTCGATATTTTCAAATGATGGAAACGGATTGGTTTTTATCTTTAAGTTGAAACTTGCACGAGACAGTTGTGTTTTAACAAAAATATATTGTAAACCGTTTCATCGTTTTGTATGACTAGCCGACGAGCGTAAAAATTTGTTGGTGAACCCTGTGCCACGACATTTTATGTTTAAAAAGAGAAATTTTGGGGTCAAATGTCGTGGGACTGATTTTGAAATTATGTGCACACTTTTGTCGCACCCGGTGTAAGGTCGAGCGGTTACTTTAAGTACATGTCATGAGTCAATCCAAACTAGAACCGTGACGGTTCATTTTTAAAGAAATTATTCATTACGCTTTGTGTTTTGTAAGTAAACTGAACGGCAATAGAATGAGTTTCAACATGATTTTACTATGTGAGACGAGTGTGTCCATTTTTGCGTAACTACCGACCTGGTAATAGTAGTTTTATTGCATACGGTCGTTTTGAAATGAAAAATCTTGACGTTAAAAATATTTTGTAAATGATTTTGTAAACCATTTGGGAAAGGCGCTTTTAAGTGTTATGTGTCATTTTGAGAATTTTTAAGGGTGTGAGTCCTTTTGGAAAACTTTATTTAAACGCGTTTTGACCGATTTATGGGTCTAGCAAGCGTGAAGCATTTTGCTCGGTTTTGACTTTGAGATAGTCATGGGTCAATTGCACGTTGAGCATTTACGTGTTTGGGTGAGTGAGTCATTCCGTGATAGGCATGTTGTTGGTAGACTGTTTGCATTGGATCCTTGGTCACGTTAGTCAGTCGTTGGTAATGGTCGGTTGGGTATCTCGGGGTGGGACCCCGGTATTCTTGTGTTATGACCTTGACTTTCCAGTAGGCACTGGGAGGATATAGTCTTGGGCACTTACCTGGGAGGTAGTTCCGATGTGCCGGGCCTTGAGACGTACCTGGGAGGTAGACGTTAAGGTGTATCTTGATACGGTGTAACTAGGATTCGTAGAGCGAGTGTGGAGGATAAGTAGACGGTGGAAGGTTGGGTATTCCATGCGTATTGGAACTGTAGGCCGAATAGTATCGGTTAAGGGATTGATGCCCTTTGTATTTAAGAGCATAAATGCGCAATAGCCTTTTTGAGGTAAATAGTATATTTAGGTGTCGACTTTTGGGCTTGAGGCCAAACACCTTTAGTGTAATCGGGGAATTGTAGTCGATTTTAAGGTAAGTATGGTGATAGTAGTAGTAACCCTGAGATGCTTACTTGTGATGAATGTTTATAGTGGAATGACCTTCGTGAGTGTTTTTAAATTTACTGGTTCGATGATTCGTGTGAAATAAATTTTGGGAGTTTATTAGAACTCGTGGAAGTTAATTGACAGATGATGGTAGGAATGACCGGATTCGAGTATCCAGTAGGGTATATGGGTGAGCAACGTTAGAATGGTTAGAGCTTGAAATTTGGAATCGGGATGTATGGAATATCTAAGGTTGGGAGACAACCGAAGTCGTTTGACTAGGAATGATTCCAGTTGTTGGAGTGTTCTTCCGATCGTATTTTAAGTGTTCTTGAAAGAGTTTTGTTGGTAAGAAAAGTATTCGAGAAATTCTAGTCGGGGTGAGAAATTTAGATTCTAGTTGAGGAAAGTCCAGTGGCAGCACCGAAGGGGTCTCAAAGCTTAACTTTGAGAGATTTAGGTGTTGATTTTGGATACCTAGACTCAAACTAGTGTTCTTGTAAGTAGATGAAAGTGAGATCACCCTATAAGGCATTTTAAGATAAGATACTTTGAGGTCGATAGAGTCACTAGAATCGGGAATCATGATGAGGGTAGCAAGGATAATCATGTACGATACGTTCATAATTGCACCTGGCCAGTGTTATGGTGAACTTACGTGTTACATGTGTATGCTTGAATCGCCTTCATGTGATGATCGATGGGGTAGTGGATAAATCCTTAATGAATAGTTGTTTGGGCAAAATTTCACCAGTCTCGACCACGACCAGAAAAGGTAAGACACATGTTATGAGCTATATCTTGTATTAAGATAAGGTCCCGACAAAGACCTAAAAAACCTCCGTCGTCCCTCCTAAAAAGGTAAGTCGAGAGTTCCTCACGACACTCGACCTCGACGTCGCCCGTTCCGCACGACCGTCACACAAGACCGTACGACCTTGACTAACTCGATTCACGACTGTTACGTTTGTTCAATGATTAATGCAGGAGTCAAAGTCATTAATGGGCAACGGTCATAACCGACGAAGAGCAATTATGAAGAGTTACAACTGGCGACCGTTATGGCTGTTATCGAAGCAATCAATGAACTAATCAAAGCACCCGAAGGCTATAAAAGATCAAGTTAAACCTCAGTTCCAGGGACCGAACACCGAACATCGAACGATAGAAGATAATCATCCGATCTCAGAAGAACTGTAAAGCCCGTATCCCGGTATGTAATTTCTTTTCTTAATTCTTTTCTTTTAAGTTTGATTTAATATGGTTTCCGTTAACGGGATTAGTCGAGTTGGACCCAATCGGTAAAAATGTCGGAATTTTGGTTAGTTGCGAGAAGATTTAAGTTGAGGGACCATTTGTGTCAAGGGCCAAAACACACATTGGTTTCGGCCCATGCAATTAGAACCGAAACCCATGTTTTTAATTTGATCATTTTGGTGTCGTGTCTTGGAAGAAAAGTGAAGAAAAGAGAACAAAAAAGAAAACCTACCCTCCCCTTTTGTTTTGTCGTCAGCCGGAGAAACAAGGAAACCGAGAGAGAGCGTCGGCCGGAGTAAGAGAGAGAGAGAGACGCCGGAGAGAGAGCGAGAGAGTTCGTCGGAAAGAAGGGAGAGTCGCCGTCGTTTCTGCCGGAAAGGGTGGAGGAGAAGCCACGTCGAGGTAATCCCGTGTTTCCGTTCTTTTCGTTGTGTTCTTCTTCGTCGGAAATTGGTAAACCACCACCACCACCGCCGCAGCCACGGCTGCCGGCGGTGGGGCCGCCGCTGCGTGCCGCCGGGTGATGGCAGGAGGGGTGCGTACGTGTGCGGGTGTGTGGGTGTGTGCGGGTATGAGGTTGCGGGTAAGTCAGGATGGGCGGTGTTTTGGGTGTGGTTTCGCCGGAAGTTTTTAACCGCCGCCGCCGCCAACGGCCGCCACTGCCGGAGGTGGCAGAGGGTGGTGCACAGGCTGCTCAGCCCTTTTAATCTTAATCAATAAGTCACAGCTAGTTCCAGGTCTGAATGCTAAGGCATGGCTTAATGGGTTAAGAATTAAGTTAAGCTTCTTTTGTCATTTCATGTGAAAACGTTTTTCTGCCACTGTTTTGCGACGGCCATAACTTTTCCGTCGTAGCTCGGATTGAGGCGAATCCGGTGCCCACGGTTCACATTCTGTGCCGGGCACACTTTTCGTGTTTTAGCGGAAGTCCGGTTCGGCCTCTAGCTAGGCGTAAATTGGCTGTTTATACAGCAGGTCCGGAATGGACAGTTTCGCGTTCCGTCTTAAAAAAAAGTCACAGTTTCTGCCACTGTTTTGGGAAAGCCATAACTTTTCATAGGAACGTCGTATTGGAGTGAAACCAGTGCCAAAATCTCCCATTCTGAGTCTAGTAAGTTTCTTATGTTTTGCGGAAAAACCAGTTCGGACCATAGCTAGTGTCAAACTGCTGTTTTGTACTGAAAGGTCCTGTTTTTCACTGTGCAGCAAGCCGGTTTTGTAAAATCCATAGTAAATTGTAGAAAAATCGTTAGAGCGCGTGCGATATGTCCCTGGAACCCTAAGACATAGAACTAACAGATTATGGAATAATAATTCTGGGTTGATGAGTTTAAGAGGGGTTAAATAGGTCCCGAACAGACCTTCGTTTTTAGAATAAAAGCTGGAATTTGTAACTTGTAATCTAGTAGTCGTGAATTTGGGCTAGGACTTCGTGGTGACGTTTGATATCACTTATTTAGGTGGAAAAAGGTGAGCTGGTGTTGGCCGGTTCGTGTTGCTGTTGAGGACATAAGCTTTGCTTTTGAGGTGAGTTCTCTCACTATATAGGATGGGAATTATATTTGTGTTGCTATAGTTCGAGTGTGTTGATTATGATTGTTTGTTGATATTATTGTGGTGTGGAATATATATATTTGTGTGTATATATTGAACTGTGATTGATGTACTTCTTGATGGATGTTCCAAGAGGTATATGCGTTTGTATAATGAGTTGTGATTATATCTTCTTGAGGGTTGTTCCAAGAAGTATAAGGCCACTTCTTGATGGTTGTTCCAAGGAGTAGGTGTATTGGTATAATGAGTTGTGATTATATCTTCTTGAGGGTTGTTCCAAGAAGTATAAGGCCACTTCTTGATGGTTGTTCCAAGGAGTAGGTGTATTGGTATAATGTGTTGTGATTATGTCTTCTTGATGGTGGTTCCAAGGAGCATAAGGATTATTATTAATCGTGTTATATATTTTCTTGATGGATGTTCCAAGAAATTTATGTGCTGGTATGTTTAAGGGTGATGCTGATATGATTGCGATCCTATGTAAGGATTGAATTTACTAAGCTTCGTGCTTACCCCTTCCCAATGTCTTATGTTTTCAGGTGCGAGTAGCAGTCGGGCATGACGGTACACACGGGCGCAAGGCGAAGATTGTTTAAATTGATTTTTAGTAAATGGGGATTTAATTATATAACTTTCCGCTGCTTAAACTTTGTTGACGGTTTTAAATAACGACGTTTATTCTTATTGTAATGGGATTTGTTAACTTTTGGTTTGATTATAATGAAATGTATCACTTTTAAAAATTTTAAATTCCTTGTAACTTTTGGGACGTTACAAGAACACTACAAGCAAAGAACTCTCACTCGAAGAATCGCTCCCGACGCACAAAGAATCGCTCTCGAACAACAGTTTACACATTGTTTTCACACACGACGCACATTGTTTTTACATTTCAAACACTTGTACTTTACATTTCGAAGTGTTTCCCTTCATTTGTATTGTAATCTCTGTACGATCGACACCTGGAACACCAAGGACATCACCCCTGATTGGCGACCATAGTGCAGCGACGACATCCACTGTCGTCCGCGGGTTTTTTCCTTGTTGAGTTTTTTCCTGCGTCATCAAATCCTCTGTCTCGTCTCTATTTTTATCTTTGTCGCACGCTTTTGTCGAACGATTCCTTCCTTTAGTTGTTAAAGCCCACATCGACCTTAAGTTGTCCCTTTGGTGCGATTTTTGGCATTAACAGTTTGGCGCCATCCATGGGACCCCATCTAGAGAAAATCTTCGACAAACGTGCGTCTTGCTAACGGGTTCTTGGAGTTTTCTTTGTTCTTTGTTTCAGGAAAATGGCAGCCCCTGGAAATCAGCAGCATGTCATTGCCCAGATGTACCAGGAGCTCGAAGTCACTCGAAATCAAATCAACGCCATGGCGGAGCAAAGCCGTAGAGCAGCTGAGGAGATCGCACGACTAAGGAATCCCTCTGGACCTCAGAATGGTCCTAGGCCATTCGTTCAAAATCCAGGCCAAGGATCGTTCGGTCAGAATGGTCCTCGACCATTCGCGCATAACCCAGGTCCAGGATCAGCTCCGTTCGCTCAGAACCAACATCCAGGTCCGTTCATGCAGAACCAGCAGCCGGGGTCGTTCAACCCAAATCCCCAATTCGAGACGGTTCCTCCTCAGCACATAAGGCCACCACCCATGCAGAACGAGTTGCAGCCATTTCAGAATGGGTCGCAGCCATTTCAGAATGGGTCGCAGCCGTATTTCGTTCCTTTCAACGGAGACGCCAATGGCTCGTCGCATGGCAATGGCACCAGTTCAGGAATCAATTTGCAAACAGGGGCAAATCTCGACCCCAATGACCCCGTCGCCCAGCGATTGAAAATGCTAGAAGATCAGAACGAGCGCGTCCTATCTTTGCTCGCCAAGCTACCTGGGGCAGCCGTGCCCGTTGATGTCAAACCTCGATCAGGATTTCAGGCGTCGCCCTTTATCGATGAGATCGCGACCATCGAGGTCCCAAAGAAGTACAACGTCCCCGCCTTCACGCCCAAGTATTCGGGAGTGACTGATCCGACAGAGCACATCGCGCAGTATAAGCAGATCATGTGGACGGTCTCGATCCCACACATGTATCAAGAGGTCTGTATGTGCAAAAGCATCGGTGCGACTCTCACTGGTCCTGCTCTCCAGTGGTTGATCAATCTCAAACCCAAGTCCATCGGGTCGTTCGCTGAATTGGTCAACCAATTCTCCTAGCAATTCGCCAGCAGTCGCAAGATGGAGAAGCAGACCAGTGACCTGTATTACGTCGTGCAGAAGACCAATGAGTCTATCCGCAGTTATTTCAATCGATTCAATGCGGAGATGATCAGCATTCGCAATTGTGACATCAAGACTGCAATTGAAGCCTATAAGCGTGGTCTGGACGACAGCTCAGGTTTATACACTGACCTGACCAAGTATCCTCCGGAGAATTTTAAAGACGTCCGAGCTCGAACCCTAGTGTACATGAGGGTAGAGGAAGACGCTGCCTTTCGTCACAAGCATACCGACGACAAGAGGTCGTTAGGTGTAAGGAAGCCAGAGTTCAAGATGAAAGCTATTTCCAAAATAGAGCCCGCACGTCATATCTCGAACGTCCGATTCAAGACAAAAGCAGAGGCTAAGACCGCGACCAAATTTCCTCAATACCCCAAGATATCCTCTTATGGATTCAAAGGATCCACTAAAGATTTGGTCGAAGCTCTGAAAACCGCCCAGGCGACTATTCGATGGCCAAAGAAGTCCGATCAGGACGACGCTAAGAAAGACAAATCTAAATGGTGTGACTTTCATGTCGACCATGGTCATGTGAAGGATGATTGCATAACTCTCAAAAAAGAACTAGCGTATCATGTCCCGAAAGGAAATCTCAAAGATATCATCGATGACATCGTTACTCCAACTAGCGACCATTGACCGTCAACCCCCGAGCATGCAAAGGTCGTCAATTGCATCACTGGTGGTTCCGATGTGTGTGGTCTGGCGTACTCCGTGGCCAAGCGTCACGCCAGTCAAGCACCTGACGATCGGCCTGTCCCGCGTTCATCAAGGCCTAAAGGAGATCTGGAGTTGGAAACTATGAAGGTCGTATTCGACCAAGACGACCTCGGTGACTCGTATCAGAAGCATCATGACGGGTTGATCATTCAACTCACGATTGGTAATTGTTTAACCCGTCGAGTCTTGATCGATGGGGGCAGTTCAGCGAACGTCATTTTCATTGACACCATCAAGGCCATGGGAATCGATCGTTCGGAAATCACCCGACGTTCGACAACTTTGGTCGGTTTCAATGGAGAAGCGACGAGCACCTTTGGAGATATCATCTTGCCCGTCTATGCCGGAGGAATCAACAAGCAGACCAAGTTCAGTGTCATCGACTGTGCGTCGGCCTATAACATCATCTTAGGTCGACCATGGATCCATGAAATGAAAGCCGTTCCCTCGACGTATCACCAGACTCTGAAGTTCCCTACGCCGTGGGGAATCCAGGAGATAAAAAGTGAGCCGAAAGTCGCTCGTGATTGCTATAAAACCACTCTGAAGCCGCGAAAATAGACCTTCTATTGTGGCGACTCACGACGACATTTAGTGTATCGTCTTAAAATCGCCACAAGGGGGCAAGATGGTAGCAATAATCAAGACGTCCCACGTAGTCAGGGCACGACGCGTCAGAAAAGGTACGTCTTCTAAACCCTTTTCTATTTTTTTCATACGATTTTTTAACAATGACGGTTACTGACTTAAGCATTGGAGGGTCGTTGGTTAGCCAACGACCAACCTCTGACATTGTTTATTCTGCAGAATCGCACGACAATAATCAAACGACTCTAGTTTCGCAAGGTCGCACGACATAAACAATCAGGTCTATGACTTGATCATCCTTCTACAGGGGCACACGATTCAAATTAATCGCACGACTTAGTCGTACGATCGCGAAGTCTAACGACCTCATGATCTAAGTTTCTTAACTTAGAAAAATTTCATACTCCGAATGTATGCTTTAGTCGCATGTGCTTATGTTTATATATACGATTTAAAAGTCTTATGGCTTACGTTCCAGTTACTGTGTTACAATAGATGCCTAAGTCGCACGATTCCTTGTATATTTTTACTTTATTAATTTGACAGTCGATGTGATATTTTATAAAACGCAAGTTCAAAAGAAGCCCGAATTTCATTCACCGAATAAACCGTCAATTACATTTCGACCACCAACGGTCGATCAATAAAAGCGAAAATAACAAAATTCCTAAACTTGAGGAGGAGCATCAGTCGCATCCTTGCCTGAGGTCCCGCCCTGAAGACCTCCGTCCACCACCTCCTCCTCGATCTCTTTCTCATCATCCGAATCAAGGTCTCTCACCGACCCGACGCCCTTCAAGTAAATGTCGAGCTCTTCCGATGCCGAAGCAAGAGGATCCTTCCCCGACAGATGTCGCCTCATGATTGCCGCCCTAGCAGTCAGACGAGCTATGGCAAAAACGGACTTACCCTCGTCCTTAGCAGCTTGTACCTCTTTCTCCAGACCCTCTACCTTGGACTTAGAATCCTCAGCTTCCTTTGTAGTTGTAGCCAAAGATTCTTTAATCCTCTCTATCTCCTCCCTCTGGTCGGCAATGATGGATAAGGAATGCGTTAAGCGATGACTGACATCATCCTTCGCACAACCGACGACCTGTAAATGTTTCCGGGCGTCATCCAAACGTTTTAACAGAGCCTCTTCGCGCTCTGCGGCGACCTTCGCCCTATCCGACGCCGCATTCTCCCTCTCGTGCGCAGCAGACATTAAATCCTTTATCTTCATTGTCTCACCCCGCAAAGCTAGGGAAGCCTGGAACGCCTGAAAAACCATAAAATGACTATGGTAAATAAACATACAACACCGACAACGACACCGACAACAGCGACGAATGAACCAAGTCTTGAAAGAAAGACTTACCATAAAAGCCAGCTCGGCGACATGAGCTCCCGTCTCCTCGATAGGAAACCCCACGAAACGCTCCCTGAAAGAAGGGAGCAGATATTTCCCCAGGTGAGGAAATAAGTTTGTCCCGTCTAGGACACTGCTGGCCATAAAGTCCGACGGCAATGTAAAATTAACCGTCGTGACCTTAGCCCCTCCTGTCGGCTGATCCTTGCCCTTGCTGGCCGACAAAGGATCTGACGTGGCTGACGGGGACTTCGCTGTTTCCGCCAGAGGCGCAGAACTAATAGGTGTCGCACTGATCGCATCAGAAGATGACTTCTTGGGCGATGCGACCTTCGCCTTCTCAGGCGTAACGACTCTAGACGAGTCGGGAACTCCCGAAGACGATTCCCTCGGAATCGTCGTCCGCGTCTTCTTCGGAACATCTGGACCAGCGGACATAAGCTTCTGCCTCTGCTCCTTGCCCTTATGAGCAAGCTCGAGCTCAGCTGCTCTTTTAGCAGAGACACGCGACATCCGTGGTTGAGACTCCCCTAGAAGCCACAGAAGAATAAAAATTATGAAAATCAAGGGAAGAAGATTCGAATTAACACAGAAAGAAATAAGAAGTGCTGAACTCTAAGAACGCATCGATATTTGCTTGAGAATTAGCATAAGGCTTCACGTCCTCGAACTTTATGGCTGTCGACATATAAAAAACAAGTTAAAAACCAAAAAACGCAGACGACAGACAACAAAAGTACAAAGCTCACCCGATGTATTCCAGCTGGCCCTAATCCAATCACTCTCAGAGTCAAGGGTCGACTTACGCACAAATACGTACCGAGTCTTCCACCCGCGATCGTTCACAGCGGTCCTAAGGACCAGAACCCGATCACCTTTAAGTCTAGAGTATAAACTGCAGCGATGACTCCCATCCTTCTTGGCTTGATAAGTCAAAAGGAGGTCACGTACATTCATGGGAGATTCCCAATTCTTAGTGACACGCTCGATCACTTGTACAACTCGCCAAAACTGGGGCATTAGCTGACCCGATGCTAAGTCAAATTCTAGCATAAAAGCCTTAGCTAGAGGTGAGTAGGGCCATTCAAAGCCAATCTTAAAGGGATATTCGTATATCACGATATAACCCTTGGGACATTCGTTCGATCGAATCTGACCTGCGCAAATTAATTCGACCCACACAGGGATTTTAGCTAAACTCCTAAGGTCATTAAGATCCGTTTGTTCTTGAATATTGCTCTCAGGGTCCATCGACACCTCTAAAAACAGACTGGTGAATTCGAAGAAATCGTACCTTATATATATAAGTGCTCTAAGACCTCGAAAAACCTAACTAAGTCGCAGATTCTCGCATGATTAGTAATGATCAGGCAAGGAACGGCAAGAAGATCAAGAGGAAATCTTCGCTTAAGACTCTTCGAAATCGTAAAACAGAATATACCCATTGAGGTCTCTATTTATGCGAACGATCGAATCCCTTGATGATCGCCACGCATCCCCGTCTTTTCGTATGACCACATGGATCGTCGACACCTGTCATCGACAGCTGGTAAGCACCATCGTGCGTCGGCATGACGTCACGACTCCATCCTCTCTTCGATTTCCCTCTCTAGTTTGAATTGAACCGTTTCAGTTCCAAAACAACCAAGGTATTTTTCAACACAAGACCCTGAACACCCGACAAGCAAAATTTAAAATTCGAATTTGCCATCCTACTTTCAAATTTTGGGGGCAAACTGTTTGGGCAAAATTTCACCAGTCTCGACCACGACCAGAAAAGGTAATACACATGTTATGAGCTATATCTTGTATTAAGATAAGGTCCCGACAAAGACCCAAAAAACCTCTGTCGTCCCTCCTAAAAAGGTAAGTCGAGAGTTCCTCACGACACTCGACCTCGACGTCGCCCATTCCGCACGACCGTCGCACAAGATCGTACGACCTTGACTAACTCGATTCACGACTGTTACGTTTGTTCAATGATTAATGTAGGAGTCAAAGTCATTAATGCGCAACGGTCATAACCGACGAAGAGCAATTATGAAGAGTTACAACTGCGACCGTTATGGCTGTTATCGAAGCAATCAATGAGCTAATCAAAGCACCCGAAGGCTATAAAAGATCAAGTTAAAACTCAGTTCCAGGGACCGAACATCGAACGATAGAAGATAAGCATCCCAGCTCAGAAGAACACTACAAGCAAAGAACTCTCACTCGAAGAATCGCTCCCGACGCACGACAATTATACACGACTTTCACTCTCGACCAACAGTTTACACATTGTTTTCACACACGACGCACACTGTTTTTACATTTCAAACACTTGTACTTTACATTTCGAAGTCTTTACCTTCATTTGTATTGTAATCTCTGTACGATCGACACCTGGAACACCAAGGACATCGCCCCTGATTGGCGACCATAGTGCAGCGACGACATCCACTGTCGTCCGCAGGTTTTTTCCTCGTTGAGGTTTTTCCTGTGTCATCAAATCCTCTGTCTCGTCTCTATTTTTATCTTTGTCGCACGCTTTTGTCGAACGATTCCTTTCTTTAGTTGTTAAAGTCCACATCGACCTTAAGTTGTCCATTTAGTGCGATTTTTGGCATTAACAATAGTCATCAGAAGAAGTTGATGTTTATAGCATTGTCACCTTGAGTGACAGCTATGCATGACGAGTACATTGAGTTGACCATTTCGGTCAGATTAGAACCATAGGCTTATTTAATCGACTCTGTTTCGAAAAGAATCTGTACGGTTAACCGATTTAGGTTCCGATTATTGCCTTAGGATGGTTGAGCATTCGGATGTCGGTAGTGTGACCAGTGAACTTCGTGAGCATGGTTCTAAGACTTGAGCTCCCGATCAAATTCATGCATGACATTTATTTTTATAAATACATTGCATAATTCATCCCATGTTTTGTCAAGTCACTTATATCTGTAATGCTATTAATTTTGGAGAATGGTTGGGCATACACAAGTGTGTAGCCCATGTTTTGGAGTACACGGACTATTTTATTGGATATGATTTTCATACCAGTTTTATTGAAAGTTTTCTCCATGTTGTGCCGATATTATGATTTGAAGGGGCGTTTGTATAATACGATCCACCCCTCTGGGCACTCTTCCAGGCGTAAGTCCCCGAGCAGTTGAGCTGTATATCCGAGGGAATCTCGAATCTAATTCGAAAGGCTTCGAGGTCCCCGTCTTCCTCGATGACACTTATTGGGTCCTTCATCTCTCTGCAGTCTGGTAAAGATACGAAAGCTACGTAGAGGTTTTCTAACACCCTGATGTTTTCTAGGTTTTACGCCTTATGTTTAACTGGGGCATGAAAAACCAGAACGGGTTTGTACCTTATAAAGCAGGAGAGACCGATGAATGAGAAGATACTCTAGAAGGGGAACGATTTGGCAAATATTTCTCTAAATTACAGTAAAATCTGGTAAAGAGGAAACATTTTGTGAAGAATCCGTATTTATATGGATTTTAAAAGATTTTTCATAATTACTTTTTTTTGAACTATTTCCCAGATTCTCGACACCTGTCTAAGAAGGTTCAGATTCTCGACTCGATAGGCAACGCGTGTCATGGATAACTATCCTGACACACAACGTAGGTCTATTCCGTGCTTTCCTAGGTGCACATCTCCATCTACTAAAAGTATAGGTGGTTGCCATAGATAGATTGGGTCATTCTTAACTAGAGCAATAACATATGCTAAAACATAAACTAAAGCTATACGTGACAGCCAGTACCGAGGCATATATAGGGATCATGAAAGCAATGGGATTCAACCGAACCTCTTTCGGAAAATTCCTAACACATAAGTGGGATGCTAATAAGTTGACAGCTCAGCCATGGCTTCAACAGCGAAAGAAGTTCTTTCTGATTTGAATCAAGAAAAACAATGAATTTACGAGATCTTGATCCGTTCAGTGCCTTCACTTGTGAACAATAGGGACCCATTTTGTTAATTGCTTCTCTGCCCCCAACTTTAACAAATTGGCATGTCTATTTGTACACATTGGCTTAATTCACTCCTAGCCTCCCGCAAAGAACACATAATGAAAACAACCTGTTAAAGTTGTACAAGGGGAAGCAAAGGCTTATGTCCAAGGAAGAAAGGCTCGAAAGCCTTGAGCTATGATTTATACCTGATCTCTCCCCCCATAGCTGTCAAAACCGTCAATACGGTACCCCATGATAATTGATTCAATTTCTTTCCAACTAAATCAGTTACCAAGGCCGACACGTATTACTTTCGAATTTCTGGTGCGAGATTTGAATTCAAAAAAAAGATTTTTAAAATCCAAAATTTGGCTGTAAATTGTTTGGATAAAATTTCACACGCCCGACGGTCGAAGATAATATCCACGACTGACCATACTTATCTTGGTCAAACGACCAAACTTCCATGACCAAAGATATCATCGATCAATATTATTCCTACAAATGATTTCTAACGATAATCCGTCAGTTCTTGTGTGATTATTGTAGGACTCACATTTTTAACAAAAAGAATTAAATGACAAATAAAGCTCGAGACATAATCGACGAACGACATCATGACATGACCGTTTCTTGTATTAACTCCCATAATGAAGACAACAATTATATCATTTAAAGAGCATGTACTATAAGACAAAGGGGATGTTTGGCAATTGGTGAATGGTTTGGTGCAGAATGATTAAGAGGCTCTTATGATATATTATGAAATGAAATATGATTGTTTGGTAATTGTTTAGAATGAAATTAGGATGCTGAATGGTTAAGGGGGACCCAAGATACAAAATCATTTAGAGGGTTTTAGAACCATTAAGAGGTAGATTTGTTTTTTTTTACCAAACAAGATTCACCTCTTAGCGAATTAGATATTACCTCTTAATGGAACTATTAAAAGGTAAACAAACAACCCCTAAGTATATAAAGGTCTCAAAGGGATTCAAAAGGACACAACAAGAACAACTGCTACTATCAAACAACAAGAATAACGAAGCTACTATAGCAATCACACTCTAAAGCACCTTCTATTATTTTATGTTTACTCACGATAATCACTCTTTTTTATCCACGATGTACTAGTTTAATCTATTATTTTATGTTTACTCACATTCTGTAATAGCAATCGTTGTTATTAAGGACGACGTCCATAATGCACCAATGATTCCTACGATCATATGCGGTTTTTACCCTTGAACCCGGTTTTCAACGTCACCACAATATTTGACTTGTTTATACTTTCTTCGTCGTTTATCTTGTTTATTTCGAATGATCGTCTATAGTTAAGTAGGCCCCGCAATCCAAATCTTAGATCGTCTTTGGTGCGATTTTTGGCACAAACACGTGATAATTATCTTAAAAATAGAATTGAATGTAATACATATTTATATTATATTATAAATAGGCACAACCAAAATCTATGTGGTTATAAAGGTTCATCTACGATAACTTCAGACCATTCATGATCGTTCGGGAGATTAGTTGGTGCGCATAAACTAATATTTATACTCATGGTTATCCAAAAAATATCTACTAAAAACTCATAAAAGCAACCAATAAGCATCAAGTATTTCTTATAATAACATTATCTTTTAAATGTTAAATCTATAACCTTTTACTTTACACATACAACTTCTTAAATTTTACATTTAACCCCCTTTCCTATGAATCAAAGAAATGCAACAAATAAGTTGAAAACAACGACCAAACCATAAGTAAAAAAAAAGAAACGATGATACCAGTTGAGAAGATGAGATGCAACGACGAGCTAGGGATTGGAGCATCAACGTTTATGGAGCAACAACATGAGAGGAGGAGCGATTTGAAGAGTAATCTAGGGAAAAATCAACCACCTAATGATATGTCTTTGCCTCGTCGGATAGGAAATCGCTCACACGTTTTTTGAGAGATTCAAAGGTTAATTACTATTTTACCAAATATCTTCCCCAAAACGAATCAAAAGTTGACTATTAACGAAACTATTAAAAGATAAACAAAGAGCCTTTTATACATTCAAAGCATGTTGTATATTCAAATAAACCCTTCCATAATTCTTTTAAATATTACTAACATAAAAAGTGTATTAGTTTTAACTTTTTTTAGTAAATTACATTTACATAAAATCACACTATGCGTCCTTAAATCAAAATAATTACAGAAAACGTCCATGTGGTGTACATTTTCACACGCCTTTGATCCCTTTATCCTAACACAGATAAACACATATGTTAAATGAGTTAACTCTAAGGGTAGTTTAGTTATTTCAATGTTTTTTATTTCTATCAAACCAGAAGGACTAAGAATGTAACTATAATATATATATATATATATATGTATGTATATATATATATGTATGTATACATATATGTTAGTTCCAGATTGATCAGGTAACAATAAATCAGTAAACAATAACACGAACAATTGATTATTTCAATATGTCATCCCTCTCGTATTCAGAAATCAAGATAGTTACAAAGGTTAGAATGAAGAACACAACTATCTCTCTATCTCTCTAATGAATCTCTTGGATGGCTAATCAATTGCTTAACCTAATTCTAAGGTTAACATAACCTTATATACTTAGGCTTTAAACACAAAGGCCCATGGCCCATCAACCTAATCTAAGCCCTTTTATGATTAAAGGCTTTTACAAAAAGATTAATTAATCTAATTAAACTCTATAATAATTATTTATATATCTTTCTTAGATGTAGGACATTTATGGTCCTAACAATATACATACAAACGATCGTTCCCTCTCATGATTGAAGCCCCCTTTACTCATGGCAGTCGATTGAAACTTCCATCTATCTTTGTGTATCTTCGTTCCATCTCATGGTTGCCCTCCCCCTCTTGACTTTCATGCTCATCGGCGACCATTGCCTCATTCCTCTTTCACCAAGTTCCATATCCCCCCTTTATCTCTCTCTCTCTCTCTCTCTCTAACACTGGTGGAGAAACGGACTTAATGGAAAAAACCGACAAGGGTGGGTTTTTTTGGGTTGTAGGTTTTGATGAGACGATGGAGGGGGTAGGTTGCAGTTTTTGAGGGGTTGTGATTTCTTGATCCAAGATGATGCTTTAGAACATAGAATGACTTGGATTTTGTTTCTCACTAGATGAGTCGATGATGTCGGAGTTACAGGTGGGGTAGTTTGGCCAACCATAGGGTTAAAAAGGCAGAGTAAGTTATATTCTTCGACCACCCTCTTGATCTAGATCTAGATCTTCTGCATCCCTATTTACAATGATGGCCCCTCTAATCTCAGCCTATAGATATTATTCTTCATCCAACATCAAAATTGCTTCAAGTTCAATGAACAAGTACATGCACAGTGGGATATAGTGGTATGTGTTTGTTTGTTTGTGTTGCATGAACCAAAGAAAATCATGGTGTTTTCTCTCTGTGTATATATAGACTGTATGGAAGAGATGAAGACATGGAGTGGGGTTTTGAGGGGAGGGGGGTGAGTAGAGGCGGCGACGGTGGTTAAGAGGGGGAGGGAGATAGGGAAGATTGTCGGAGTTCATGGGCCAACCTGGGGTGAGGAGGAGCCGGAGGGGAGATGTGGTCTCTGATATATATATAATAGAGTAAAATTACATTCATTGTCTCTGTGGTTTTCTTAAAACTTTTTAATTAAAATATAAAAAAAGTAAAATGACTATAATACCCCTTTAGTTAGCCTACTTAACATAATCTTAACGATATTAAAACACAGTGACCAAAGACGTGTGAAAATGTAAACAACATGAACATTTCCCATAATAAATTCAAGAGTAAATTATGGATTTGGTCCCCGTGGTATGTCGATTTTTACATAAATCGTCCCTAAACTTCATTAATTATGGAAATGGTACAATGGGTATGCAGTTTCTATTTTTTTTGTCCCTAGCCCAAACGACCGTCTACCTACCTCAGTCTGTTAAGTGAGCCCACGTGCAAAGCACACAAGGGCAAAATCGTCCAAGGCTTACTCCCCCCCCAATAAACCCTCATATCGAACTCGTCCCCGTGGTTTACCCCTTTATTTTCCCGCTTTCTTCTTCTGTAACAAACAAAAGCTTCAACCTTCAATGGATTCAAATTTTTGGAGTATTCGATCAAGCAAGAAACCAATGGACTAAACTACGTTTATGGTACATAACGGTTTAAAGATCGTTTTTTAGAACTTGAAGATCATTGTTGATTTAATACCAAGTTTAATATTGGGCCTTCAAGTGATGGGCCAACTTGTCCATGGGTATTATACATATCAACAGTTTCTAAAGACAAAACTTAGATAGTCAAGACCTACATTGATACACATAAATGTTTGCAGGCAAGACATGTTAGGCAGTGCACAACAACTTTCTTGTCCAAGCAGGTGGAAGAGACTTTAGTTTCTAACCCAGACATTCCACTCAGGGCTTTGGCAGAAAGTCTAGAGAAGAAGTATCAACTCGGTGTGTCTATCATGAAGGCCTATAGAGCAAAGATTATTGCAGTGAAGAAAGTGGTAGGTGACTACACTGAACAATATGCACATTTGAGGGATTATGTTCTAGAGTTGCGGAGATCCAACCCAAACACAACAGTAAAGTTAGATCTTGAGCAAGAAGGTAATTTGAATTCTACAACAAGGAAGTTCAAGAGGATCTATATTTGTCTAGGTGCATTGAAGCTATGATTTAAAGCAATTGGAAAGGACTTGCTTGGTTTAGATGGATCCTTCATGAAAGGCCCTTATCTAGGGAAGATCCTCACACGGTAGGAGTTGACACAAACCAAGGGATCTATCCAGTAGCATAAGCAATTGTAGAGGCTGAAACCACTGACTCATGGTCTTGGTTTTTGGACAACTTGAGAGATGACTTGGATTTGACTGTAAACTCCAATTTCACATTCATTAGTGATCGACAAAAGGTATGTTCTAAACTCTAGCTTATATTGTGGATTTTTGTTGTACACTCTTCCTTATAATGTGGATTTCATTTGTAGGGGATTGTACCAGCCATGGCAAGGATCGTTCCAAGTGCAGAACATAGATCTTGCCTCAGGCACATCTATGAGAATATGAAGAAACAATGGAAGGGAAAGGTGTACAAGGACATGTTGTGAAAATGTGCAACATCAACAACAGTTCCACAATTTAAGAGATGTATGGATGAATTGAAAGTTGTGAACGGAGATGCTTATGTATGGTTGAATGAAATACCACCCCTGCACTGGTCTAGATCTCACTTTACAAGTATGTGTTTGTTTTACTAAGCATAGAGGTGTTTATGTGTTTTGTTTTACTAAATAGATCTATGGCTTATTTACAGGTAGAGCTCACTGTTATGTATAGTTGAACAATATGTGTAAGGTCTTCAATAGGCAACTTGTGAATGGAAGGGACAAACCTATCACTATGGCACTTGAATACATTAAAGGGTATCTCATGAGGAGGATAGTGAATGTGCAGAAAGTGATTTCCAAGTGAGAAAGACATCTCACTCCCACAACCACCAAGTTGTTGTCTGTAGTCAAGCAACAAGCTAGACAATATGTTGTGCAATGGAATGGAGGGGACCTGTATCAGGTAAGTGGACCATGGCAAGATCAGTGCATTGTTGATTCAAGACAGAAGATTTGCTCATGTAGGAAATGGGAACTGAGTGGTATACCATGTAGGCATGTTGTGGCTACCATATGGTCCATGGCACTAAATGGTGAGGAAGTTGGGTTACCTGAGCAGTGGGTACATGAAAGCTACATTCTACAGTATTGGAATACTGTGTATGGCTTTAAGGTTGGCCCTGTTAATGGGAAAGAGTTGTGGCCAGAACATGATTGTCCATACAAACTCACACCACTAGTGCATCACACACAAGTTAGGAGGCCTAAAAGAGAAGAAGGAAGGTTGCAGATGAATCAAGCCAACCAATGGTTAAAGGATCAAAGCTTTCAAGGGTAGGGAAGACTATCACCTATACAAAATGCAAGAAGAAGGGGCATAATGCAAGGACTTGTAAGGGACAAAAAGAAAAAGCCTAATTCTGTTTGTGGTTGTGTCTTTTGATTGGTTGTGTCTTTTGACTAAGTTAAAAGAATTGGTTGTATCTTTTGATTATGTCTTGGAACAATGTATGCAACCAAACTTTTGTTAAGTCTTTTGGGTAGGTAATGTATGCAACCAAACTTTGATCCTATTTAATTCCAATTCCAGTTTCAGTTTTAAGTTCATTGCAAATGTACAGTTTAGTTTCATTCCACAGAATATGCAAAACACACAGAATATGCAAAACAACAATTAATAATTTCGTTTTATTAAAAAACAAAACTTACAACAAACCAGTACACTACAACCATAAATAATTGATCAGTTACAAAGGTAAAAAATTACAAATAAAATCCAACTAAAAAAGAACAGTGATTTCCATCTTCTTGCTTCAACCCACTTTGCATTCATTTTGTCTTCAAGGATCTTTTTTGACCTCAATAAACCATGAATCACCACCATACATCGACTATATCCTGGTGGATCAACCCAAGCAATTAAGAGGCAACTGGAATTCTGAAAAATAAAAAACAGAAATTAGGGGTTAAATCATGTAGGGAAGAAGTACAAGAAGCTTACATTTGAGGAACAACAGTAAAATCTGTGGCCTGTGTTTCTGTTCGTCCAAGAAGTACACACAATTGTGCGTGCACCACAATAACACCATTCCATCCCTAAGCACGAAGAAGATGAAGTTCAGAGAGAAGGGTAGGATGAGAGAGAAAGAGGTGTTCGTTATGAGGGTCTATTGGGGGGGGGGGGGGGGGGATCGGGGTTCTTAAACTAGGGTGAAAGACAATAAGTGGATGGACGATTTTGTCCTCGTGTGCTTTGCACGTGGGCTCACTTAACGGACTAAGGTAGACGGAAAACAGAAATTCCATACCATTGGTACCATTTTCATAATTAATGAAGTTTAGGGACGATTTCCGTAAAAATCGACATACCACAGGACCAAATCCATAATTTACTCAAATTTCAATTTAAGGATGCATTATGTAATTTTACGTAAATCGCAGGACCAACCATGTAATTTACTCAAAGACCTTTCCCTACCCCCATTCCCCCACCCCACTGACCTTTGCCTTAGGGCATCCACACACGCTTGCAAATTGGCTTGCAAATGAAAATTGTGTGCCACATCACCAAACCAATTGCAACATTTGCAACTAGTGTTATACCCGTCCGTTGGTCGGGTATACAACATGGCTTTAATCTAGATTCACTTCTTTGATTGGTCAACTTTTTCATCATTGGCGAAGTTGTTTTTCAATCTAGCAAGAAGCTTAGTCAAACTATAACCGGCTTTCTCGTGCCTTTGACTCTTGGTTAGATACCCTTCTAATAAACCCTTCGTGGACTGTCTCATAAGAAGTTGGTTTATGCTTTTATTTAATAAATAAACGAAAATGAACAAATTTTCTGTTTCATTTAGCTAATTGAACAAACATGAACAATTGTCTCATGTGTTCATTTACGAACACATGAGACAATCTCAACTCTATATATCCAAATTGTAGAAGGTTAGTTAATGAACATCTAATTATGCTAAGTTCCACCATCTGTGCAAATGCAGTGTTCCCCGATGGTAGTTAACAAACTGTAAGTTATAATTATCAAAGAAGAAGAGGACCATTTACATGCAAATAGGAGCCTTCAAAATCAAATTAGAAGTATTAAGAGATAATACTTTGATTCTGTACATATAGTATCCACAGACATTAGACTTAATGGCATATAAGCTCGAATAACCTCCATTACCGACGATAACGTAAGATCATATGAAACAAATTGATCTCTTTAATGCACCATGTAATAAGATAAATGATTTAAGATTATTGATTGAAAGAAAATATAAATCAGATCAAAACAATAGAAATATTAAATACTGTGAATAGTAAAAGAAGCTGTCAACCTGATGACATTTGGGCAGGAGAATCATTGTATAACATACATATCACTTGCCTTGGTCTTCAATTTTTGTTCTATTTTCTTCATCAAAAGTACAACATACATATCACTTTTTCCCCGAAGATCTACGGCTGGCAAATTTTTAGTTGACATTACTATTACAGAGAGATAAAGTTGATGTGGTAGAGTCATGGATGCTGTAATGAGGATAGCATACAATATGAAACTGACCTAACATCGCGAGAACCATCAAAAGTGCATAACTTCTTTTGCGAACAAATTTTATCAGGTTGCGCCTATAGAACATCATAACAAAAAAAACAGTTAAAAAGTCAGAAGTTTACAGAGATAAACAATATATGCTAATTACATGTGTTTATCTATCATATATCATAAAAAACAACTTGTGGAGAATGGGTACCTCAGACAGGAGCATCTCAATTAAGAGTTTGGGAGACATATGCATTATAAAGTAGTATAGATATAGATAAGCCACCAAACACCAATACCAACTTTACAAAGTTTTGAATCTCTACCTTTAACACCAGAAGACACCAGAAAGAGACATTTTGAATCTATGGCTTTTGTATCATAATATGTTATTAGTATACCTACAATTTGCATACAACCCATGTGACACATGATCTTCTCTGCTAATAAAGGCTTTAATTTAAAATATCAACTAAAAAATAGCAAACTAAATAATAAATTAAAATTAATACCTCCTTTAGTCTGCTTCCACAACCACTCAGAAACAACAGAATCATAAGAAGCAACATGTTGGAAAGCTTCCCAGGCCAGCTTCCTTTTAAATTGTTGGTTATCCTTGTTTCCAACTTAGCATCTTTGTGATTCTATTAAAAAAGAATGATGGTTTAGAATTGACATAACAAAAACAGTAGTAATCCTCAATCATGTTGCCATTAAACAGAAAACTTCATCAAAGATGGGTCACATGATTTTATCAGATCAATATGACAAATACCAAGAATCTTACCCCATAAGTGCGAACACAGATGTAGATCTTACTGCTTCTAAAAGCACTTCAATATGACTGGTTCTTAATATCCTTACTTACAAACTTGCTTCTAGTAAGTTTAAACACAAAGCTGTGCAGAAAACTCAAATGGATTTCCTAGTTTTGGCTGCAGACTTCATAAACCATACACGAACAACCACTACAAATAAAATCTTAGATTGCAATTGCAATTATTTTTTGAACCTGGAAAATAAATTTTGGTTAAAAGCTCTATGTGCTAACTGCTAAGAGTTCAAAAACATACAAAAAGTTGCCTTGATTCATGAAAAGCTAATATATTACATACCTTATAATTATAAAAATGGGTAGTCTCAACTCACGGTTATGCTAGCATCAGGGACAATGTTCATCCACTGCAAGAATCACAAAATAAAGTTCGATAAAGAATTGAGAAGGTATTCGTTCCTAAGTGGTCCTAGTACCGATTTGCCCGTCCCGAGACCGAAATACCGGTTCGGTTTTCGGTCCTAATATTTAGTCCCAAAAAATTCGGTACCAGCAGGTTTCGGTACTGGTACCGGTCCCAATCTCATCCATAGATTATACCACCATATGTAGAAAACAATATATAAAATTCAAAATTTAAACCAATTACCGAAGACCAAATCCTCTCTTAAAAAGTTCATATCTTTCAAAATTTAAACCAATTACATACTTTGGCAAAAAACCTATATGCCTGTAAAAGAAAACCCATCAGTGTTGAAGATCATTTCCGGTGCAGATTAACAAAAAGAAAGGAAAAATAGAGTTTATCCACCACCATTATTAAGTCAAGTATTTGGAAGTAAATTCAAATGGAGAAACACGTAATGATTAAAATGGAAATCTAAATCAAAATAGAAATCTAAACTGGAATTGAAATTAAAATCTAATAGCATACCTCTGAGAATTCTTTAGGGTTTTGAAGGAGTTGTGGAGAAATCAAAACCTCTGGAATCCTGCAACGCGAAATCGAATAAATGTGGATTGACGAAATTCAAAAAGCGAATCGTTTGATGTTTCATGATAATGAAGAAAAAATGGGAGTAAATAAATACCTTGATTGTGAAGAAGTAGGAATGAACCTGTATGTATGCAGTATGTTCCTGTATCGTTCTATAATCACCTTGTCCTGATTGATCTACAACTATTAAAATTGCATCTTTAGTCGAAGAAGAGGTAACCGCCATTGATGATAAGGAAGCAGAGCAAATTTAATTTGAGAATTTTCCTCCTTTAAGAGAGATGGGGAGCGATTTGAGAATTGCAGAATCAGGAAGACGAACAGGAAGAAACAACAATGAAAATTGTGTTTTAGCCACCATTTATAGCTGCCAGATCGTGGGGGAGTTGCGACGTGAGGAAAGAAATTAGGGTTTTTAGGAACGTGAAGAGAAGAAATCGAAAGGGAAGCGCGAGGGAGAGAAATGAGTGTGCGATGCAGTGAGAGGGCATTTCAGGTCGTGTGAGAGGTGGGCCGGTTACAGGGATGAGTTGGAGGTTGAAGGCGAAATTTTGGGTCTGTTTTGAGAGAGAGAGAGAGAGAGAGAGGGGAGTGAGAGAAATCAGGGAGTGAGGGGAAGTTGGCGGGAGGGAAAGAGCTGAATGAAAGGTTTAATCGTGTAAAGTAAAGGGCTGAATGATTTTAAACGGCTGTGATCAATTTTAGAGATGAATTTAAAGGGCCCAGATCTAACCAAAAGTGGTTGGACTTCTCTGGTCCATATTATATATAATTTCACTTGCAATCCACATGGCCACCAAGTCACCATCTATCCCTATTTTTTTATTTTTTTTCATAATTTTTTAAATAAACTAATTTTTGATATAAAATAATATATTTTATGAATTAATAATGTTAATTTATATTTTAATTAAATTACTTATTCTTTTTATAAAATATTATATGTACATATATACATATATATTATTTTTAAATTAATATAAATACAATATAGTTAAATTAGTTTAAATATTAAAATTTATTTTTATTTTTATTTTTATTTTTTATAAATTATTTAAATAAAGGGAAATTAATTAAAATACCCTAAGTCAAACCATGTTTTACTGAAATACCCCAAATTTCTCCCATGTTACAAAAATACCCCAAAAATCCGCGATAGAGCCCGCGATCGCGGGCTCCAGGCCACGTGTCACCAAAGTTTGCCCACTTTGCCCGTGTTGGTCCCTCAAGAATGCCCGCGGTCCAGCTTTCCCCCCTCAAGAATGCCCGCGTGTGCAGTTTTAGTCCCTGCCCGCGTTTGACTCTCGTTGACCCCCGCGATCGCGGGCTACACGTGTCCAAAGTTTGCCCACTTTGCCTGCGTTGGTCCCTCAAGAATGCCCGCGGTCCAGCTTTCCCCCCTCAAGAATGCCCGCGTGTGCAGTTTTGGTCCCTGCCCGCGTTTGACTTTCTTTGACCCCCTGCGATCGCGGGCAAAAGTGCCACGTGTTGGCACAGGGTTAACCCTAAAATCCCTTTGACGAACCAAACCCTAAATTTGTTCTTCGGCCGCACTATATAAGGGGGGGACCAAAAACCGGCCACTCTCATTTTTTTAATAACTCTCTCAATTTTTAATCAAACTCTCTCAATTTTCTCCCACTCTCTCAATTTTGTCGTGTGGAATACGCGTTCGGGTTTTGTGAAGATGTCTCGTATTACCTCTGTGGTATGTTTTTCTTATGTTTTTTGTTATTTTTTGTATGTTATTTTAAGTTAAGATATATGATTTGTAAGTTGTTATAGTGTTTATAACTTATGTTTGAATATGTTCTATGTTTAACATGATATGTATGGTTTTATGTTTGAATGTGATATTTGTATGTTATAATGTGTATGTTGTTATAGTGTATTTTTTTATAAAAAAATTGTTAAGAGTGTTTTTTTATAAAAAGATTATTAAGAGTGTGTTATTATAAAAAAATTGTTAAAAATGTGTTTTTTTTTATAAAAACACACTCTTAACAATTTTTTTATAAAAAACACACCCTTAACAATTTTTTATAAAAACAGTTTTTTTATAAAAAATTGTTAAGAGTGTGTTTTTATAAAAAAATGTTATAGTTTTATGGTTTTATGTTTGAATGTGATATTTGTATGTTATAATGTGTATGTTGTTATAGTGTGTTTTTTCATAAAAAAATTGTTAAGAGTGTTTTTTTATAAAAAAATTGTTAAGAGTGTGTTATTATAAAAAAATTGTTAAAAATGTGTTTTTTTTATAAAAACACACTCTTAACAATTTTTTTTATAAAAACACACCCTTAACAATTTTTTATAAAAACAGTTTTTTTATAAAAAAATTGTTAAGAATGTGTTTTTATAAAAAAATGTTATAGTTTTATGGTTTTATGTTTGAATGTGATATTTGTATGTTATAATGTGTATGTTGTTATAGTGTGTTTTTTCATAAAAAAATTGTTAAGAGTGTTTTTTTATAAAAAATTATTAAGAGTGTGTTATTATAAAAAAATTGTTAAAAATGTGTTTTTTTTTATAAAAACACACTCTTAACAATTTTTTTTATAAAAACACACCCTTAACAATTTTTTATAAAAACAGTTTTTTTATAAAAAAAATTGTTAAGAGTGTGTTTTTATAAAAAAAATGTTAAGGGTGTGTTTTTATAAAAAAAACACATTTTTAACAATTTTTTTATAAAAAAAAATTCTTAACAATTTTTATATGAAAAAACACACTATAACAACATACACATTATAACATACAAATATCACATTCAAACATAAAACCATAAAACTATAACAATTTTTTTATAAAAACACACTCTTAACAATTTTTTATAAAAAAACTGTTTTTATAAAAACATTGTTAAGAATGTGTTTTTTAAGAATGACAACTTAGGTCCCTACGGTTTTAAGAATGACAACTTAGGTCCCTAAACTTTTAAGAATGCCAATTAGGTCCTAAACTTTTAAGAATGACAACTAGGGTTCCTAAACCGCACTTTATCTATATATAACAATATGATACGTTGAAATAAAATAAACCGCACTTTATCTATATATAACACTATTATACGTTGAAATAAAATACCACCGTATTTTATCTATATATAACAATATGATACGTTGAAATAAAATAAACCGCACTTTATCTATATATAACACTATTATAAGTTGAAATAAAATACCACCGCACTTTATCTATATATAACAATATGATACGTTGAAATAAAATAAATCGCACTTTATCTATATATAACACTATTATACGTTGAAATAAAATACCACCGCACTTTATCTATATATAACAATATGATACGTTGAAATAAAATAAACCGCACTTTATCTATATATAACACTATTATACGTTGAAATAAAATACCACCACACTTTATCTATATATAACACTATTATACGTTGAAATAAAATACAACCGCACTTTATCTATATATAACAATATGATACGTTGAAATAAAATAAACCGCACTTTATCTATATATAACACTATTATACGTTGAAATAAAATACCACCGCACTTTATCTATATATAACAATATGATACGTTGAAATAAAATAAACCGAACTTTATCTATATATAACACTATTATACGTTGAAATAAAATACCACCACACTTTATCTATATATAACACTATTATACGTTGAAATAAAATACCACCGCACTTTATCTATATATAACAATATGATACGTTGAAATAAAATAAACCGCAACATCTATATAAAATAAAATAAACCGCAGCATCTATATATAACACTAACTATAACATCTGTGAATGACTATGTAGAATGATTTCTTTAACATCGACTTGACGCTAAGGTGCAAAGTTTCCTACATCGAGGAATTAGGAGCGCTCTTTAAGGGATTAGGTGATCGCGCGGATACCCTTGAGACCATCTATAGAGGGACACTGTTCGGGCCATGGATGGATGTGTCTTACTCTGGTGGCGACCCTACGCTAGTACACATGTTTCTACAGTTGGAGGTCGAGGACGCCAACGCTGAGCCGGAGGAGATGCATTTTGATTTCTTCGGCTCTCAATTGCATTTTGGGCGTCGTGAGTTTTGTCTAATTACAGGACTACGTTTTGGAGAGGCTCCCCCCTTCCTCCCTTAGAAGACTGCTCCTTCGTTCCTAGGGTTTGGGGCATTTCAGCATCTCGTTTGAAGCTGAAGGCAGCCCGGGACATGATGAAAGAGGGCCTTAGTGCCCTAACCGACGACGATGCTGTCCGTGTATGCTTGGTGGTGATCGTGGATATGGGCTTCCTGGTCCGTGAGTATAGCCAGTATGCTTCCGAGACGGTCCTTAGGGCCATCGACTTGTAACACCCTCAAATTTGCAACGAGCAACTAATTTAAAATTTCATAAAATACCCAAAATAAATATAATTAATTCTACAATTCATTCCTCAAAATACCTTGACATTAAAAACATTATAATTCCCCAGATAAAACAACCTAAACGGGTGTCACTTAACACAACACAAGTTGCTAGTCCAACCAAGTGCGGAAGACTTCACTAAACAAATCACCTCTCGTGTACCCTAATATCCCTCGCCACTTCACAATATAGCTAAAGCTACTCCCAACCTGAACCTGTTGCACATGCCGACAAATAAAGAGGGTTAGGCTTACGCCTAGTGAGTTCAAGCATTTTATCATGACTATATAAAATCATAAATCGGAAGTTAGTAATTATAGTCATGATTTAAATAAATCTTTTAAATGAAAGTTCGCGACAAAGTCTATCATTTCCAAAAAGGTTTCCCAAACGGCATAAATGACTCATTTTCCAACGCACCCAAAATCTAGGCGAAAAGTTCCCAAAATGTATGAAGCGTTTTCTAAAATGAATTCCAAACCCAACTCACTCAAAACGTATTTGGACATAAATAACCCAAGGAATACAAACATGGACAAAACTCCAATATTCCAAAACATCCAATAAGTATGAAGCATAGAACCCTGCCAATAACCATGAATACAGTTCGTATAAATAAAGTACGTCACCGAAAATATGGATAAAAACATATATCCAAAACCACACCTTTCGGTGACGGGGGAGACCCGATTCCATCGAAAGTGACGGGCACACAAAGTTAAGTCACTTAGGATGTTACTGGATTACACAAGCCCCGGTCCTAGTTCCCATGCCATAAAGACATCACAATCCTCAGACCAAAATAAATTGCCTTTATTGCATACCCCGTAGAGTTACACCTCAAGGACTTACAGGGGGTCCCATTGCATATCCATCCTAGACGAGTTTCACCTCAGGGACTCCAGTGTCCCCTATTGCCTACTCGCTAGTGGCCCCACGGCCTAACGCATATACCCATGCGTTCCCAATAGTACCCGCTGATACCAGCCTTCCGGCACCCCATGACAGACAAAACGCGTCTTGTTGTGTGAAGGGACGAAGTCAACCAACCACACAACCGAATGCACAAAGAGATAGACCATCCAATAAAAATGACTCACGTGCCTATGGATCCAATACAACTCGGTCTACAAAACATGCTCAACCCGAAATGACCGAAGCACCCAACCATGTAAATATAAAAAAATGAACAATAAAATGCATCAAGTTGCAATAAATGCAAACCATAAATAAGACTCCACATTGAGTCATTTAAAACCGGACAAATGTCCCCATGACCATCCCAAAGTCGAAAACCGAGCAAATGCTAAAATACCCATTAGACCCATAATAGCGGTCATCTTAGCATAGAAATGCATTTCATATCAAATAGGTAGTAAGTACCATAAAATCGTTATTAACCCAAAACTCAACACGGAATTAAACATAAAGGGGTTTTCCCAAAGAACTCATACCCTTAACATTCTCAAAATGACCCATAACACTAAAAGTGTATTTTCTCAAATGGTTTATAAAATCATTTACACAAGTATGATTAAACCATCAATTAAAACTCATTTTGAGCAATTAATCTTTTAAAGACGATTCATGGTTTCTAACCATCCAAATGTTCAAAAGTCCCAAATATGGGTATTATACACATTTATGAAGATAAACACTTCAAAAGAGTTAAACTATCCAAATAACTCAACCATATACATTTTCAAGTAAAACACACACATATTTGTAAAATACTAGTTTGGCATGTACAACGTTTTCGCAAAGTAACTTGAACTCACCTTGCTAGATTTAGCTAAATCTAGGGTTTCTCCAACGTATGCTCCTTTGATGAAGTTTACATCTTCAAGCCAAAACTTCCAAAAACCTAGATCCACAAGTTCCAACCATAAATAATCATTCCCTAACCATAACACATCAAAACCCCCAAATATGACAAACCCTAGTTCTTAAATATGAGGTAAACCATATTTCCTTAACCCATCATCACCAAAATCGTTCAACATCATCACAAGATGGAAAGAAGATGAAATCAACAACAATAACAACTATTGGGTAGGGAAAGATTACCTTAACCATTTGAATCATCCAAAAACGAGCTCCTAGTCTCCACAAAAGCTCCAAACTCCTAAATACTCATCAATGGTGGAAGAGGGTTTTATTTGGTGAAGAAATGAGGAAGGAGAGGGGAGGGGATGGTGTTCCTGAGAAAAATCGGCTGAGAGAGAGAGTTGGGTCGAGATATAGATATAAAATGAAGAAGAAGGAAGAAGAAAAGGGGTTTAAAACACCTTGGAACCCGTCGGCTATAGTGACACGGCGATAGTGACAGTGTCACTATCGCCAGGGCACAATCGCTCGTGCCCTCCCAACTCTCGGTACAACTTCGGCTATAGTGACACGGCTATTGTGACAGTGTCACTATCGCCAGGGCACAATAGCTCAATCCCTTCCTTTCGGCTATAGTGACACGGCTATTGTGACAGTGTCACTATCGCCAGGGCACAATAGCTCAAACCCCACAACTCTCGGTACCACTTGGGCGATTGTGACACGGCGATTGTGACAGTGTCACAATCGCTGGGCACAATAGCTCAATGTGTACCGAAACTCGTTTTGGCCATAACTTCCTCGTTTTAGCTCCGTTTTCGCTCCGGAAAGAACCGTTGGACTCGTAATCCAATTACCCATCCAACCAAACAATAAAAACTAGGATTTAACTCCAAATCCTATTTTCCATCTTTTTCTTAAAAGATCGATTCCCCACCGAATCGAAGTTGTACTTATCCGAAATTTACGGGTGTTACAATCCTCCCAACCTTATAAGGATTTCGTCCTCGAAATCTACATCCTCTACTACCCAATGATAACCGACTCATTGTCGACCACAAAACACTAATTCCTAACTGGAATTTAAACTTCCCTTACCGCCATAAATACAGTTCCTCGAACCAATTTCCTACCAACGAAACTTCTTCAAGTACACACCATTTATGCCCGGAATAACACTCTAACCATAGGAATAACTCCTAGTCAAAACCACTTCGGTTGTCTCCCAACCTTTAAGTGTTGTATCTCCCGCGATTTAGCCTCCACCTTAAATCACTTCACTGTTGATCACTAACGAACCCAACATGATCATCAAATCTGATCATTCCTATCATTACTGCCGATTAACTCCAACGAGTTCTATTAGACTCCAAACTTCATCTCACATGAATCATCAAATCTACATGTTCATTATCCATACACGAATGTCATTCCATCAAGACTACTCCTCACAATTGAACCTATTATGGTTGCTACCAACTGCAAAATACGTTACCGCAAGCCTAACCCTTCAATTACCACCAATACATCTACCTTGCTACTGGTATCATTCGGCCCTTAATACCACGCGTGGAATACTCAACCTTCCACCATCGAAGTGTTACACGCACTAACCTTTAACTAGGTTACATACCCTTTCCAAGGTCCTATTGAGTTCAAGGTTTTCAAGCACGTCATTCAATAAATATGCCATTTAAATCAAAACTATTCACAATATATTTTCAACATCAAGATTTTCATCTCAAATACACGTACGCAATAAGACTACTACTATTATCAGTTCGGTAGTTACGTAAAACTGGACACGTTCGTCCCTCATATGAAAATCATGTTGAAAATCATTTCGTTGCAGTTCAATTTACCCACAAAACGTAAAAGCATAATAAACAATTTATTTGAAATGAACCACCATGGTTCTAGTATGGATTGACTCATGACATGCATATAAAGTGACTGCTTCAACCTTAAACGGGGTGCAACACAAGGTGTGCACGTATTTCCAAAAGCGTTCCAAACGACATTCGACCCCAACATTTCCTTGCCAACCATAAAACGGCATGAGGCAAGGTTCACCAACAAAATTTTACGCGCGTCAGTTTATTACACAAAACGATGGAACGGTTTACCAATACTCTTAGTCAAAACACAAAAGGACTTGTGTAATTTCCTTAGTTAATACAAAACCCATACGTTTCCATCACACGAAAATATCGACTAAAACATTAAACAACTTCACATTGGGGTAGACATGCAAGCTTGTAACATTACCATTAAAATTTCTTTAAAACGAAATTACATGCATCAACAGTTCACGACCAATTTTCCTAAAGAGGAAACTCTTTAAATCAATTTCTCAAAATTTCCCGTCCGGTCCTATAATGCCATTTGAATAAAACGTCTTTGGCAAACTTGCACACAACAGTGCGTTATTCCAAAACATATGAGGAAATAAGTGTTACTAATTTGTTGACACCAAAAGGTTCAACTTATTTTCAAATCCCAAATTGTACCAACGATGCGCGTCAAAGTTCAAAACATAAGAAATTATACGCACCATAATTTTATACAACAATTTTCTAAAATCTTCATCACGAAGCAATTCCTCAAAGTTTCGTACTTGGAACACAAAACGTCAAAACGTAAATGCTAAAAATGTATTTGTCAAAAATACCCCAAGTACATATTTCCTCCAAACCAAAAGGTTTTCCATTTTCCAAAACAATCGGCAAACCAAAATTAACCAAATGTCAACGACTCAGGCATTTATATTCTCAAAATATAAAGTATTTCAAACTTAAGCATGGTTTTCATAACACCAAAACACCCCTTTGACCGAATGGTCATCATTTATACAATGAGTTACTAAAATAATTTCACTCACGATTCGTTCAACAAGTGACGAGAAATAATGGTTACCAAGCTATGCATACCCCTAAGTCGATATAACGTCTTTTCATGAAATGATACTAAAACATTTAACTGACCAAAAACGCACCAAACAATTTGTTATGAATATTACCAAAATATCCTTTCATGCATCACTTAAGTCATGCATAAATCAATCCATACACTAAACTATATGCAACAGCTTACTTAGTAATACAAACTTTTGAAAGAAAAGCTACGCGACACTAGAGTTCCAAACGCCCAACATAACTTATAAACCTTTCACACAAGCAAATAGAGTATGCACATTGTAAAATTATACTCACACGATACAAAATGTTGTACGCAAAACTCTATGAAATTCAACGAACTCAATGACCCCAAGTCAACAAAATAGCACTAAACATTGTGCTCTCAAAGTCAAATTGCTAAGAGCAAAATCATGAACGAGACGCCAAAATTTCAAAAATCCTCTTCTCGAACGATACCACATACACAACACCGTTTAACAAACTCATATTAAACATAATCCCCAAAATGGCTTCATATAGACACCACGGTAGCTAACTTTCCGTCCAAACTTTAACATATGTGAAAGGGATCCGATGTTAAAGTTATGAGCTGTAGTTACTTGTCTACCATCTTAGACAACATAAAACACGGACATCACTATACCCGAAAGAAACGCTTGATAACAACAACATGAAACAAATTCTGACGGAGTTTGCAACCCCCGACATAAGATGGTTCATGTACGTCCAAAACCAAACTCCAAAATATTGTGTGTGCTAAACATTTTCCAAAATTCGTAACACAATCCTCATAAGGATTTGAACACACACAAAATATTTGATGCAATTTATTTCCAAAATAAACTTGGTGCAAAATCTAGTCGACAGTCAACATTTCAGCTCATACTCCTTCAAAATCCTCCGGTCCACTATTGTCACCCGGACGTTCAAACCACTTAAGGCTAAATCGTAGATTACATCAATTAACTTTACAACTTCTTCTCAAATCAAAGTCGCCTCAATAAGCCTATGGTTCTAATCCAATCGTCAATTTTGACCCGAAACGGTCTACTTAAAGCAATTATCATGCTTATCGTCACTCCAAGTGACTAATACTAGAATTGTCCATCTATTCCATCGACTACTAGCTTAGAACCTCCTTCACTACCCCAACGATCATCACATGAAGGCAATTCAAGCATGCACATGTACTAGTAAGTTCACCATGGCACTGGCCAGGTGTCACTGTGAACACACCGTACATGATTATCCTTGTTACTCTCAACGTGACTCTCGTTTCTAACAACACCCATCAACTTCAAAACATCCTATCTTAAGGTGCCTAAAGGTGAATTTCACTCTCATTTACTTAAACAAACACTAGTTTGAGTCTAGGTATCCAAAATCAACACCTAATTCTCTCAAACTTATGCTCTGATACCAACTTGTAACACCCTCAAATTTGCAACGAGCAACTAATTTAAAATTTCATAAAATACCCAAAATAAATATAATTAATTCTACAATTCATTCCTCAAAATACCTTGACATTAAAAACATTATAATTCCCCAGATAAAACAACCTAAACGGGTGTCACTTAACACAACACAAGTTGCTAGTCCAACCAAGTGCGGAAGACTTCACTAAACAAATCACCTCTCGTGTACCCTAATATCCCTCGCCACTTCACAATATAGCTAAAGCTACTCCCAACCTGAACCTGTTGCACATGCCGACAAATAAAGAGGGTTAGGCTTACGCCTAGTGAGTTCAAGCATTTTATCATGACTATATAAAATCATAAATCGGAAGTTAGTAATTATAGTCATGATTTAAATAAATCTTTTAAATGAAAGTTCGCGACAAAGTCTATCATTTCCAAAAAGGTTTCCCAAACGGCATAAATGACTCATTTTCCAACGCACCCAAAATCTAGGCGAAAAGTTCCCAAAATGTATGAAGCGTTTTCTAAAATGAATTCCAAACCCAACTCACTCAAAACGTATTTGGACATAAATAACCCAAGGAATACAAACATGGACAAAACTCCAATATTCCAAAACATCCAATAAGTATGAAGCATAGAACCCTGCCAATAACCATGAATACAGTTCGTATAAATAAAGTACGTCACCGAAAATATGGATAAAAACATATATCCAAAACCACACCTTTCGGTGACGGGGGAGACCCGATTCCATCGAAAGTGACGGGCACACAAAGTTAAGTCACTTAGGATGTTACTGGATTACACAAGCCCCGGTCCTAGTTCCCATGCCATAAAGACATCACAATCCTCAGACCAAAATAAATTGCCTTTATTGCATACCCCGTAGAGTTACACCTCAAGGACTTACAGGGGGTCCCATTGCATATCCATCCTAGACGAGTTTCACCTCAGGGACTCCAGTGTCCCCTATTGCCTACTCGCTAGTGGCCCCACGGCCTAACGCATATACCCATGCGTTCCCAATAGTACCCGCTGATACCAGCCTTCCGGCACCCCATGACAGACAAAACGCGTCTTGTTGTGTGAAGGGACGAAGTCAACCAACCACACAACCGAATGCACAAAGAGATAGACCATCCAATAAAAATGACTCACGTGCCTATGGATCCAATACAACTCGGTCTACAAAACATGTTCAACCCGAAATGACCGAAGCACCCAACCATGTAAATATAAAAAAATGAACAATAAAATGCATCAAGTTGCAATAAATGCAAACCATAAATAAGACTCCACATTGAGTCATTTAAAACCGGACAAATGTCCCCATGACCATCCCAAAGTCGAAAACCGAGCAAATGCTCAAATACCCATTAGACCCATAATAGCGGTCATCTTAGCATAGAAATGCATTTCATATCAAATAGGTAGTAAGTACCATAAAATCGTTATTAACCCAAAACTCAACACGGAATTAAACATAAAGGGGTTTTCCCAAAGAACTCATACCCTTAACATTCTCAAAATGACCCATAACACTAAAAGTGTATTTTCTCAAATGGTTTATAAAATCATTTACACAAGTATGATTAAACCATCAATTAAAACTCATTTTGAGCAATTAATCTTTTAAAGACGATTCATGGTTTCTAACCATCCAAATGTTCAAAAGTCCCAAATATGGGTATTATACACATTTATGAAGATAAACACTTCAAAAGAGTTAAACTATCCAAATAACTCAACCATATACATTTTCAAGTAAAACACACACATATTTGTAAAATACTAGTTTGGCATGTACAACGTTTTCGCAAAGTAACTTGAACTCACCTTGCTAGATTTAGCTAAATCTAGGGTTTCTCCAACGTATGCTCCTTTGATGAAGTTTACATCTTCAAGCCAAAACTTCCAAAAACCTAGATCCACAAGTTCCAACCATAAATAATCATTCCCTAACCATAACACATCAAAACCCCCAAATATGACAAACCCTAGTTCTTAAATATGAGGTAAACCATATTTCCTTAACCCATCATCACCAAAATCGTTCAACATCATCACAAGATGGAAAGAAGATGAAATCAACAACAATAACAACTATTGGGTAGGGAAAGATTACCTTAACCATTTGAATCATCCAAAAACGAGCTCCTAGTCTCCACAAAAGCTCCAAACTCCTAAATACTCATCAATGGTGGAAGAGGGTTTTATTTGGTGAAGAAATGAGGAAGGAGAGGGGAGGGGATGGTGTTCCTGAGAAAAATCGGCTGAGAGAGAGAGTTGGGTCGAGATATAGATATAAAATGAAGAAGAAGGAAGAAGAAAAGGGGTTTAAAACACCTTGGAACCCGTCGGCTATAGTGACACGGCGATAGTGACAGTGTCACTATCGCCAGGGCACAATCGCTCGTGCCCTCCCAACTCTCGGTACAACTTCGGCTATAGTGACACGGCTATTGTGACAGTGTCACTATCGCCAGGGCACAATAGCTCAATCCCTTCCTTTCGGCTATAGTGACACGGCTATTGTGACAGTGTCACTATCGCCAGGGCACAATAGCTCAAACCCCACAACTCTCGGTACCACTTGGGCGATTGTGACACGGCGATTGTGACAGTGTCACAATCGCTGGGCACAATAGCTCAATGTGTACCGAAACTCGTTTTGGCCATAACTTCCTCGTTTTAGCTCCGTTTTCGCTCCGGAAAGAACCGTTGGACTCGTAATCCAATTACCCATCCAACCAAACAATAAAAACTAGGATTTAACTCCAAATCCTATTTTCCATCTTTTTCTTAAAAGATCGATTCCCCACCGAATCGAAGTTGTACTTATCCGAAATTTACGGGTGTTACACCATCGAGGACCTTGAGCTGTTTAACAGCTACCCGTGTGGTAGCCATATCTGGACACATTGCTACTCTATTCTGCACCGAGCCATAGCCAGACGCGTTGATCGACATGCAAAGATGAATCTTTGTGGTTTTACATACGCCTTCAAGGTTAGATACGTAAACAATTGTTAATAATACATACAAACTGTTTGGCTTTTCTTTTTACGTACTTGCTCTTCTTGTGTAATTCCAGATATGGATCTTGGAGATGTTTCCCGCATTAATCCGATATTTCGTCAAGCGCGACGATCAAGTACTTAGGGGAACCCGTTGGGACAAGCGTGTTACCCTAAGTAGGTCGCTTTGGTTTCAGTTCTTCAATGCGTCTAGAAATGTAAGTTCTTTTACTATGTTTACAATTTGCATACGTTAGTCCCGCTTATTAATTTCTTTTATGTTTTATCATATATTTAGCAGCCACTCTTGCCTTTCGATCGCCTTGTGCCTACTGTCGACGAGATGGGCACAGATTGGTACAGAGACAGCGTGGCCTTTATTAACGCAGAGGCGGAAAGGGCTCGACGTCCCCCTACTTCCGAAGATGAGTAAGACGACGACAGGCCCCCTTCCGGTGGATACCAGCCGCCCCCTTCCTCCTCCTACCAGCCGGCCCGTTCCTCCTCCTACCAGCCGGCCCGTTCCTCCTCCTACCAGCCGCCCCATTCCTCCTCCTACAATCCATATGAGGCGGCCCCTTCCTACGAGCCACAGCGTGGCTCTCATGAGCACCTGTGGGACTACGTCCACGGGCCGCTAGAGTCACGTGTACAGCTTCTGGAGGGATTCTACAGACAGTTTAGCGCTGTCAATGTTAGTGTTTAACTTAATTTGTTGGCCACGTTTATTTAGTTTGTATATTAATATTACGTTCTAAATTTGTTTTAGCTGTCGAGTACGACACCGATCCCCGCTCCGTTCTGACAGGGGGCACAGGCGACGTTTGCCACCACATCCTATCCGTCATTCCCTGAAAATGTAAGTGACATTGAGTAACCATTATAGTTATATGTTTGTTCCCAAGTTTGTAACTCTTATAATGATCAATGTCACGCAGGCCGGGATGTCGGGGGTCGGGATGTCCCAAACGCCGTTCACCACCACATCCTATTCTACTATCCCGGAGAGTGTAAGTGACACTGAGTAACCATTATAGTTATATGTTTGTTCCTAATTTTGTAACTATTTTAATGATCAATGTCACGCAGGCCGGGATGTCGGGGGCCGGGATGTCCCAAACGCCGTTCGTGGCCACATCCTATTCTACTATCCCGGAGAGTGTAAGTGACACTGAGTAACCATTATAGTTATATGTTTGTTCCTAATTTTGTAACTATTTTAATGATCAATGTCACGCAGGCCGGGATGTCGGGGGCATACACAAACATCTTTGGCGGTTCGGCCGATGACTATTACAGGCCGGAAATGCATACTGTAAGTTATTTTGGTAGTTTTGGTTTAATTGTGAACATTTCCTAAATTGTACTTAAAACATTGAGTAACGTAATTTTCAGACGGGGTCTCCTATTATCCAAGATCACTTCTCGGAGCACTTCTCGGAGCCTGACGATGACTCGATGGATGTTGTAGATCCACCACCACAGGTGACCTCGCTCCCTCAAAAGCGGTCGCATAAAATTTCACAATGGTTTCGTCACCCGTTTGGCCAACAAGGATCTACGACACCACTGGCCGCTAAAAAACAAGCAAAGAAAGCGGGGGGAAATAAGGGAGGAAAGAAAAAGGGAAAGGTCCCTTCACCGGAGCCTCAACCGGCATCGGAAATATTGAGGATGTGTCGGACTGGTCGCCTCTCCCCCATGATATTCGTCCCTTACTTGAGCATGGAAATCACCCCCCGCTTTTTCCAAGTATTGCTGGCGGATGACCCTTTAGAGTCTGAGTTACAGGATGTGGTTAGTATGAAGTTTAACTATAGTCATATAATCAAATATATTTATAATACATGTCTAACCATCTATTTTTTTATGTATAGCACATCGATTGTTGGGTCTCGCTGCTGCAAAGACATCGTGGAACAGACACGAGGTGGACCATAATGTATAGTATTTTCTTTCCCTACCTGTTGCTCCCCCATCAAGGTCCCGCCTCCGTGGCCAACTCATGCAACGGCGTGGAAGGGGTTTCTTGGGCTCTCCTCGATGTGGTATGTAAATCGTTTTACTCTTATTTTATTTAAGTTGTTTTGTTGCTAACTAAGTTGTCTAATATTGTAATATTTCAGGTGTACATCCCAATATGCATTCATCCCAAACATTGGCTGCTCGGAGTGTTTGAGCTTGACGCTATGACCATGACCATATATGACAGCGATAGTGCCAGTCTCTTCAGAGACCAATTGGAAGACCAGATAAGAATGTTTAAAGATGTGCTATTTGACTTCTTTTGTCGGGTCAAGGACACGAGGCGTCGCGATAGGTCAGAGCTCTTTCGCCATAAGTTCGCCAAGAATACACCCCAGCAGGGCGGGATGAATGCGGATTGCGGTGTCTGGGTATGTCGTAATGCCAGCATCTTGATAAATAACGATGTGGTATTTGTACACCCTGACCAGACCGAGGCCGAGGCCAAGGCATTTCGCATACATATGGCGGAGTCCATTTATGCGCATTGTCAAATAAATCAAACTTAGGTTGTTTATGTAACATTAAATAATTGTTATTTTTAGTATTAACTTATTTTGTTAAAGTATTGTGATTGACTTACTGTTTACTTCATTTGGTTTTTGCTAATTTCATCCATTTACTCAACTTTGAGTATCGATATCTCTTTCACACATACTCTATTTTGGACGCATTATATATCATTTCGAAGATCTCATATAGAAGAACATAAACCTACTAAAAGTTAGTTATATATAACACATATATATAAATTTAAATGCGTCCAAAGTTTAGTAAAACCCATATTTCCAACACCTAGTAAGTAGGTTTATGAAACTTGCGATAATCCTAATACAGAGATTATTGGATGAACAAGCATTTATTTATTGATTATTGGGGTATTGGTTCTTGTTGTCTGGAAGTGATTCATATGATGCAAAAATTGGTATCATGTAATGTAGAACAATATCTATATTATAAAAATTCAAGATTGGGCTCATTTCGAACGTATCGAAGAGACGATTATAATTGTGTAATTTGTTAAAATTAAAACGTATTTTTTTAACGTATTTTAGTTAATAAACGATTATATGTGTTAAATGTAAAATTAAAATAATGAAAGTAAAAGGTATAAAGTAAATTTAGTAAATAAGTATAGGGGTTGAAAGTGTAACATTCCAATTCAAATTCATCAAATTGGACGGAAGCGGGGGTGAACAGTGTCAAACGCGGGTGAATTTTTCATAAATGGTCCCTGGAATTTTTCAAAAATGGTCCCTTGCAATTGAAAAGTCACAAAATAATCCCATCGCGGGATTCCTTCGCGATCGTGGGATGCCATTTTTCAAAAATGGTCCCTGCAAGTTTAAAAAAGTGTCAGAAATGGTCCCTGGCCCGCGATCGCGGGCTCCTATCGCGGAAAAAATGGTATTTTTGCAAAGTGGGAGAGATTTAGGGTATTTTGGTAACAGTTGGTCAAACTTGGGGTATTTTAATTAATTTCCCTTAAATAAATTGATTTTTATATCATGTATTTATTAACTAAAAAATAATTAGAATATATATATAATAATTTATAAAATAATTAATAAATGTTGTAGTGGGGACCACTTTTAAAAGTGTAGTTGGATTACAGGGATGTGGATAATAATTGAAAAAGCTAATGTGACACAATTAAAAGTGTAAATGAATTGCAGGAATGTAGATGGTTGAATGGTCTTAAAGATTTACACCGTGTCGTATGCTTGACACGTGTCCACTACGTGTTCATTCAGCAACAAAAAGGATGCAAATACATGTCGACCAATTTTTGTTAATGGATCCACCAACAATTTAGTAAAGTTAAAGACCAAATGCAAATCCAACGCTACCATTACAATCTTCAACTTCTCCTACAACTACTAATACTCTCATCATCGTTGTTGAATTCATTCGCAAAACAATCCAGTTTCTGCACCACCGAAGAAGATTTGTTAGATTCCAATCCGATGGCAACAACTCTCGGCGGTCTAAAGAATTCATCGGCTTCCAACAGCGCCGATACCGATAATCTTGCTCGATTTGCTGTTCAAGAGCATAACAAGAAAGAGGTTTGTGATGTGTTTGTTGATCGTTGTTTATTTTAGTTCTGTCTTGTGATTATTCACTTATTTTGGTGGAAAATGATATGGTTAAGATTCAGATGTAACTGGATTTTGAAACTAGGGTTTAGGAAGGTGGTCCGATCATGGATGTATTTGTTAATTGGTATTTCGAAGGGAGGTTGTAAAACGGTTAGAATTAGGATATAACACAATTGCCAAATTAGGGTTTTGAGTATGGATGTTAGATTTGTAGCATGACAAACCAACCAATTCATTACCAACCGTACCAACTCAATTGGTACTAATTTATTACCAACTGTACCAATTCAATTGGTTGGTACTACCTTCGCAAACTTGGTTGGTATGTGGTATTGAAAATCGTGTACCATAGGAATACCTGACGGATACGGTACCGACTTATATATATATATATATTTTAATTATTTATTAAATAAAAAATCAATGAATTTGAACATATTTGATTATTAATGTATTATTTATGCATCGATTAAAGATGTGATTGTTTTTCAAGATATTTAATTATTTAATTATTAATTTACTCTTGCTAAATTTAAACAATGAATAAAATATGAAATAAAAGGTTTATTTGATGTTTTAGAAGATAATTAGATTTTAATTTGAGGTTATATTGGCAAAACATAAGTCTGTTCCACCTTGTTCCATGGGGTGGGGGTGTAACAGGCCTGTTCCACCTTGTTCCAGTCTGTTCCACAATTCTGCCAAACATGGGACAGTGGACCTTGTTCTGTCCTGTCCCCTGTTCTGTCTTGTCCAGTATACCAAACGCACCCTCACTTAATACGACTTACGATTAGAAAACGACTCACATATTCTCACCTGATATCAATCATCAAAACAATATGATGGACTCTTATTCCAATGTTATCAGTCATCAAGGAAAAATGTTATAAGAATGTGTGCATATACGATTGTTTTTCTTTCAATATTTAAAATTATAAGACTAATCTCACATGATGTTTATGAACTTAGAATGCAATGCTGGAGTTGGCAAGGGTGATAAAGGTGCAAGAGCAAGTGGTTGCTGGCACCTTGCATCATCTTACATTGGAGGTTGTTGACGCCGGAGAGAAGAAAATATACGAGGCCAAGGTGTGGGTAAAGCCATGGATGAACTTCAAGGAACTGCAGGAATTCAAGCATATTGGTGAACAAACCCCCACTGAACCTTCTGATCTTAGTGTCCAAAAAGGTAAGCTAAGAATATTAATCATGGGAAATGTTGTTGTTATCCTTGTTTCAGTTTCCTGGCCTAATAATTTCTCTTATCGTTATATAATATCGTTACAAATGCTACCTTAATTTTGAAAACAGATGGTGACGGGTCAGGATATGAGTCGGTGCCTGTTCATGATTCTGTGGTCCAGGATGCTGCAAATCATGTCATCAAGACACTGCAACAGAGGTCCAACTCATTATACCCTTACGAACTGCAAGAGGTCATTCATGCAAAAACAGAGGTACGTAAACTCTTACGTTTTCCATTATGAGATTGTGATTTAGCCACGTGTTTCCGCTATCTTTGTGGAAGTTGTCCCACGTTTGACATGACATTACCAAAGTCGGTGGAAGGATATTGAACAAGATTAGTAAATTACTAAACTAGCCCTGTCAAATTAAAACCCTGAAAAGGGTCTGCTTGGTTTGCAGGAATGGAATGGATTGGATCTGAAATCCTTTTGTGTGTTTGGTTCTTAGGATTTGAATTCCAGTATTATAAAAAAAAAATCATTAAAAAATTATAAAAAAATGAAATTACCTTTCATTTAACTGCTTATTAGAAAACAAATGTTTTTAAATATTATTATATAAAAAATCCCAGGAAATCCTAGCCATCCCCTTGGGATTTCAATGAAATCCTAGAATTTCAAATTCGGACAATCTTGCAAACCAAACGCGGATTGGAATGAATTTGAAATCTAAATCCCCCAAATCCATTTCATTCCTAAAATCTTTCAAAATTCTTTCATGTCATGTCATGTCCAATTTCGTGTTTGGGTCTCTAATCGATGTTTATTTGAGTTGATAAGACTTTTGGTTAAAAACTATGTTGTATCAGAGTGTAGAAGGGTTGTCAAAATATGACATCATACTGAAGGTGAAAAGGAGCAGCAGCAAAGAAGAGAAGTTCAAGGCAAATGTGCACAAGGACAAAGATGGAAACTTTCATGTGAACAACATGGTGCAAGACCACTCCTAATTCAAGACTTGACTTTTATCAAGGGTATGTTTTATATGTGTAATAATATTCCTTTGTACCTGCATCGACGATTATGTTTTGTGGCTCACTGATCGGCTTATGTAACTGCTTTTCTCGACTAGATATATGGATTGTATCTTTTGCTTTTTCGGTGTATATGCTCATAATTGGTATTTTGCAGATGTTAATTAAAGCAATGTGAAATAGCAACTATATATCTCATGGTAATAGTTGGTATTTTGCAAATTATATGAAAATGTAACTATATTTTGGTGCTGATTATTATTTTATACTTTAAAACATTTATTTTGATACCTGAGATATGATAAATTAGTGTTGTTAGTTATCTTACGTATAATAATTCATTTTAAGATATGACTAAACAGACCATCAAAATTCGCTTCTCTAAATTAAAACCGCATTACGATTTTCGCTGTCGTGCCCATTGTCTTCCTTTTATTGCTTTTTTTTCTTTCTCGGATTTTTTTACTTTTGATTCTCTGTAAAAAAAAATGTGAGTGCCAATCTAGACTATCCTCGATAAAAATTTGCATATACGTGGTTGAAATATTACATATTCGTTATCGTGATCCAAGTTTATTGATTTCTCACGATATCTTATGCCCGGTTTTTTAACAAATTTCACGTGTTGAACAACCCCACCATCAATTTTGTCATCAATAAAACCTAACCGAAGCCGAACAAGTTCAAACTCCACATTTTTTAATCGTGAGTGTCCGGACCAACTTACGTGTACCTAAACAAATTGCATGGGACCTTGAATGGCCCTAAGGAGACTCGTACTGGTGAGGCCAACTACTGGTCATCAAACTAAATAGCGGCCTCAACCTATGACGAAAGCCCGACTATAGAGAGGCCAATGAATCAGAATGTTGATGTCGTAAAACTCTAATAAAGATCGTCTGAGATGACTGTAAGCGGTCAAAGAAACCTGTAAGGCAAAATGATGGTGGGAGATGGTTGTAAAAGGAGAACAACCATTGTGTGAACCCAATGTTGTTGGCAACTCTCGTAACCTATTAACTCTCGAAAACGTTGAAAATGAACCTATAAAATCCTCCGACCAGATTAGGGATTTTTTTCCTTCTCGGGAGCTTAAGGTTTTTGAACTTCATCAAAAGTGAGGAGGGTGAATGAATTTATTTGCTGTATTTGTTATATACTTCAAAAAATAAAAAAAAGGCATTTAACCATACATAAGTTTTCTAATTCTCGTTCTTCTGAAGCCATGAACACAAAGTAACAAGTCAAGCGAGTTAGAAAACAACTCGGTTAAACCAATTCAAACCAACCAAACCTAATAATCTTACACATAGCCAAATACCTAGTAAGAGTACTAGGTTGTTTGTTTAGTTTTCTATCAAGTCCTGTATGAATAAAACTGTTTATATGGATTAACGTGTCTACATAGATTGAGAAGATTTTTGTTTAGGAGGGGTTTTTCCTAAGGAATGGAATACATTTTTTAATCGGAAGGGGTAGATTTGGAAGAAAAAAATATGACTTTTTGCATAAAGCTCCGATAGAATCTTTCTAAATAAACCACGTTCTATATCATTAAGCCACTACAAAACAATCATGTATAATTTGTTAAAGCAAGACACTAAATCTCACCCAAAGGACCATTGGCCCAACAATACTTGGTAACCCCACCTTAACTTGTAGTATATAAACATTATATACTTCAATTAAAAAGGTTCTAACACAAAATAAGGTCGGTAAAAGGTAAGATGTGCCGATCCTCCCTCTATTCTAAGATAATAAAGCGACTGTTTCCGTAAAGACCCCTGATTTGTAAAAAATGAGACCATAAAACTTCTATCTTTCTATATTTAGCAAGTTAATAATAGAAATTACAATCAATATGTATTATTAAGATCAATCCCTTAACCATCTCAAATGCTCTCATGGGTTGCTCTCCTACAACTTCAACCCTAAAAATCAACAAATAACAATATCATCAAATCAAATTTTAGGCTCCCAAAAAGGAAACCATAATCGGTACGATCTTTAATGTGTACGATCTTCAACGCCAACCACGGAACTTACCATCACGGTCGCATATTTTCCAACGAAATGTGCGTTAAACTCGCACTTTTTCTCTTTCCGAAAGAAAAAAAGCACAAATTTGATGGTAACTTTTAATGGTATTTGCAAGTAACCCATTTAAGCCGAAGCCTTTGCGGGCCCGTATCCGTTACGATGCAACTTTTGCCATCTCCACGCGACCCGCAAACTCTTTTCAAGATCCGTGTACTGCGCGGACCAATTGAGTTCACGGAGGATTTTTGATGGGTCACTGAACACTTCGGCGTAGTCACCGGGCCTGCGCGGCAAATAGTCGACTTTTATGGACACCCCGGTTGCCAATTTACAAGCTTCGACAAACTCGTTAACGGATCGACCTCGGCCCGTACCGACGTTGTAGATTCCGACTTCGCCGGGTTGAGCTTTCTCAAGTGCTTTCACGTGAGCGTCGACTAGATCGGTCACGTCGATGTAGTCACGTATGCAAGTTCCGTCTGCGGTTTTATAGTCCGTTCCTCGAACCTATGTCACAAAATAATCACCGTAATATAAAATAAAATTATAAAATAAAACATAATTCTTTACAAGAGTTTACCGAGCTAAAAAGCACATAATTTCGTTAAACTATAATAAGTAAAATAAATTTAATGTGATTAGATTGGAGGAAACTAACCTTGAGCCCGTTGGTAATTCCACGGGCTGCATCGAAGCATGCACCCGATATTCTTCCATGTTCGCGTAATTCGGGTCTTGGTGCTTCTCCCAACCTTCCTTCTGGATCCGACCCAATAACGTTGAAGTATCTGAACAACGGTAGGATAAGTGAAATAAGAAGTCATACTTGTTGATTGAACGATTATAGTTATTCTCTACTCTGAAACAAAATTTAAACATGTTTTCGAGCATTTATGTAGATTTTACAAGGCTTTCATCAAGTTCTAACCACCCATGAGCCCGGTGATTGTCTACAATGGCAATAAATTCCTGGTGTTTTAAATCATTAAGGGGTCGTTTACCAAATGCTTACCCGGGTAAGCGCTTACCCCGTAAGCGCTTACTGGTAAAATTCAACACTATCACTTACCGGGTAAGACTTTAGTCCACCAAAACGGTATCGTATGCAACAATTTTTCCGGTAAGCGCTAACCGTGGTAAGAGTCTTTGCCATCACTTACCAGGTAAGACTCTTGGTTCTTGCCTTAGCTCTTACCGAGTAAGATTCTTAGTCCTCATCATATTCATCCGGTAAGGTAATATGACTTGGTAAGCACTTACCCCGGTAAGCGCTTTGTAAACGGCCCCTAAGTGATTTTCAAGAGCTTAATCACCGAAATGGGATTAAGTGGATGCTTAATATATACTCCCTCCGTCCCAAAATAACAGTCCACAATTGAAAAAGGAACACAATTTTAGAAATGTGTATTTATTACACTTTTTAATAGACTAAATAACAATTTTACCCTTAATAATGGAGGGAGTAATGAATTTTTCACGGTTTAAGGGTAGAATTGGAAAGTAGACACTTACGTTTGAAAGTGGACACTCATTTTGTGACAAACTCAAATAGAAACGTGGACACTTATTTTGGGACAGGTGGAGTATATACCGGACAAATGAATGGTTATCATAGTGTTCCTCAGTTTTTCATTTTTTGTGGTTTTCCCTGAACCCCACCCTAAAACCAAGGTTCTAAATAGCATGTGGCGTGGTGTGGCGGCTCGGCCAAGCCTCAAGCTTGGAAGCCACGACGAGGTCACGACGTTTTTCAAGGCATGACTTATGGCGGCAAATTTTATATCATATATAATATTTATATACATAAACGTATGTTTTCTACTATTACTCAATGAATCAATAATAATAATAATAATAATAAGCAATTTAAACTAAGGTATATATGAAAAAACTAAGAATTAAGACGTTAAAAAGATAAGTAAAATACAATATCGTGTTAAAAAAAACCCGCGCATTATGCCATGGCATGCCTCAGGCTTAATGTGGTGTGGCGTGACCGCGTGAGACACAAGCCTTGAGCCACGACACACCATGGTGGCTGTTGTGGCGAGCCATTTCGAAACGTGCCTAAAACTTGGAAACACCCTAGTAACCGTTCATCTGACGGTACGCACATGGCATACAAGTAATATGTAGGTAATTTTTCCGGTATGCACATGTGCATAAAAACCAGGAAACATCTTCAATTACTTGTATGCACACCGTAATGAGTAACGGTTACTAAGGTGTAATATTACTTGAATCACAGGACCAATCTTCAAACAGACTAAGGTAGACGGTCGTTTGGGTTTGGGACAAAAAAGAAACAGAAATTCCATACCATTGGTACCATTTCTATAATTAATGAAGTTTAGAGACGATTTCCGTAAAAACCGACTTACCATAGAGACCAAATCCGTAATTTACTCAAATTGCAATTTAAGGATGCATTATGTAATATTACTTGAATCACAGGACCAATCATGTAATTTACTCAAAGACCTTTCCCTACCCCAATTCCCCCACCGACCTTTGCCTTGAGATATCCACCGTATGCTATGGTCGACAAGTGTCCACTACGTGTTCATCCATCAACAAAAAGTATACAAATACATGTCGACCAATTTTTGTTACTAACTACTAAGAGATGCTCTTAGTAAAGTTAAAGACCAAATGCAAATCCAACGCTACCATTACAATCTTCAACTTCTCCTACAACTACTAATACTCTCATCATCGTTGTTGAATTCATTCGCAAAACAATCCAGTTTCTGCACCACCGAAGAAGATTTGTTAGATTCCAATCCGATGGCAACAACTCTCGGCGGTCTAAAGAATTCATCGGCTTCCAACAGCGCCGATACCGATAATCTTGCTCGATTTGCTGTTCAAGAGCATAACAAGAAAGAGGTTTGTGATGTGTTTGTTGATCGTTGTTTATTTTAGTTCTGTCTTGTGATTATTCACTTATTTTGGTGGAAAATGATATGGTTAAGATTCAGATGTAACTGGATTTTGAAACTAGGGTTTAGGAAGGTGGTCCGATCATGGATGTATTTGTTAATTGGTATTTCGAAGGGAGGTTGTAAAACGGTTAGAATTAGGATATAACACAATTGCCAAATTAGGGTTTTGAGTATGGATGTTAGATTTGTAGCATGACAAACCAACCAATTCATTACCAACCGTACCAACTCAATTGGTACTAATTTATTACCAACTGTACCAATTCAATTGGTTGGTACTACCTTCGCAAACTTGGTTGGTATGTGGTATTGAAAATCGTGTACCATAGGAATACCTGACGGATACGGTACCGACTTATATATATATATATATATATTTTAATTATTTATTAAATAAAAAATCAATGAATTTGAACATATTTGATTATTAATGTATTATTTATGCATCGATTAAAGATGTGATTGTTTTTCAAGATATTTAATTATTTAATTATTAATTTACTCTTGCTAAATTTAAACAATGAATAAAATATGAAATAAAAGGTTTATTTGATGTTTTAGAAGATAATTAGATTTTAATTTGAGGTTATATTGGCAAAACATAAGTCTGTTCCACCTTGTTCCATGGGGTGGGGGTGTAACAGGCCTGTTCCACCTTGTTCCAGTCTGTTCCACAATTCTGCCAAACATGGGACAGTGGACCCTGTTCTGTCCTGTCCCCTGTTCTGTCTTGTCCAGTATACCAAACGCACCCTCACTTAATACGACTTACGATTAGAAAACGACTCACATATTCTCACCTGATATCAATCATCAAAACAATATGATGGACTCTTATTCTAATGTTATCAGTCATCAAGGAAAAATGTTATAAGAATGTGTGCATATACGATTGTTTTTCTTTCAATATTTAAAATTATAAGACTAATCTCACATGATGTTTATGAACTTAGAATGCAATGCTGGAGTTGGCAAGGGTGATAAAGGTGCAAGAGCAAGTGGTTGCTGGCACCTTGCATCATCTTACATTGGAGGTTGTTGACGCCGGAGAGAAGAAAATATACGAGGCCAAGGTGTGGGTAAAGCCGTGGATGAACTTCAAGGAACTGCAGGAATTCAAGCATATTGGTGAACAAACCACCACTGAACCTTCTGATCTTGGTGTCGAAAAAGGTCGCCTACTAATAAAAAAATAATAACCTTCCGGTGGGTTTGTGTTTGGTTTCGTTTGTAGGGAAGTGCCAACAAGTTGGTTTTCATATGAAGAAGTTAAGAATATTAATCATGGAGAAATAAATGTTTCAGTTTCTTGACCTCATAAATTTCGTTTATCGTTATATAATATCGTCACAAATGCTACCTTAATTTTGAAAGCAGATGGTGACGGGTCAGGATATGAGTCGGTGCCTGTTCACGATTCTGTGGTCCAGGATGCTGCAAATCATGTCATCAAGACACTGCAACAGAGGTCCAACTCATTATACCCTTACGAACTGCAAGAGGCCATTCATGCAAAAACAGAGGTATTTAACAAATTTCACGTGTTGAACAACCCCACCATTATTTTTGTCATCAATCAAACCTAACCGAAGCCGAACAAGTTCAAAATCCACATTTTTTAATCGTGAGTGTCCGGACTAACTTACGTGTACCTAAACAAATTGCATGGGACCTTGAATGGCCCGGCCCTAAGGAGACTCGAACTGGTGAGGCCAACTACTGGTCATCAAACTAAATAGCGGCCTCAACCTATGACGAAAGCCCGACTATAGAGAGGCCAATGAATCAGAATGTTGATGTCGTAAAACTCTAATAAAGATCGTCTGAGATGACTGTAAGCGGTCAAAGAAACCTGTAAGGCAAAATGATGGTGGGAGATGGTCGTAAAAGGAGAACAGCCATTGTGTGAACCCAATGTTGTTGGCAACTCTCGTAACCTATCAACTCTCGAAAATGTTGAAAATGAACCTATAAAATCCTTCGACCAGATTAGGGATTTTTTTTCCCTTCTCGGGAGCTTAAGTTTTTTAAACTTCATCAAAAGTGAGGAGTGTGTATGAATTTATTTGTTGTATTTGTTATATACTTCAAAAAATAAAATAAAAGGCATTTAACCATACATAAGTTTTCTAATTCTCGTTCTTCTGAAGCCATAAACACAAAGTAAGAAGTAAAACGAGTTAGAAAACAACTCCATTAAACCAATTCAAACCAACCAAACCTAATAATCTTACACGGAGCCAAATACCTAGTAAGAGTACTAGGTTGTTTGTTTGGTTTTCCATAAGTCCTGTATGGATAAAGCTGTTTATATGGATTAACGTGTCTACATAGATTGAAAAGATTTTTGTTTAGGAGGGGTTTTTCCTAAGGAATGGAATACATTTTTTAATCGGAAGGGGTAGATTTGGAAGAAAAAAACATGACTTTTTGCATAAAGCTCTTTCTATATCATTAAGCCACTACAAAACAATCATGTATTACTGACAAGATAATTTGTTAAAGAAAGGCACTAAATCTCACCCAAAGGACCATTGGCCCAACAATACTTGGTAACCCCACCTTAGCTTGTAGTATATAAACATTATATACTTCAATTAAACACGTTCTAACACAAAATAAGGTCTATAAAAGGTAAGATGTGCCGATCCTCCCTCTATTCTAGATGATAAAGCGACTGTTTCCTTAAAGACCCTTGATTTGTAGAAAATGAGACCATAAAACTTATATCTTTCTATATTTAGCAAGATAATAATAGAAATTACAATCAATATGTATTATTAAGATCAATCCCTTAACCATCTCAAATGCTCTCATGGGTTGCTCTCCTACAACTTCAACCCTAAAAATCAACAAATAACAATATCATCAAATCAAATTTTAGGCTCCCAAAATGGAAACCATAATCGGTACGATCTTTAATGTGTATGATCTTCAACGCCAACCACGGAACTTACCATCACGATCGCATATTTTCCAACGAAATGTGCGTTAAACTCGCACTTTTTCTCTTTCCGAAAGAAAAAAAGCACAAATTTGATGGTAACTTTTAATGGTATTTGCAAGTAACCCATTTAAGCCGAAGCCTTTGCAGGCCCGTATCCGTTACGATGCAACTTTTGCCATCTCCAAGCGACCCGCAAGCTCTTTTCGAGATCCGTGTACTGCGCGGACCAATTGAGTTCACGGAGGATTTTTTATGGGCACTGAACACTTCGGCATAGTCACCGGGCCTACGCGGCAAATAGTCGAATTTTACGGACACCCCGGTTGCCGATTTACATGCTTCGACAAACTCGTTAACGGATCGACCTCGGGCCGTACCGACATTGTAGATTCCAACTTCGTCGGGTTACGCTTTCTCAAGTGCTTTCACGTGAGCGTCGACTAGATCGGTCACGTCGATGTAGTCACGTATGCAAGTTCCGTTTGCGGTTTTATAGTCCGTTCCTCGAACCTATGTCACAAAATAATCACTGTAATATAAAATTATAAAATAAAACATAATTCTTTACAAGAGTTAAAAAGCACATAATTTCGTTAAACTATAATAAGTAAAATAAATTTAATGTGATTAGATTGGATGAAACTAACCTTGAGCCCGTTGGTAATTCCACGGGCTGCATCGAAGCATGCACCCGATATTCTTCCATGTTCACGTAATTCGGGTCTTGGTGCTTCTCCCAACCTTCCTTCTGGATCCGACCCAATAACGTTGAAGTATCTGAACAACGGTAGGATAAGTAAAATAAGAAATCATACTTGTTGATTGAACGATTATAGTTATTCTCTACTCCGAAACAAAATTTAAACACGTTTTCGAGCATTTATGTAGATTTTACAAGGCTTTCATCAAGTTCTAACCACCCATGAGCCCAATGATTGTCTACAATGGCAATAAATTCCTGGTGTTTTAAATCATTAAGGGGCCGTTTACCAAATGCTTACCCCGTAAGCGCTTACCCCGTAATATTCAACACTATCACTTACCGGGTAAGACTTTAGTCCACCAAAACGGTATCGTATGCAACAATTTTTCCGATAAGCGCTAACCGTGGTAAGAGTCTTTGCCATCACTTATCAGGTAAGACTCTTGGTTCTTGCCTTAGCTCTTACCGGGTAAGATTCTTAGTCCTCATCATATTCATCCGGTAAGGTAATATGACTTGGTAAGCACTTACCCCGGTAAGCGCTTTGTAAACGGCCCCTAAGTGATTTTCAAGAGCTTAATCACCGTAATGGGAATACGTTGATGCTTAATATATACTCCCTTCGTCCCAAAATAACAGTCGACAATTGAAAAAGGAACACAATTTTAGAAATGTGTATTTATTACACTTTTTAATAGACTAAATGACAATTTTACCCTGAATTTTTAGTAATGATTTTTTTACGGTTTAAGGGTAGAATTGGAAAGTAGACACTTACGTCTGAAAGTGGACACTCATTTTGTGACAAACTCAAATAGAAACGTGGACACTTATTTTGGGACGAGTGGAGTAATATACCGGACAAATGAATGGTTATCATAGTGTTCCTCAGTCTTTCATTTTTTTGTGGTTTTCCCTAAACCCAACCCTAAAACCAAGGTTCTAAATAGCATGTGGCGTGGCATGGCATGGCGGCTAGGCCAAGCCTCAAGATTGGAAGCCACGACGAGGTCACGACGTTTTTCAAGGCATGACTTATGGCGGCAAATTTTATATCATATATAATATTTATATACATAAACGTATGTTTTCTACTATTACTCAATGAATCAATAATAATAATAAGCAATTTAAACTAAGGTATATATGAAAAAACTAAGAATTAAGACGTTAAAAAGATAAGTAAAATCAAATATTGTGTTAAAAAAAGCCCGCACATTATGCCATGGCATGCCTCAGGCTTAATGTGGTGTGGCGTGAAACACAAGCCTTGAGTCACGGCACGGCATGGTGGCTGTTGTGGTAAGCCATTTCGAACCGTGCCTAAAACTGAGAAACACCCTAGTAACCGTTCATCTGACGGTATGCACATGGCATACAAGTAATATGTTGGTAATTTTTCCGGTATGCACATGTGCATAAAAACCAGGAAACGTCTTCAATTACTTGTATGCACACCGTAATGAGTAACGGTTACTAAGGTGTTCCTCAGTTATTCATTTTTTGGGGGATTTCCCCTGAACATCTCTCTCTCTCTCTCTCTCTTTCTCTCTCTCTCTCTCTCTCTCTCTCTCTCTATATATATATATATATATATATATATATATATATATATATAAAAAAAAACAAGATGATCGACCAAGTAACCTCAGCGGTTGATATTCCTCCTCCTCCAGCCATCCATCCGAAACGAACTGCTCTAAAGAAGAAGAAGGCTCCATCCTTTTCAGGCCCGGTTTTAAGGAACGAAACATGGATTGAATTTTCCCGTGAAGCAGTGTTTGGTCCCAATCCTGATCTCTCTGGTCTCGACATCTCCTTACCTCCAGCTGAAGACTTTGTACCTGGTAAAGTACTCAATGAACCCTTCGACATTTTCTTTTATGAATACACCAGTCGCAGATGCTTTCAATGTAACAATCGGGTTTTTTTATAGCAAATATGAAAGTTTAGTGCCAATTGGTCAAGAAATGAAAGTTAAGTTGTGGGGCTCTTGTGCAATTATTGAAAAGTATTTAATGGCTCCAAATCCCTAGGGCATCCTTGAATCAAATCAGTATTATTCTTGTGGGGAAATGTTTGGCGGCTAGAAGAAGAAGAGGGGAGAGAAGGAGAAGCTTTGGAGAAATCTGATTCGTGGAAGAAAGCATTGAAGGTAAAATTCATCTAAACTATTCTCTTTGTTTCTTATGATCATCCCTTATGTGTTGTATAAGATTTTGGATGAAAACCTTAAACTCACTGTGTTCTCCACCTTATTGTTCAAAAAGGGGATTTTGGGTTTTTGATGTGCAAGGATCGATTTGAGGTAAGGAAATGGATTAAGTGCGTGCTTATGATAGGTGGATGAACCCTTATGTTTGGCTAATCGAGCTTATAGCAGAAAATGGGTTTTTAATCACTTTTGGAAAATTGGTTTTCGTCCAGCCCGTAGTTTCCGGACGTCTCCCCGTCCTGACAGTAGTGTCCGGACAGTGGGGGGTTTCCGGGTGTTGTTCATAGTGTCCGGGTGTAAGGGGTTTCCGGATAAGTTATAGTTCCGAATGAAACGTCCGGAAAGCGTGGTAACCGTAGGAAGTGTCCGGACCATTGTCCGGATAATTGTGTCCGGAAAGGACTAGTGTCCGGAAAGCCTATGGTGTCCGGAAAGGTCATAGTGTCCAGAAAGTTATGAGTATCAGGAAAGTACAGTAAGATCGGACAGTCTAATCTGATGCAATTCTATCATCCATAGGTGCCCGATTTGTTTAGCTTGGAGATACATCAAGGGTGTGTTCAACACTAACCTAAGGTGAGTTCCCTAAACCCTTTTTACGACGTAAGATGTTAAATGCTTTTAACTTATTATGGTTCTTTACGAGCATGAAATATTTACGAACTGATGTGCATGTTTCCCATGAAATACTTATTTTATCAAGAAGAATATTTGGCATGATGAAATGAGAATTATGATTTACAAGGATTCTAAGTTGCATGTTTTATGAAATGAATGAGTATGTTATGTGGAATCGGTCTGCACTGTGGGATCAGAGAGCCTCGGGATCCGATGATCCCTTGGATATGTATGACATACCGATATGTTGGAATTTGTTTCCCTCCTATTCGGGTAGAGGGGAGTCTGCTTGGGCCCCGATACGAGGCGAGAGGGGAGTCTGCTGGGGTCCCCGATCGCGGAATGTTTATGTGATCCATTACACGGTGCAGTACCATGTTTGATGATATGTGAAGATTTACGATGAATTTTTATAAATGATTTCATATTGTTTGTACATGTTGTTTTCGGAGGGAATTTACTAGAACTTTTGGTCTAACCCTCGCTTTTCAAAACTAAACCGTTTCAGGTAAGCAAATAGTAAGAGGCTCAAGTAAGTGAGCAAGAGCAAGATAGAGTACGGATGCAGCTAGAGACAGTGCAAGTACCACCCATAGAAGCTAGAATATTCTCAGTTGTGTATAGGTTGTTTCCGCCAACCTTAGTTTGAGTTTGATGTAAAGAAAATTTTGGGACCCGATTCTGTAAATATTATGATTTAATGCTATTTATGTCCTGTTGTATTTTTGGGGTGTTACAAATGGTATCAGAGCCATAGTTTAAGGGATTTAGGTGACCGGATGGGCCTAAACTTAAACTTTGGAGTAGAAATTACAACTGAGAATCAGGAAATGCGTTAGGAAGGCACTATTGTAGATATGGGAAATGTGTTAAGAGGGCACTATAGTAGATATAGGACTAATAGGGTACCGGGGACAGTCATGTAAGGTAGGTTTGGGAGTTCACCTGGCCAGTGAAATTGCAAACTTACAGGTACATGTATGTGCTTGACCTACCTTATTATTCCGAAGTTGTAGTCTTAAGCTAGTTTATATGTCGTGTCCCAGTCTAGAAGGTCAGCAAGATCCCTGAGGGATAGACTGAGCTCCCTTGTTTGGGAAGTGTCGAAATCTTGAAAGTATCAATGGAGCCCTAACTTCTTAGTCTAGCTTTTCAATGGCAGGGTAAATGAAATAAGATACCTATAGTGAAGTGAAAGCATGTAGAGGTAGAATGCGAGACTTTTGATCTAAAATGAAAATAGTATGAGGAGGTAAGTAAGTGAGATGTGGAACGCATGTACATCAAGTTGTTGCATGACCGAGAGGGCGACCATTGGTCGTAGGTGGGGTGTCAAGGATAAGTTGCGTGAGTAAAGCGGTTGACCTTGTTAGGGAAGTAGCACTCAATTGCAAGAAGAGTTTTATGCATGGTGTTCTTATAGGTAACATGAAATTTTCACGATTTAAGTTAAATGTGTAAATATCAATTTTGATCGTATATGAGTCAGAATGTGCAAGCGTATGTTTAAAGAAAAGGTGATTTCATTCACATTGCACATTGAAATTTTGAGCTTAACGATTTGCAAAGTGTTTCACACTTTCAATGATAAGTTAAATTGTTACAAAAAGGCCAAGAAAACGTTTACCTGCAAACCTTTTATAACCAAAATGCTTATTGACCTATTGATATCATACAAATGAGTGTGAGAACCGACTGGTTTACTTTGTATCGGTAATTCTTTCAGAATTGTGTCGTATGAAAGGATTTTCATTCAACGTATTACTGTCGTAATAACATCGTTCGGATTGAGCACGATTGAGGTTCACGGGAGGATGCATGCAAGCGATTCTCGAATCGTTGTGCAGGGCATTGAAGTTATAATGGTAATGAGGTCATGTGTACCTAAGTTGTTTATTTAAAATGATAAAATGTGTGGAATGATTTATTTACTGCGTTGTCATGCATGAAGGCTATGAACCCACTAGGTCGTATAGTATTGCATGTTAAGCTAAGGAAGAACTCCGAGATTGGAAATGAGAGTTGGACAGTGGAAGAGTTGGGAATGGATTATAGTGTCGGGTGTATGAGGGTCTGTACCCTTGTTCGGTAACTGGAAGTACGGTTGTCAAAGGACGGTTGCGTCCGGAGAAAGGACTTGAAGCCTCCAAGGTGTTGGTTTTAGCAACTCTTTATGAGTAGTGTTGGGAAAGGCAGGAATGAAATGTCCACGGCGTGGGGATATAAGTTTTGAGGTAAGCTTGTAATGTTGATGTTACATGAGTAGGTTTCGAAAAGAGAGAGACAGATCAGGAAGTTGATTATGATATGTTGGAAGGTTTAGGTTCCATAAGGAACCCATGTTAGAGGATAAGTTAAGAAAGTAGTTACAGGTTGATTGTTGATGTTAAAGTCGGCAGCGGTGTAAGTCGGCTGAGGCCGAAGACTTGAACCAGGAGAGTGAAAGTTGACATAACACCTTGTAGCGGTGTTAAGTTAGTGAGAGACTGCGGTTTTGGATAAGCATTCTACTTACGAGGTATGGAGGGTTCGTAGAAGGATAAGGTATGTAGCACAAACGGAGCGAGTGTGTATACTATATCGTCTAGTGAGGGATTGTGCCCTGTTTATGTAAGGGCTCGAATCGTAGAGAGCTAGCAAGAACGATTACATTTGAGCTAAGTGGGAACTAGGGAGTTATAGTTCAGCTAGAGTGAGAAAGGACAAAGTAGCGAGATAGACTCGATTATTTATGCGGGAAAATTTGAAGGCAAGTTTGAATTGTGTATGGATGGCCATGAGAGATTTGGTCTGCAGTGTGATGTTATGGGTGAGGAATGTTCAGTCATGTAGTGGCAATAATTGCCTAGAAAATGTTACAGCTAGTGTTGTAGTAACGTGATGTTAGAAAGATGAAGCATTAGATGGAAGTCTTTTCGGGATTTCGGATGAGGTGTGCGAATTGTTAAGCAAGTGGTTGGAACACGTAGTTGTAAGTGGCAGTGTGATACGTCTAATATCGGAGTAGAATGTCAGAGCAGTAATGGGTGCTTGCACAAATGAGAGGCCACGTGTTTTTGGCTATGTGAGTCGCTAAGTAAGTATATTCTTGAAATCGCTGTAAGTTTAGAGAAAATGATGGATGGGTTAATCAAAATGTGGTGTAGTAGATGCAAAATCTTTAATGATTGAGAATTGTTCCTAGAAGTGAAAGGATTATCCGAGAAGGTAATCGTTGAAGATCAAAGGATGTGTAGTAACAACAAACACTGGTGTCAGTTTGAGGTGATTTGGTTGAATGCCTGAAGTTAGAATTTTAGTGCAACCGTTTGGTTATGTACAGTAATGAGAAAGTATTTTCAGTTTGGGCATTAATGGAAGAGAGAGGCAAGTAATGTTGGTGGGCAGTGCTCCACGTTATCGTGGGGAGGTGAAGATAGTATGTTGGAATAAGTAAGTAAATTGGAAGTAGTAAGCTTGACAGTAATGCCGAAAGGTGCAGTGTGTGTAGATTGTCATTGATAAGTGTGCGAACTTTTGGAAAAAGTATTGAGGAAGGGAATTGTGTATGATTTTGTGCAGGAAAGAAGTGGATAAGACAACTGAATGAGTTAAGTTAGTGACTTTGTGAGAAATGTTTAAACAAATTGGTCATGCGGTGATTAAGCTAGCGAGAATAGTATGGTGTGACCATGGTTACTCCTTCCAGTTGAGTGAGGATAACCGAAGTTATGTTTTATATGACTGAACGAACGTGGCAATCAGCGAGGAATTGATGTGTTTCAGGATAAGTTTAAATTCGAGTAGGTGAACATTTCAACGATGGGTTTGGAGGTTCCTACCCTTAGTTACGTATAAGTATGGAGTGGTGAAGTGGTGAGGATGCGAGAGATGGTTGACGAACTGTGGTCGAGGTGGTCCGAGAAATGGAAATGTTATCTGCCTAGACGATTGTTGGTTGGGGGAAGTAATCTAGAATTTCTTGTGAGGCGATGAAGGAACTCTGGGCTGTGAATTGTCGGGATGTACAGGGTTGACCTTGTGCCAAGCTGTCAGGTGAGTGATTGTTTCTTGGTAAGAGGATCTCGTGTTGTAGCGGGGGATTCCGCCAAGTTCCTCCTTAAAGAAAGCAAAGATGCATGAGAAGCCTTATTTAATCCTCTATTATCAAGATCAATCGATAGGAACAGTAGCCTACGAGTTAGAATACCGTAAGAACTGAAGGGAATGCACCCAATGTTCCATGTTTCGAATTTAATGAGGTGGTTGACTGAGTCAGAAGTGGCATTACTTTGGGGAAGTGTCAGTTTTGGTGAAGGCAAGATACCCGCATCTTTTCCAATGAGGAATTTCGGGGACGGAATTCTTTTAAGGGGGAGTGTTGTAACAACCGGGTTTTTTATAGAAAATATGAAAGTTTAGTGCCAATTGTTCAAGAAATGAAAGTTAAGTTGTGGGGCTCTTGTGCAATTATTGAAAAGTATTTAATGGCTCCAAATCCCTAGGGCATCCTTGAATCAAATCAGTATTATTCTTGTGGGGAAATGTTTGGCGGCTAGAAGAAGAAAAGGGGAGAGAAGGAGAAGCTTTGGAGAAATCTGATTCGTGGAAGAAAGCATTGAAGGCAAAATTCATCTAAACTATTCTCCTTATTTCTTATGATCATCCCTTCTGTGTTGTATAAGATTTTGGATGAAAACCTTAAACTCACTGTGTTCTCCACCTTATTGTTCAAAAAGGGGATTTTGGGTTTTTGATGTGTAAGGATCGATTTAGAGGTAAGGAAATGGATTAAGTGCGTGTTTATGATAGGTGGATGAACCCTTATGTTTGGCTAAGCGAGCTTATAGCAGAAAATGGGGTTTTAATCACTTTTGGAAAATTGGTTTTCGTCCAGCCCGTAGTTTTCGGACGTCGCCCCGTCCGGACAGTAGTGTCCGGACAATGGGGGGGTTTCCGGGTGTTGTTCATAGTGTCCGGGTGTAAGGGGTTTCCGGATAAGTTATAGTTCCGGATGAAACGTCCGAAAAGTGTAATAACCAAGTATGTTATTGGTTTATTTAAAAGTGTTACTTTAATTTAATATTATGGAGTTAGAAGTTAAGGGGGTAAGTTTTAATTTTATAATGGAAGTTTAGGGGTATGTTTTGCCAAATAGGATAAGTTTGGGGTTTGTTTGGTCTTTTTACCAAACTTCACCACCACCACTGCCACACTCACCTCACTTAGGAGGAGGTGTCCCTTTTTTAACACACTTAGCAAATATCCTAAAGTGTGTGTGTGTGTGTGTGTTTTCGGTTAGAAAGAAAAGAGAGAGAAGAGAGAATCGAGAAAGGGAAGGAAGAAGGAAAAATAAGAAGATTTACAGCAAGAATTTTAGAGCAAAATCTGAAGGAAAACAAGGTAATCATCCTACATAAAATTCTCTTTATGTTTATAAATTGTTAAATAAAGTTTATAATTGGGTTTTGATGATTTATGGATGATTTGGGAAATCTGAGCATATGGTTAGGTTATGTTAATAGTCTTAAACATATCTGCATATTTACAGCAACATGCATAGCTTAAAAGATTAAATTTATGAGTTTAGGATGAACAGTGGACAGAGACATTCAAGTATGTCGCAACAGTGGGTTGCGACATGGTTGATAGTTGCGACATTCATGAGTGTCGCAACCTTGAGTTGCGACTTGCTCATTGATATCGCAACAGTTGGTTGCGACTTGGTGCTATGTCGCAACAGTTGGTTGCGACATGAGGGAGTTGTCGCAATAGTTGGTTGCGACAAGGTACTGTGTCGCAGTAGTTGGTTGCGACATGGTACTGTGTCACAGTAGTTGGTTGCGATAGGTGTAGTGTGTTGCGACATGAGGTATTTCAGTGGTTGATTGCGACTTGAGTCGAGGATTTCAGGAATTTAGAGATTTTTGTCTTTAAAAAAAATATTTGTATTTATGTGCTACAGATTCTGTGAAACCATGCTGAAGAAATTGGAGTGCTTGATAATAGCTTGGAAGGATTTTTGGAAATAAGCGAAACGAGTGAGTTTTTATTTAAAATGTTTTCAACTGGAATACATATATGTGAATGAGTGTAATAATGTGCATATGATGTTTATATAAGTATTACACTGCATGGGTGCTAGTTGGCCGGGCTTAGGACCGGTGAAAGTTGGTTGTACAGAGGGACAGTGGTGTTGGTTGTATTTAAGTACATCAGTGTAAATTAATTAATTGGCTCGCAATCAATTAATATGTCCAAGAGAAAGAGATGGAAGATACACGAGTCATAGTTGGTATTTCTTATGTGCATTATGTGTATTGAATGTTTGTAAAAGATGGTTTTTAACTAACGGGGATTTCTCACTAGACCTCAAGGTCTAACCCTCATTTTGTTTTAAAATATGTATTCCAGGTCGTGAAGCAAACAAAGACAAGTGATAGGAAAGATCTAGGAATTTCTTTTGGAGAACCATGAAGCATTTTTGTGTCTATCATGTTTAGTAGTTATTATGTAAAACGTTTGTACTAAAAGACTTACTTTGTTAAGCTAAGGGACCGTAAATGAAATATGATGTATTTTTGTGGTGAAATTATGTTATGAAATATATGTTATTTGTATGTTGGGAATTCGGGTCGTTACAGATGGTATCAGAGCCCTAGTTTAAGGGATTTAGGTATTAGTATCTATACCTAGACATAAACTGCATGTGAAGTAGGATGTCCCTGTTATTGTAGAACCTTGGGATGTTAAATATAAAAAGGTAGAAGGAACATCACGTAAGGTAATTTCAAATTACACCTGGCTAGTGTAATTGTGATCTTACAGGTACATGTTTGGACTGGAATACCTTGTTATATGGGGTATGTGCTTATGTGTATATTAACCTTGTCTGAATCAACGGAATGGCAAGTGGTACGAGACAAACGAATCGGGAAGGGGGAGGAAATCCGAATAGAACCAATCCAACAACCGGAGGAAGGGGAAGAGGGGGAGAAAGAGGCAGAGGCAGAATTGGGGGCAGAGTTCAGGGCCACGGTACGGAGTTTGTTACGAGAGACGACTTAGCGGCCGAAATGGGAAGATTACAGGCAAATATCCAGGCTATGTTTAACCAGACTCATAATACTGAAACAGAAAGACCAGATCCTACACATGAAGAAGAGATGCCTATTACTCCTACTGTTGTACCAGTAATGAAAAAGTGTGATTATAAAATGTTTCTCAGTTGTAAGCCTCCGACCAATTCAGGAGACCGGGATCCAGTGAAAGCAATGCGATGGCTGAAGGAAATAGAAGCTATCTTCAAGACTAGTAAGTGCGCGGAAGAGGATAAGGTACTTTATGGAACCACAATGTTGAAAGGTGACGCTTTATACTGGTGGGAAGCTCATATTTCTTCGGGAAGTTCTGACATATATTCTACCTTCTCGTGGGAAGAATTTGTTATAGCTTTCAGGAAGCAGTTATGTCCTCATGCAGCGGTTAAACAACTAGAGGGAGAGTTTATGAACTTGAAGCAAGGAAATTTATCTGTTCGGGACTACACTGCTCGTTTTCTAGAAAAATAACGTTTTGCGGAGTACTACGTTGCCACAGAGGCAATGAAAATGGAAAGGTTTATCTTCGGGTTGAATTCATATGTCAGAAGGCTAGTAACTGCAAAAGGACCCAATACCTTCTCAGCCGCAGTAGATGCCGCGGAAGATGTGGAGCGAGATAATAGGAGGGATGCTGGTGATAAAGGTATAGGAATGAGAAAATGGAAGGACCACCACACGATCTGAAGAAGCCCAGGTTTCAGCAATTTGATAGCCGTCCACCTTTCCGATCAGTTGAAAGACCTTGCCTAAAGTGCCACCGTTTTCATCAAGGAAGTTGTCAAGTTGATCCTAGAAATTTTTATAAGTGTGGAAAGATTGGTCATATTGCTAAAGATTGTCGAGTAGTTAGATTTTGTTACTCGTGCAATTCTCCTGATCATCTTCAGTCCGATTGTCCACTGGGGAGAATACAATCGGGTGGTACGTCAGTAAGACCAACGGGTGTCAGACCAATAGTACCGAGACTAGAACTAGCGAGAACAAGAGGTCGTTCATTTCAGATGACAGCAAAAGAAGCGGAGGAAACTCCGGACGTGGTTACAGGTACATTTCTAATAAACTCTACACGTGCTAAGGTGTTATTTGATTCCGGTGCAAACCGATCGTTTCTGTCGCCTTTATTTGCTGCTTATATGCATTTAAAGCCTAAAGTGTTAGATCATGCTTTAATGGTAGATACTGCAAATGATAATCAAGTGTCGGTTAAAGAAGTATTTGATAGTTGTGTGATAATTATAGAAGGGTGCGGAGTACCGATACAATTATTTCTAATACCTTTGATCGAGTTCGATGTGGTAGTGGGGATGGATTGGTTAGCTGAGAATCAAGCTAACATAGTTTGTGATAAGAAGTTAATAAATGTTGTCTTACCTGAGAAGGGGTCGGTAGTGATTTATGGTGATCGTAGAAATCATCAGTCTTGCCTTATATCTATGATAAAAGCCCGTAAGTGTGTTAATAAAGGTTGCCCGAGTTACTTAGCTTATGTTATAGATACTAAGCTAGAAAAGAGTAAGTTGGAAGATATTCCAATCATTAGTGAATTTCCAGAAGTTTTCCCCGAAGACTTGAATAGCCTTCCGCCCGTTAGACAGGTAGAGTTTGGTATAGATCTGATTCTTGGAGCCACTCCTGTAGTCCGTGCTCCGTATCGTCTGGCACCTCCGGAGATGAAAGAAATGATGGCACAACTGCAAGACCTATCCGATAAAGGTTTCATTAGACCGAGTTCTTCGCCGTAGGGAGCACCAGTTTTGTTTGTGAAAAAGAAGGATGGTTCGATGAGAATATGTATCGACTACCGGGAATTGAATAAGCGTACGATCAAGAACAAGTATCCGCTACCCAGAATTGATGATCTCTTCGATCAGTTAGTTGGAGCTTGTTATTTTTCCAAGATTGATCTAAGATCCGGTTATCACCAGTTGAAGGTCAAAGAAGAAGACGTTCTGAAAACTGCTTTTCGCACAAGGTATGGTCATTATGAATTCTTAGTGATGCCGTTTGGTTTGACGAATGCTCCAGTTGCCTTTATGGATATAATGAATCGGGTATGTAAGCCGTATCTTGATAAATTCGTGATTGTATTTATCGATGATATACTTATCTATTCCCGATCCAAGGAAGAGCACGCTGAACATCTTCGTTTGATTCTGGAACTATTGAAGAAAGAAAAGTTGTATGCTAAATTTTCAAAATGTGAATTCTGGCTACGGGAAGTTCAGTTTCTGGGGCATGTAGTTTACGTGAAAGGCATTCAAGTTGATCCAATGAAAGTAGAAGCGATTGAAAAGTGGGAACCGCCGAGAACGCCAACCGAAGTACGTAGTTTTCTAGGTTTAGTCGGTTACTATCGGAAGTTTATAAAAGACTTCTCTCGTATCGCGACGCGTTTGACTAAGCTGACTCGGAAGAATCTAAAGTTTGAATGAGAAGCAGAACAGGATGAAGCATTTTTGTGTCGATCATGTTTAGTAGTTATTATGTAAAAAGTTTGTACTAAAAGACTTACTTTGTTAAGCTAAGGGACCGTAAATGAAATATGATGTATTTTTGTGGTGAAATTATGTTATGAAATATATGTTATTTGTATGTTGGGAATCTGGGTCGTTACAGATGGTATCAGAGCATTTTGGTTGGGAATCCGGGTCGTTATAATGGTTGGGTTTTGGATGGTTTTGGTTAGATTAAATGATGTTTTGATGTTTGGTAACTGTGGGGAAAGGTTTAGGACATCCCTTATTTTAGTTTGGATGCTTAAAAATCGATTTAGGAGCATTTTGGGGGTATTGGAATTGAGAATTCAGACTGAAATTTGTTGTGCAGACTTGGGGAAGACGAACAGGAATTAATGCTCTGTTACCATCTGTAACAACCCAAATCCCAAATACATACAAATAACATAATTTCACCACAAAAATACATCATATTTCATTTACGGTCTCTTAGCTTAACAAAGTAGTCTTTCAGTACAAACTTTTTGCATAATAACTACTAAACATAATAGACACAAAAAATGCTTCATGGTTCTTCAAAATAAATTCCTAGATCTTTCCTATCATTTGTCTTTGTTTGCTTCACGACCTGGAATACATATTTTAAAACAAAAATGAGGGTTAGACCTTGAGGTCTAGTGAGAAATCCCCGTTAGTAAAAAAACCATCTTTTACAAACATTCAATACACATAATGCACATAAGAAATACCAACTATGACTCATGCATCATGTATCTTTCCATCTCTTTCTCTTGGCCATATTAATTGGTTGCGAGCCGATTAATTAATTTACACCACTGTACTAAATACAGCCAACACCACTATCCCTTTGTACAGCCAACTTTCACCGGTCCTAAGCCCGGCCAACTAGCACCCATGCAGTGTAATACTCATATAAACACCATATGCACATTATTACACTCATTCACATATATGTATTCCAGTTGAAAATATTTTAAATAAAAACTCACTCGTTTCGCTTATTTCCAAAATCCTTCCAAGCTATTACCAAGCATTCCAAATTTCTTCAGTCCAGTTTCACAGAATCTGTACCACATAAATACAAATATTTCTTTTAAAGACTAAAATCTCTAAAATCCTGAAATCCACGACTCAAGTCGCAACCAACTACTGAAATACCCCATGTCGCAACCAACTACTACGACACAGTACCAAGTCGCAACCAACTACTGCGACAACTCCCTCGTGTCGCAACCAACTGTTGCGACATAGCACCAAGTCGCAACCAACTATTGCGATATCAATGAGCAAGTCGCAACTCAAGGTTGCGACATTCATGAAGGTCACAACTATCATCCATGTCGCAACCCACTGTTGCAACATACTTGAATGTCTCAGTCCACTGTGTTCCTCCTTAACCCAAAAATTTAATCTTTTAAGCTATGCATGTTACTGTAAATATGCAGATACAAGACTATTAACATAACCTAACCATATGTTCAGATTTTCCAAAACATCCCTAAATCATCAAAACCCTTCCAAAAACTTACATAAAACTTTATCTAAACAAAAAGGATAGATTAAGAAGTTACATACCTTTAATCTTCACAGGATGAACCTTCTAATTTCAGCAATAATCTTGTCCTTCCTCTTCTTTCCTCTCTATGGCTCTATCTCTCTTCTCTCTCTCAACCGAAAACACATACACATACACTTTAGATATTTGCTAAGTGTGTTCAAAGGGACACCTCCTCCTAAGTGAGGTGAGTGTGGCGGTGGTGGTGGTGAAGTTTGGAAAAAAGACCAAACAAACCCCAAACTTATCCTATTTGGCAAAACATACCCCTAAACTTCCATTATAAAATTAAAACTTACCCCCTTAACTTCTAACTCCATAATATTAAATTTAAGTAACACTTTTAAATAAACCAATAACATACCTGGTTATTACAACATCTCCCCCTTAAAAGAATTCCATCCCGGAATTCAGTTAAGTGAACAGATGAGGGTATTTGGTTCTCATTTCTGACTCTGATTCCCACGTAGCATCCTGACCCCTATGATGTCGCCACTGAACTTTCACTTGTCTTATCTCTTTATTTCGTAGAACTTTGACTTTTCGGTCAACAATAGCTTCAGGTTCCTCCATATAATTCAGCTTTTCATCAACTTGTATATCTGGTAGAGACACTGCCTGATCTGGTGTAACCAAACACTTTCGAAAATTTGACACATGAAAGGCGTTGTGAATCCTATTTAACTCTGGTGGTAAATCTAGTCGGTAAGTTACTTCCCTAATTCTTTCAGTAATTGCAAATGGTCCAATATATCTCGGACTAAGTTTACCTTGCTTTCCAAATCGAATGACTCCTTTCCAATGTTAGACTTTTAACATTACAAAATCTCCAACTTGGAACTCTAACGGTTTACGGCGTCGGTCGGCATAGCTTTTCTGTCTGTCTTGAGCCACTTTCAATCTTTCCCGAATCTGAGTAACTTTATCCGCGGTTAACTGAACTATATCCGGCCTTGCTAGCTGTTTTTCTCCCACTTCGTTCCAACACAAAGGTGTTCGACATTTTCTACCATACAAAACTTCAAACGGTGTCGCTTGAATGCTGGAATGATAACTGTTGTTGTAGGCAAATTCAATCAACGGCAAATGCTTATCCCACGATCCCCCGAAATCAACAATACATGCTCGGAGCATATCTTCTAAAGTCTGAATCGTTCGCTCACTCTGACCGTCAATTTGAGGATGATATGTTGTACTTAACTTTATCTGAGTCCCCATTTCCTTTTGAAAACTTCTCCAAAATCTTGAAGTAAAACGACTATCACAATCAGAAATAATCGAGATTGGAACTCCATGACGAGTTACTATTTCGTCAATGTACAACTTAGCTAATCGTTCCAATGAATCAGTTTCCTTTATCGGTAGAAAGTGTGCAGACTTCGTCAACCTGTCGACTATCACCCAAATAGAATCAAATCCCTTCGGAGTCCTTGGTAGCTTTGTGATGAAATCTGTAGTAATCTGATCCCATTTCCACATAGGTATTTGTAGACGTTGTAACTGACCAAAAGGCTTTTGATGTTCAATCTTCACCTTCTTACAAGTAGTACAAATTTCCACATGTTGAGCAATGTTCCTTTTGATTCCCGGCCACCAATAAAATTGCTTCAAATCTTTATACATCTTATTTGTACCTGGATGAATAGAGAATCGAGATTGATGAGCTTCTTGTAGTACCCGTTCACGTAAACCACCCAAACGAGGCACCCAAATTCTGTTTCCCAGACACAATAACCCACGATCATCTTTCACTAACAATACTGATAACCCCACTAACCGTTCTGATTTCAAATGCTCTTCTTGGAAGGCTTCTACTTGACACTTCTTCAGTTCGTCGAAAATGTTAGGTAACAGCTCAGCTCGTAGTGCAATAGCCTTTACTGTTCCACTTCTTTCTTGATGACTCAATGCATCGGCTACTACATTCGCCTTTCCCGGATGATAAAGGATTTCACAGTCGTAATCATTCACCAATTCTAGCCATCTTCTTTGCCTCATATTTAATTCCTTCTAATCAAAAAGATGTTGGAGACTCTTATGATCGGTATAAATTTGACATTTGGAACCATAAAGATAATGTCTCCAAATCTTCAACGCGAATACAACTGCTGCAAGCTCCATGCCGTGTGTAGGGTACTGTCTTTCATGATCCTTTAGTTGACGAGAAGCATAAGCTATAACATTTCCACGCTGCATTAGTACACACCCCAATCCCAGTTTGGAAGCATCACAGTAAACAACAAAGTCTTCGGAACCTTCAGGTAATGACAAAATCGGCGCGCTGCAATGTTTCTCTTTCAATATCCGGAATGCTTCATCCTGTTCTGCTTTTCATTCAAACTTTAGATTCTTCCGAGTCAGCTTAGTCAAAGGCGTCGCGATACAAAAGAAGTCTTTTATAAACTTCCGATAGTAACCGGCTAAACCTAGAAAACTACGTACTTCAGTTGGCGTTCTCGGCGGTTCCCACTTTTCAATCGCTTCTACGTTCATTGGATCAACTTGAATGCCTTTCACGGAAACTACATGCCCCAGAAACTGAACTTCCCGTAGCCAGAATTCACATTTTGAAAATTTAGCATACAACTTTTCTTTCTTCAATAGTTCCAGAATCAAACGAAGATGTTGAGCGTGCTCTTCCTTGGATCGGGAATAGATAAGTATATCATCGATAAATACAATCACGAATTTATCAAGATACGGCTTACATTCCCGATTTATTAAATCCATAAAGGCAGTTGGAGCATTCGTCAAACCAAACGGCATCACTAAGAATTCATAATGACCATACCTTGTGCGAAAAGCAGTTTTCAGAACGTCTTCTTCTTTGACCTTCAACTGGTGATAACCGGATCTTAGATCAATCTTGGAAAAATAACAAGCTCCAACTAACTGATCGAATAGGTCATCAATTCTGGGTAGCGGATACTTGTTCTTGATCGTATGCTTATTCAATTCCCGGTAGTCGATACACATTCTCATCGAACCATCCTTCTTTTTCACAAACAAAACTGGTGCTCCCCATGACGAAGAACTCGGTCTAATGAAACCTTTATCGGATAGGTCTTGCAGTTGTGCCATCATTTCTTTCATCTCCGGAGGTGCCAGACGATACGGAGCACGGGTTACAGGAGTGGCTACAGGAATCAAATCTATACCAAACTCTACCTGTCTAACGGGCAGAAGGCTATTCAAGTCTTCGGGGAAAACTTCTGGAAATTCACTAACGATTGGAATATCTTCCAACTTACTCTTCTCTAGCTTAGTATCTATCACATAAGCTAAGTAACTGGGGCAACCTTTATTAACACACTTACGGGCTTTTATCATGGATATAAGGCAAGACTGATGAATTCTACGATCACCATAAATCACTAATCACTACTGGCCCTTTTTCAGGTAAGACAACATTTATTAACTTCCTATCACAAACTATGTTAGCTTGATTCTCAGCTAACCAATCCATCCCCACTACCACATCGAACTCGATCAAAGGTATTAGAAATAATTGTATCGGTACTCCGCACCCTTCTATATTTATCACACAGCTATCAAATACTTCTTTAACCGACACTTGATTATCATTTGTAGTATGTACCACTAAAGAATGATCTAACACTTTAGGCTTTAAATGCATATAAGCAGCAAATGAAGGAGACACAAACGATCGGTTTGCACCAGAATCAAATAGCACCTTAGCACGTGTAGAGTTTATTAGGAATGTACCTGTAACCACGTCCGGAGTTTCCTCCGCTTCTTTTGCTGTCATCTGAAATGAACGACCTCTTGTTCTTGCTGGTTATAGTCTCGGTACTACTGGTCTGACACCCGTTGGTCTTACTGGCGTACCACCCGATTGTATTCTCCCCAGTGGACAATCAGACTGAAGATGATTAGGAGAATTGCACGATTAACAAAATCTAACTACTCGACAGTCTTTTGCAATATGACCAATCTTTCCACACTTGTAACAGTTTCTGGGATCAACTTGACAACTTCCTTGATGAAAACGGTGGCACTTTGGGCAAGGTCTTTCAACTGATCGGAAAGGTGGACGGCTATCAAATTGCTGAAACCTGGGCTTCTTCGGATCGTGTGGTGGTCCTTCCCATTTTCTCTTTCCCATACCTTTATCAACAGCATCCCTCCTATTATCTCGCTCCACATCTTCCGCGACATCTACTGCGGCTGAGAAGGTATCGGGTCCTTTTTCAGTTACTAGCCTTCTGACATCTGAATTCAACCCGAAGATAAACCTTTCCATTTTCATTGCCTCCGTGGCAACGTAGTACTCCGTAAAACGATATTTTTCTAGAAAACGAGCAGTGTAGTCCCGAACAGATAAATTTCCTTGCTGCAAGTTCATAAACTCTCCCTCTAGTTGTTTAACTGCTGCATGAGGACAGAACTGCTTCCTGAAAGCTAGGGCTCTGATACCATAATAAAGACGGGATAATCTTAGAGTTGACGATTAAGGGATTTAGGTATTAGTATCTGTACCTAGACTTAAACTGCATGCGAAGTAGGATGTCCCTGTTATTGTAGAACCTTGGGATGTTAAATATAAAAAGGTAGAAGGAACATCATGTAAGGTAATTTCAGATTACACTTGGCCAGTGTAATTGTGATCTTACAGGTACATGTTTGGACTGGAATACCTTGTTATATGGGGTATGTGCTTATGTGTATATTAACCTTGTCTGAATCAACAGAATGACAAGCGGTATGAGACAAACGAATCGGGAAGGGGGAGAAAATCCGAATAGAACCAATCCAACAGCCGGAGGAAGGGGAAGAGGGGGAGAAAGAGGCAGGGGCAGAATTCAGGGGCGCGGTACGGAGTTTGTTACGAGAGACGACTTAGCGGCCGAAATGGGAAGATTACAGGCAAATATCCAGGCTATGTTTAACCAGACTCATAATACTGAAACAGAAAGACCAGATCCAACACATGAAGAAGAGATGCCTATTACTCCTACTGTTGTACCAGTAATGAAAAAGTGTGATTATAAAATGTTTCTCAGTTGTAAGCCTCCGACCAATTCAGGAGACCGGGATCCAGTGAAAGCTATGCGATGGCTGAAGGAAATAGAAGCTATCTTCAAGACTAGTAAGCGCGCGAAAGAGGATAAGGTACTTTATGGAACCGTAATGTTGAAAGGTGACGCTTTATACTGGTGGGAAGCTCATATTTCTTCGGGAGGTTCTGACATATATTCTACCTTCTCGTGGGAAGAATTTGTTATAGCTTTCAGGAAGCAGTTATGTCCTCATGCAGCGGTTAAACAACTAGAGGGAGAGTTTATGAACTTGCAGCAAGGAAATTTATCTGTTCGGGACTACACTGCTCGTTTTCTAGAAAAATATCGTTTTGCGGAGTACTACGTTGCCACGGAGGCAATGAAAATGGAAAGGTTTATCTTCGGGTTGAATTCAGATGTCAGAAGGCTAGTAACTGCAAAAGGACCCGATACCTTCTCAGCCGCAGTAGATGCCGCGGAAGATGTGGAGCGAGATAATAGGAGGGATGCTGGTGATAAAGGTATGGGAAAGAGAAAATGGGAAGGACCACCACACGATCCGAAGAAGCCCAGGTTTCAGCAATTTGATAGCCGTCCACCTTTCTGATCCGTTGAAAGACCTTGCCCAAAGTGCCACCGTTTTCATCAAGGAAGTTGTCAAGTTGATCCCAGAAACTGTTACAAGTGTGGAAAGATTGGTCATATTGCTAAAGACTGTCGAGTAGTTAGATTTTGTTACTCGTGCAATTCTCCTGATCATCTTCAGTCCGATTCTTCACTGGGGAGAATACAATCGGGTGGTACGTCAGTAAGACCAACGGGTGTCAGACCAGTAGTACCGAGACTAGAACCAGCAAGAACAAGAGGTCGTTCATTTCAGATGACAGCAAAAGAAGCAGAGGAAACTCCGGACGTGGTTACAGGTACATTGCTAATAAACTCTACACGTGTTAAGGTGCTATTTGATTCCGGTGCAAACCGATCGTTTGTGTCTCCTTCATTTGCTGCTTATATGCATTTAAAGCCTTGAGTGTTAGATCATGCTTTAGTGGTAGATACTACAAATGATAATCAAGTGTCGGTTAAAGAAGTATTTGATAGTTGTGTGATAAATATAGAAGGGTGCGGAGTATCGATACAATTATTTCTAATACCTTTGATCAAGTTCGATGTGGTAGTGGGGATGGATTGGTTAGCTGAGAATCAAGCTAACATAGTTTGTGATAAGAAGTTAATAAATGTTGTCTTACCTGAAAAAGGGCCAGTAGTGATTTATGGTGATCGTAGAAATCATCAGTCTTGCCTTATATCCATGATAAAAGACCGTAAGTGTGTTAATAAAGGTTGCCCGAGTTACTTAGCTTATGTGATAGATACTAAGCTAGAGAAGAGTAAGTTGGAAGATATTCCAATCGTTAGTGAATTTCCAGAAGTTTTCCCCAAAGACTTGAATAGCCTTCCGCCCGTTAGACAGGTAGAATTTGGTATAGATCTGATTCCTGGAGCCACTCCTGTAGCTCGTGCTCCGTATCGTCTGGCACCTCCGGAGATGAAAGAAATGATGGCACAACTGCAAGACCTATCCGATAAAGGTTTCATTAGACCGAGTTCTTCGCCGTGGGGAGCACCAGTTTTGTTTGTGAAAAAGAAGGATGGTTCGATGAGAATGTGTATCGACTACCGGGATTTGAATAAGCGTACGATCAAGAAAAAGTATCCGCTACCCAGAATTGATGACCTCTTCGATCAGTTAGTTGGAGCTTGTTATTTTTCCAAGATTGATCTAAGATCCAGTTATCACCAGTTGAAGGTCAAAGAAGAAGACGTTCTGAAAACTGCTTTTCGCACAAGGTATGGTCATTATGAATTGTTAGTGATGCCGTTTGGTTTGACGAATGCTCCAGCTGCCTTTATGGATTTAATGAATCGGGTATGTAAGTCGTATCTTGACAAATTTGTGATTGTATTTATCGATGAAATATACTTATCTATTCCCGATCCAAGGAAGAGCACGCTCAACATCTTCGTTTGATTCTGGAACTATTGAAGAAAGAAAAGTTGTATGCTAAATTTTCAAAATGTGAATTCTGGCTACGGGAAGTTCAGTTTCTGGGGTATGTAGTTTCCGTGAAAGGCATTCAAGTTGATCCAATGAAAATAGAAGCGATTGAAAAGTGGGAACAGCCGAGAACGCCAACTGAAGTACGTAGTTTTCTAGGTTTAGCCGGTTACTATCGGAAGTTTATAAAAGACTTCTCTTGTATCGCGACGCCTTTAACTAAGATGACTCGGAAGAATCTAAAGTTTGAATGGAAAGCAGAACAGGATGAAGAATTCCAGATATTGAAAGAGAAACTTTGCAGCGCGCCGATTTTGTCATTACATGAAGGTTCCGAAGACTTTGTTGTTTACAGTGATGCTTCCAAACTGGGATTGGGGTGTGTACTAATGCAGCGTGGAAAGGTTATAGCTTATGCTTCTCGTCAACTAAAGGATCATGAAAGATAGTACCCTACACACGACATGGAGCTTGCAGCAGTTGTATTCGCGTTGAAGATTTGGAGACATTATCTTTATGGTTCCAAATGTCAAATTTATACCGATCATAAGAGTCTCCAACATCTTTTTGATCAAAAGGAATTAAATATGAGGCAAAGAAGATGGCTAGAATTGGTGAATGATTACGACTGTGAAATCCTTTATCATCCGGGAGAGGCGAATGTAGTAGCCGATGCATTGAGTCGTCAAGAAAGAAGTGGAACATTAAAGGCTATTGCACTACGAGCTGAGATGTTACCTAACATTTTCGACGAACTGAAGAAGTGTCAAGTAGAAGCCTTCCAGGAAGAGCATTTGAAATTAGAACGGTTAGTGGGGTTATCAGTATTGTTAGTGAAAGATGATCGTGGGTTATTGTGTCTGGGAAACAGAATTTGGGTGCCTCGTTTGGGTGGTTTACGTAAACGGGTACTACAAGAAGCTCATCAATCTCGATTCTCTATTCATCCAGGTATAAATAAGATGTATAAATATTTGAAGCAATTTTATTGGTGGCCGGGAATCAAAAGGAACATTGCTCAACATGTGGAAAGTTGTACTACTTTTAAGAAGGTGAAGATTGAACATCAAAAGCCTTTTGGTCAGTTACAACGTTTACAAATACCTATGTGGAAATGAGATCAGATTACTACAGATTTCATCATAAAGCTACCAAGGACTCCGAAGGGATTTGATTCTATTTGGGTGATAGTCGACAGGTTGACGAAGTCTACACACTTTCTACCGATAAAGGAAATTGATTCATTAGAACGATTAGCTAAGTTGTACATTGGCGAAATAGTAACTCGTCATGGAGTTCCAATCTCGATTATTTCTAATCGTGATAGTCGTTTTACTTCAAGATTCTGGAGAAGTTTTCAAAAGGAAATGGGGACTCAGATAAAGTTAAGTACAGCATATCATCCTCAAACTGGCGGTCAGAGTGAGCGAACGATTCAGACTTTAGAAGATATGCTCCGACCATGCATTGTTGATTTTGGGGGATCGTGGGATAAGCATTTGTCGTTGATCGAATTTGCCTACAACAACAGTTATCATTCCAGCATTCAAGCGGCATCGTTTGAAGTTTTGTATGGTAGAAAATGTCGAACACCTTTGTGTTGGAACGAAGTGGGAGAAAAACAGCTAGCAGGGCCGGATATAGTTCAGATAACCGCGGATAAAGTTACTCATATTCGGGAAAGATTGAAAGTGGCTCAAGTCAGACAGAAAAGCTATGTCGACGGACGCCGGAAACCGTTAGAGTTCCAAGTTGGAGATTTTGTAATGTTAAAAGTCTCACCTTGGAAATGAGTCATTCGATTTGGAAAGCAAGGTAAACTTAGTCCGAGATATATTGGACCGTTTGCAATTACTGAAAGAATTGGGGAAGTAGCTTACCGACTAGATTTACCACAAGAGTTAAGCAGGATTCACAACGCCTTTCATGTGTCAAATTTTCGAAAGTGTTTGGTTACACCAGATCAGGCAGTGTCTCTACCAGATATACAAGTTGATGAAAAGCTGAATTATGTGGAGGAACCTGAAGCTATTGTTGACTGAAAAGTCAAAGTTCTACGGAATAAAGAGATAGGTGTCAGGATGCTACGTGGGAATCAGAGTCATAAATGAGAACCAAATACCCTCATCTGTTCACTTAACTGAATTCCGGGACGTAATTCTTTTAAGGGGGAGATGTTGTAATAACCAGGTATGTTATTGGTTTATTTAAAAGTGTTACTTTAATTTAATATTATGGAGTTAGAAGTTAAAGGGGTAAGTTTTAACTTTATAATGGAAGTTTAGGGTATGTTTTGCCAAATAGGATAAGTTTGGGGTTTGTTTGGTCTTTTTACCAAACTTCACCACCACCACCGCCACACTCACCTCACTTAGGAGGAGGTGTCCCTTTGAACACACTTAGCAAATATCTAAAGTGTGTGTGTATGTGTTTTTGGTTGAGAGAGAGAAGTGAGAGATAGAGCCATAGAGAGTAAAGAAGAGGAAGGACAAGATTATTGCTAAAATTAGAAGGTTCATCCTGTGAAGATTAAAGGTATGTAACCTCTTAATCTATCCTTTTTGTTTAGATAAAGTTTTAAGTAAGTTTTTGGATGGGTTTTGATGATTTAGGGATGTTTTGGAAAATCTGAACATATGGTTAGGTTATGTTAATAGTCTTAAACATATCTGCATATTTACAGTAGCATGCATAGCTTAAAAGATTAAATTTCTGGGTGTAGGAGGAACACAGTGGACTGAGACATTCAAGTATGTCGCAACAGTGGGTTGTGACATGGATGATAGTTGCGACCTTCATGAATGTCGCAACCTTGAGTTGCGACTTGCTCATTGATATCGCAACAGTTGGTTGTGACTTGGTGCTATGTCGCAACAGTTGGTTGCGACATGAGGGAGTTGTCGCAGTAGTTGGTTGCGACATGGGGTACTTCAGTAGTTGGTTGCGACTTGAGTCGAGGATTTCAGGATTATAGAGATTTTAGTCTTTAAAAGAAATATTTGTATTTATGTGGTACAGATTCTGTGAAACTGGACTAAAGAAATTTGGAGTGCTTGGTAATAGCTTGGAAGGATTTTGGAAATAAGCGAAACGAGTGAGTTTTTATTTAAAATATTTTCAACTGGAATACATATATGTGAATGAGTGTAATAATGTGCATATGGTGTTTATATGAGTATTACACTCCATGGGTGCTAGTTGGTCGGGCTTAGGACTAGTGAAAGTTGGTTGTACAGAGGGACAGTGGTGTTGGTTGTATTTAGTACAGTGGTGTAAATTAATTAATTGGCTCGCAACCAATTAATATGGCCAAGAGAAAGAGATGGAAAGATACATGATGCATGAGTCATAGTTGGTATTTCTTATGTGCATTATATGTATTGAATGTTTGTAAAAGATGGTTTTTTTACTAACGGGGATTTCTCACTAGACCTCAAGGTCTAACCCTCATTTTTGTTTTAAAATATGTATTCCAGGTCGTGAAGCAAACAAAGACAAGTGATAGGAAAGATCTAGGAATTTCTTTTGAAGAACCATGAAGCATTTTTTGTGTCTATTATGTTTAGTAGTTATTATGCAAAAAGTTTGTACTGAAAGACTACTTTGTTAAGCTAATTACAAACATAGAATTCTTCAAATAACCTATTAATCTAATTATGTCACTATAATCAGATTAACTAGATTATCTAAGCAATCCATCAAAACCTTGGTAACCACTAATTTCTCCACTAATCCAAAAGCTCTCGTCCCACATCCCTTTATTTTCCCAAGCTAGTACCTGGTAAAAAAACATTATTTGAAACAATTAGGCTAACGCCTAGTGAGAACATTCGGTTTCAAAATAATATTTATAAAAACAATGTAAACAAGTCACAACAAACTTGGTTTACCCTTTTTCTTATCACACATGAACTATCTTTTAACAACGAAATTTAACCCGATCCCATGAATACGACCCGACACTAAGTCAGCCATCTCTCACATTCCAGAGCCACACTACGAGTCTCCAAGACTTCTAGATTAATGCTATTATTCCGAACAGTAGATTTCTCATATCATTCAGTATGAGCAAATCATATTTAACACATAGATTCCTTATATCATTCAGTATAAGCAAACCATAATTAATCACATAGATTCCTCATATCATTCAGTATGAGCAAACCTCCTTTAATCACATAGATTCCTCATATCATTCAGTATGAGCAAACCTCCTTCAATCACATAGATTCCTCATATCATTCAGTATGAGCAAACCTCCTTTAATCACATAGATTCCTCATATCATTCAGTATGAGCAAACCTTCTTTAAATTATATAGAACTCTTACATTATTCAGTATAAGCAAATCACATTTATCATGTCAATTTCTTATAACATACTTCTAACCATCAAACGGTCCCTAATATAAATTTTATCGTAATCCGCTTGCTCATTAAATCCAATAATTAAACCTCGTACAGGTTAATGCTATAAATCATTTCCAACAAATTTATGAATTTAAGCATAACCATTAATAATAGATTTTACTTTATAAAATTATTCTTTCCCAAAATCCATTCAAGTAGTTCATTTATAAATACACCTTACCATACTTTAAAAACATTATAAAAAGGTAAGGTAAGAATGAACTCACCTGATAGCAGTAATACCAATATTGATTTATTTCTCAGAGTTGTAAGAACTTCTGTCTCCAACTTCCCAATTAGTTGAAATACCTAATACATAATGTACTGGTATTAATCTACTGTATAGGACCCTTAAAAACTAAGAATCTTAAATAATCCAAAATCCTCGGCTGATATCGCAGCCAACTAAAATGATAACCCTTGTCGCAACCAACTATTGCGATAACTCCATCATGTAGCAACCAACTGTTGAGACATAGCACCAAGTCGCAACCAACTGTTGAGACATGGCACCAAGTCTCAACCAACTGTTGAGACATGGCCCCAAGTCGCAACCAACTGTTGAGACATGACACTATTCAATATCGCAACCAACTATGTTCATACATGTCGCAACCTACTGAGTTCATACATGTCGTAACCCACTGAGTTCATACATGTCTAAACTAACTGAAAAACGAAAAAACCCAGAAATCTCTAGTTTTAAGCCATGAATGTTTATGATATTTTGCAGATATGTTTAATACCACTAAAATAACATTATCATCAGTCCAGATTTCTCATAACATTCCAAAATCATCAAAACCCATATCTAAAACTTCATAGAAACTTAAACTACATAAGATAGAGAATTATGTAAGAAGAATACCTTTGATTCTTTAGTTTGATTCCTAAAACTCCAGTTGGAATGATCTGATTTCTTCTTCTTTTCTTTCTTTGTTCTTACTCTCTCTCTCTCTCTCTCTCTCTTTCTCTTTTACGTATCACAACACACACACACACACACACACACAAAAGATGACATAAAAAGAGATAATGAGGACACCTCCTCATTAAACCCCCCTTCTTTTGCTGAAATCTTGACACCTCATTCCACATTTAACCAAACAGCCCTCCAACTATCAACTGTTGATCCAAACCCTCAGTGATTTGATAATGACCCTCTCTTATATACTTAGTGAAAATTGTAAGTAAACAATATGTATCAGAGTTTCACTATCGCTGATAAGTACTAAGATCTTCCAGTACCGCTGATAGGAACTCTCGCTCTTTAGATTAAACATTCAGCGAAACTGTTCACCATAATAGTCTGAGTCTGTTCAGTACTTATGGTGATCGCTGATAAGTTAGTTGTTTACTTATGATCCCTGAAGACAAGTTTCAAGTCAACATAGGTTCTACGCTGAAGTCGAAGATCAAGCTCAAGAACCAGCGACAAGTCTCCTAATGAACTGTTGCGGATCAGCGAAGACTCAGATTTGTCCAATCAACGTGAAGTATTAAGTACAAGACTTTAGCTATCGCTGAACTCTATCATTCGCTAATGTGAAATGATAGATCGCTGAAACATCGAAAAGTTGATCATAAAGTCTTCCGTACAAAGTACTTTTGTCTCAACCACCTTTGCACGCCTCCGTACGATAATGTCAGAATAGAACCTTCTTATTATCTGAATCCGTACACCAAATCTGATACTACACTGTTCATACATGCGGCTACTAAGGTTGTCAACAAAGGTCAATGACATGCAACCAACCAGCTGATGACACATGTAAAGTGTATACTGACTTGCATTTTATGCATGCAGTATATAAAGAGATGAACCCACTTCATTTGAAGTAACTTGCTAACTCTGGACAAGTTCAATCTCTTATCTCAAGATAGGTTATTATTAGTAATTTCCTTATCTTTCTTAGTGCAAGAAACCTTTGTGTTCCAACTTGTTTAGATTTAGGTTTATCCTTAATCTTGTTTCCGCAACAAGCTGTAAATTGTTAATGATTTATCAATAAACAATTTAGAAAAGTAAAATCTGTGTGTTTGTATTCAACCCCCCCCCCCCTTCTACAAACTTGTGTAACTGTTAGTCCCAGATGGCTAACCAAGTATTGTAGAAGGGGGGGGGGGGGGTTGAATACAATACTCAAAATTTTCACAATTTTAATTCTTTATATTGAAAATCTTTCAACAAGAATTACACATAGAAAACTTAAGACTGTTGCGGAAAAGAACAGATAAACTATTCTAACAATCTTACACAAAGTATACTAACAAAATAACTAAGAACACTTAGAACAAAGCTATAAAGTTTTTCAAGCAAACTGGAAATTCTTGCACTTAGAGAAATCTTCCAGTTTGCGTAGAATATCAAGAGCACACAGTAATCTTCAAAGTCTCTCAAGATGTGTTTTTTCTGCATGGAGAGGTCTTCCTTTTATAGTGACAAGGAGTGTGCAAGCATTGAATGCTTGGGACACTTGTCATCTTCACACTTGCTGAGGATGTTGACTACTGGAGAGTTGTGAAGTCCTTGTCACCTTTTACAAGGTACAGTCAGAAGAGCCCATGCATGAGAAAATAGCTTTGCATGGAAATGGATAATAAGACATAATGTCACTTTATCCATGTAGAAAATATCTTCTCAATTTGTCTTCTAAAGATTGCACCACCGAAGGAAGCTTGGGATATGTGACACATCTTTGGAGAAAGCATCTTTGAAACTTCTTTGAGATCCCACCGATGATAGCCTTGTGATATGTGACACATCTTTGAGATATGTGACATCATCTTTGGGATATGTGACATCATCTTTGGAGGAAAAACATCTTTGAGACTTCTTTGAGATCCCACCGAAATTGGACTTCCATCGGTGGGATTCTTTGGCCGAAACAGAGAGTAATTTCGGTGGAGATGTGTCCACCGATGTGTGTGAACACCATCGGTGGACAATGACTTGTATGTGATGAGAAAAGATCTTTCACTTCCACAATGAGAGAATCTTTAATCTTGACTTTTGGTTGATCTTTGACTTCACCAAACATTTGCTATCTTGTACAAGCCATTACAAAGAACCATGCATCCAAAATTTCTCTAAGTATAAAATGTTTTTCAAAGTATAAAAGGAGATCATGAGGTCATCTTCAAATCTTGATGACCCAACAATCTCCCCCTATTTGATGATGACATCCATACTTAGAAAAACATGAGTAAGACAGTGAATAATGCATGTTGACCCTTCTTTACTCTTTTGGGTTCTTTTTCACACAGTCCATTTTTTTGTGTGTGTGTATATATGATATTTACATATGAGAAAAAATAAAAAGGTATAGCTGTACAAATAATTGAAAGGAAAAGGAAAGAAGTATAAACAATATGAACAGAATGAATATTACTTGCATCTTTGGAGGGGCGAGTTGAAACTTGTGTCTGGCTTGAGGATTCTTCATTTTGATCAGCAGCCTGTTGATGTGTTGAAGAACTTTATCTTTCAGGCACTTTTGCTTTTCTTCAGATGTTTCAAATCTTCAAGTCATTCACTTACTCCAAAAGATTTCAGCCAAGAGAATCTGTGGGTTTTGATAGGAGACAACCCATTATAGTGACAAACTTTGAGGAGGGTTGAGTTTGAGTGAATCAGCCTCAGGATGCATCTGCCCATCTGTTGCATCTTGGCATCTTTTCCTGTTTAGCATCATCAACTTGTCTTTTATTTGCTCCCCCTCAGTTAGATCAGTCGGTCTTTGTATTACTCCCCCTCAGTTAGATCCGCCCGGACTGATGTGCTCCCCCTTAACCGGTCCGTCGATTTCCTCATTTTTTTTCAAGTTGGTTGCTGGATATGAGTACTGAGGGTTGATGTTGCTCCCCCTCAGATGAATTCTCCCCCTCAGCGGCCGACGCAGGAAAAGCACCAAGAGAAAATGAAAAATCGGCCGAAAATTGGCAATTTTCGGTAGGAAAATCTGGAGAGATTTTTTTTTTTTTTTTGCTTTTCCACCGAAAATGAAGGAGTATCCACCGAAAATTGCCTATTTTCGGTAGGATTTTCGGTGGACAATCGGAAGAATTTTTTTTTTTTTTTTTTTTTTAATATTCCCACCGAAAATTTGCAAGAGTTGGACAAAAATTCGGTGTAATTTCTTGAAGAGGTTGACGGAAAACTTCTAAGACATCTTCAGCAGAGTGTGGAGAAAGTCTTCTAAGGCATTATGGAGAAAATCTTCAAAGTGAAGAAAAGATTGGAATTTCATCTTCCAATTTTGATGACCCAAAAAGATTGAGTTTGAGGATTTGGGGTGACATCTGCAGAAGAGTTTGTAGTGGGTGGATTTTATGAAAGGAGAGATGGGTTGCAAACCAAGAGTGAAAAAGATGGAAAAAGGGATGGGATGAGGAGATGACACATAGGAAGTTGGGTTATGTGAGAGGAAGAGTATATGAGAAGCTAGATAAAATTGGTGGGGAGAGAATCGGTAGAGGAAATGGTAGAGGTCTACAACTTTGGTGAGATGAGATCATGGTGATGACATCATTAAAAGAAAAAGGTGTCTACCATGCATGGGATGACATCATTTGGAGGGGTTCTTTCCTATGTTTCTAGATAGGAGAGGAGATTTGTGAGAGAAGAATAGTGTCCACCGATGAGAATTCGGTGGAAACTTAGGACACATAGTTATTGAAGATTACACATGCCAAGTTCATTTATGAGGAAATTAAACCTGGTTTCATCTAGAGGTTTGGTGAACAAGTCGGCATGCTGAAGATCTATAGGAATGAAGTGAAGCTCAATGTTACCTTTGGAGATGTGGTCCCTGATGAAATGATATCTGATAATGATATCTGATATCTATGTGCTTTGATCTGGAATGAAGAACTGGATTATTTGCAATAGCTATTGCACTTGAGTTATCACACAGAATTGGGACTTTGGAATAGATTTGAGCAGAGTCCCTTAGTTGATTTCTCATCCACAGAATCTCAGCACAGCTACATATTCAGCCTCAGCAGTAGAGGTTGACACAGAGTTTTGTTTCTTGCTGGACCAACTTACCAATTTGCCACCAGCTTCCTCTGGAATATCCATTCTTTAAGAGAAAATTGGCAAGAGTGTCATACCAAGCACGTAGAGCTTGCTTGAGACCATAGAGAGCTTTGTCTAGTCGGTACACATAGTCTGGATGAGTTGGGTCTTCAAAGCCAAGAGGTTGTTTCACATAGACTTCCTCTACAAGTTCCTCATTGAGGAAGGCACTTTTGACATTCATTTGAAAGACTGAAATTTCTGTAGGTAGCATGAGTCAAAAAGATTCTTATTGAGGAGGAGAGATCGGTGGGGATTCGGTGGTGGGATTTGAGGTGGTGGATCGGTGGTGGGATTTGAGGTGGTGGATCGGTGGAGATTCGGTGTGGAATCGGTGTGGGTCGGTGTAGACTCGGTGGTGGATCGGTGTGAGGATTCCACCGAGGAGTTTGAAGGATTGTACCGAATTTAGAAAGGTTTCACCACCGAATTTGAAGGGTTCCACCGAATTTGAGGGGTACCACCGATCGAGGAGGCAAAACATATGATGGGAAGTAAAGTATGGTGGGATATGGTTTTGGTTTGTGTCGGCAGCAAGATAGAGAAATTGTGGAAGAAAAATATAGAAAAGAGGAGGTGGTGATTGCATGGTTTGGGATTTCGGTGGAGATGGGTGTCATCACAAAAAGATGGATTGTTATTGTCTTGGAGTGATTGATGGAGGAGAGAGAAAAGGTGGTGAAAAAGAATATTTGGTGGAAGATGATGAATTTTTGGTTCGGTGGTTAAGGAAAAATTCGGTGGTGAGGTTTAGAAAAGAAATGGAATTTTAAGAGATTGGAGATGGTGATGTCATGAGGATGACATCATCATGCTTATGATGTCATGAGAGTAAAGAATTCTAAGGTTTTGTCAACTTTCTCACTTGTTCACATAGATCCATCTGCCCAGCTCAAAATCTGCAATCACAAAGAATTTAATTTCCAGGTACCCATTTTGAAGGTGGGTCCTTTTGGGTTAGAAGAAAAGGGTTGGTGTCACTTTAGATCAGTTCTTTCTTTCTGGCAGTCTTTGGCAAAATGAAAAGTAGCACCACAGATATAGAATTTTCTATGAGGAAAGATCCTTTTAGAATTGTGATATTTTTCCTTATTTTACTTTTTTTTTTAAATGTCCTCAAAGAATTTGATGAGGAAACAAAGATTTGGGGTGCAACACCTAAAATTCCTTTTTCAAATTTTGGGAGGACCAAAATCTTTTCCCTTTAATTGGACATTTTGAGACACACAGATTTGTGAATAAAATCGGTAGAAGAAGACACATAGGTATTTTTAGAAAAAGTGAAGGATTTCTTTTTAATAAAAAAAATTTGGCACCCAGATACTTTCTTTTTTCAGAGATAGAAAATATTTTGCATGAGTTGGAAGAGAAGGATGCATCATCTAAAGACAATAGATAAGGAATTAAATGCTTCAATCTTTTCAGCATCAGAGAGAGATAGAAATGGATGTACCTGTGGTGATGAGGAGAGACACTTAGCTGATACAAGAGCAGTTGAGGAGGTGTGGCCTTCTGAATCATCCATGTTATTTATCTTGGCCATGAAACAGACATTTGAGGTGTCATTCGCTTTCAGATGTGGGTTCATCTGTCAAATCATGAGTTTTAGCAGGCAGACCCTTTGCATTTCTGACAAGTCTTTCATTTCTTTCCTTTTCTCTCTTGTATTTTTCCTTGTATCTTTCAGCCCGGTCAGAATTTGCAGAAGAGAGGTGTTGGCTGAACTTTTGGGAATCAAATTTGGATCTTTCCGATTTTGAGGAAAATCGGCATGAGGAAACAATTCTGGGTCTTTCAAAATGTTTACTTTTACACTCAGAAGCAAAATGACCCTTCTTACCACAGTTAAAACATTCCTCATTAGATTTGTCCAAACAAGAGTGTTTGGAGAGAGAAGAGGATGACTTTCTACCAAACTTAGATTTTCCAGAAGAGAGAGAGCAATGATAGTTCTAACTTTAGAATCAAGAGACACAAGTCGTTTTTCCTCATCAGTATATTTCTTAGGATTTTTAAGAATGTAACGACCAGTAGCAGCAGATTTTTCTTCATCAGAGGAATCATCAGAATTATCTTTTTCCATGGTTTCTTTACCAGGCCTCTGCGTTTCATAGCGAGCCCAAACTCTGGGGATGATGGGTCCCTCTTTGAGAATGGTTGGATATCTAGTATCCACTCCTTCCATGAACAGCATCATGCGGCTTTTCCACAAAGAGAAGTTGTTAGCTTTAAACTTAGGAGGTTTTGAAATGGACCCATTTTCAGAAAAATTATTTTGAAAAGAGTTTTCAACAGTAGAGAAAGAGGAGGCAGCCATCGCAGATCAAGTTTATGGAATTAAACTTTCTGCTCTGATACCACTTGTTAGTCCCAGATGGCTAACCAAGTATTGTAGAAGGGGGGGGGGGGGGGTTGAATACAATACTCAAAATTTTCACAATTTTAATTCTTTATATTGAAAATCTTTCAACAAGAATTACACATAGAAAACTTAAGACTGTTGCGGAAAAGAACAGATAAACTATTCTAACAATCTTACACAAAGTATACTAACAAAATAACTAAGAACACTTAGAACAAAGCTATAAAGTTTTTCAAGCAAACTGGAAATTCTTGCACTTAGAGAAATCTTCCAGTTTGCGTAGAATATCAAGAGCACACAGTAATCTTCAAAGTCTCTCAAGATGTGTTTTTTCTGCATGGAGAGGTCTTCCTTTTATAGTGACAAGGAGTGTGCAAGCATTGAATGCTTGGGACACTTGTCATCTTCACACTTGCTGAGGATGTTGACTACTGGAGAGTTGTGAAGTCCTTGTCACCTTTTACAAGGTACAGTCAGAAGAGCCCATGCATGAGAAAATAGCTTTGCATGGAAATGGATAATAAGACAAAATGTCACTTTATCCATGTAGAAAATATCTTCTCAATTTGTCTTCTAAAGATTGCACCACCGAAGGAAGCTTGGGATATGTGACACATCTTTGGAGAAAGCATCTTTGAAACTTCTTTGAGGTCCCACCGATGATAGCCTTGTGATATGTGACACATCTTTGAGATATGTGACATCATCTTTGGGATATGTGACATCATCTTTGGAGGAAAAACATCTTTGAGACTTCTTTGAGATCCCACCGAAATTGGACTTCCATCGGTGGGATTCTTTGGCCGAAACAGAGAGTAATTTCGGTGGAGATGTGTCCACCGATGTGTGTGAACACCATCGGTGGACAATGACTTGTATGTGATGAGAAAAGATCTTTCACTTCCACAATGAGAGAATCTTTAATCTTGACTTTTGGTTGATCTTTGACTTCACCAAACATTTGCTATCTTGTACAAGCCATTACAAAGAACCATGCATCCAAAATTTCTCTAAGTATAAAATGTTTTTCAAAGTATAAAAGGAGATCATGAGGTCATCTTCAAATCTTGATGACCCAACAGTAACCCTTCGGGACCAACAAGTGGTATCAGAGCGGATTTGTTTAATCTCATAAACAAGATCTAATCTAAGATATTTCTCTTCCTTGCTATTATCTGAAAATGGCCACCAACACTAACACAAATTATATAGACAATGGTTCTCTTGCAAAACCCCCTAGATTTTCCAGAGATAACTTCAACTTATGGAAAAATAGGATGACACTCTTCTTAGAAGGTGTAGACCCTACTATGCCTTATTATCTCGAAAACGGCCCATACATCCCAGTAACAATCAATGTTGCAGTTCCAGCCACTGCGAATAGACCTGCTATTCCAGAAAGGTTGATTCCTAAGGAAATACACATGTGGACCAATTAAGATAAGAAGAAAGTGGCTATAGATACAAAAGCCAGATCCATACTATCCATGGCTCTCCTGACGAAGTCTACCATTCCGTCATGAATCTGAAATCATCAAAAGCCATGTGGGACACAATATGTGTTCAGTATGAAGGAACATCTGAAGTCCAGGACTCAAGAAAGATCAACCTGGTAAGACAATACGAAAGCTTCATTTCTGGTAAGAATGAAACTCTCCCTGAAGTTCACCGACGTTTTAATTGTTTAATTATAGATCTGAAAACTGTTGGTAAGGAATATTCTAACTTTGAAGTGCTGACAAAGTTTCTAGAATGTTTACCTGAAAGCTGGGACAATTATTCTATGTGTCTCAAGCTGTCAAAGGATCTAAAATCAATGACCCTTGCTACATTATATGGCACGTTGCTGAATCATGAGCAATCGAGCCATCTTAAGAAGAATCTTGTAAAAGATTCCAAAAGCACCCATGTTGCTTTAATCTTAGAGGAACCTTCCACTCAGCGACCCTCGGTCACTATCACTGAGTTAGAAAGTAACTGAAAGGTCATCAGAATCTGATTCTTCAGATGATGATGAATCTTTGGCTCTCCTAACTAAAAAGTTCAGGAGATTTGCCAAAAAGAAAATGTTTAGAAATAACAAACCTCTTTCCATAACTGACAGCCTAAATCATCAGCTTTTGTTGATAAGACTACTGCTACTTGTTTTAACTGCGAAAAGACAGGACATTTTGCTAACGAGTGCAGGTCTAAGAAAGTTTCTAGACCCTCAGCTTTTACAAAGAAATCCTTTGTTCCAAGGAATAAAGATGACAAATACTCAAAGCTAAAAGAAAAATATGCGAAGCTGAAAAGCTTTAAGAAGAAAGGCAAAGGCCTGATGGCTAACTATGATTGGGTTGCTTCTGATGAAGAAGCATCATCATCTGACTCTGAAGATGATGAAGCAAATCTATGTCTTATGGCCAAAATTGAAGAAGAGGAAGAAAGTTCAGACATTCCCTCCACTTCAACCTCTGCTATTCAGGTATCACCTTCCTTCTTTACCAATATTACAAATATTGATGAAGCTGATAGTCTCCGTAAGATCGATCTCTTGACTAGAAGTTTATACGAAGCCATGAACGGCAAAACTGTGGTTGAAAACCAAAACCTTGATCTCGCTGAAAAGCTTAAAAACTGCCACCTTCAAATAGAAAAGCTTTCTAAAATTGAAGAAGATTTTAAAGATCAAGTATATTTAAATCAGCTAGTCAAAATCGAACGAGCAGAAGCTATCGCTGCATTAAAAGCTGAAAAAGCTACTGTTGAAGGATGGTGTAACTCTTCAACAAAGATCACTGAGATAATAAAGTCTCAGATTCCCTTGAGCGATAAACGTGGTCTGGGTTACAAATATGATACTCCAAAACCAACCACTAAGCGTTCAATGCTTAAATTTGGAACGTTCATATCCTCAGTCGCTGATACTTCATCTTCTCAGTGCTCCTCGTCCATTACACCAATCCCTGAGGAAACTCCTACCTCCTCAAAAGGCAAGGAGAAAATAGTTTATTCAAAACCTACCTCTGTCTCTAAAGACAAAGGTAAAGGAATTGTTATTTACCAGAATCCTCAGAAGGGTACCTTAGTACCAAAGTTGAATGCTTCTAAAGCCTCAGTGACCCATTCCTCTGGATCAAGGAAGCAGATCTCTGGATCTATTCAGCAATCTACTCCTAGACTCAGAGTGGATATCCTTGGTAAGAAATCTGAAGAACTGAATGTTCGTCCCATTTCTAAAGCCAATAGTTTACTTGGTGCTGGTACTTCTAATTCTAAATTAAAAGCTCAGCATTCAAATGGTCCTAGAACTACGTTTAGCTATAGGAAATGTTATCACTGTGGACTCACTGATCATATTGCTAGTAAGTGCCCCACAGCCACCAAAGCTGAAAAGATAGCTAAGGTGAAGATTGCCCCCAAGGCAAAGAAGACCAACCCTGGTGCAAATCAGGTCAAGGTGAATTCTACCACTGAGGTTAAGAAATTAACCAAAGTGAAGAAAGACAAAGCTGAATCTTCAAATGCTGCGAAGACTGCTGAATCTTCCATTCAAACTACTTCCACTAACAAATGTGTATACATGGTTAAGTGGTTACCCAAGAAAAACTAATCTTCCTTTGTATTTCAGGTTAAGAAAGGTATCTGGTATCTCGATAGCGGATGCTCTAGACACATGACTGGAAAGAAAAGTGAAAGGTCATATCATTCTAGTTCAAATATATGTTGATGACATTATATTTGGTTCTACTAACCCTGAGCTTTGTACTCGTTTCGCTGATAGAATGAAAGATGAGTATAAAATGAGCATGATGGGTGAACTAACATATTTCCTTGGTCTTCAGATTAAGCAAACTGAAAAAGGAACTTTCATTAATCAGGGAAAATATGTTAAAGATATGTTGAAGAAATTCGACTTAACTGAAAGTTCAGCTATGAAAACCCCTATGGCACCACCGCTGACACTTGATAAGGACACTAAGGGTGTTCCTGTCAATGTCACGCTGTATCGTGGGATGATCGGCTCACTACTGTATCTTACAGCTAGCCGACCCGATATTATGTTTGCAACTTGCTTGTGTGCACGATATCAAGCTGAACCAAAGATATCTCATATGAAAGCTGTAAAGCGAATTTTTCGATATCTTAAGGGTACAACGAATCTAGGTCTTTGGTATCCCAAAGATTCAGGATTTGATTTACTCGCCTATTCAGATAGTGATTTTGCAGGTTGCAGAATGGATAGGAAAAGCACCACAGGAGGATGTCAGCTCCTGGGTGGAAAGCTGGTAAGTTGGACAAGTAAGAAGGAAAACTCAGTATCCACTTCCACAGCTGAAGCTGAATATGTAGCTGCTGGAAGCTGTTGCTCTCAAGTCTTGTGGATGAGAAATCAGCTACTAGACTATGATCTTCAGCTCTCCAAAATTACAATCTATTGCGACAGCACAAGTGCCATCGCTATAGCAAATAATCCAGTGCTACACTCAAAGACAAAACACATAGAAATCAGATATCACTTTATCAGAGATCATGTGATGAATGGTAATATAGAACTTCATTTTATCCCAACTGATTATCAGTTAGCTGATCTATTCACCAAACCTCTTGATGAGACAAGATTCAACTTTCTCATCAGCGAGCTTGGAATGCTGAACTTTGAAGGATAAAATCCTCAGCGGTTTACATTTGATCAGCAATAGGATAAAATCAACTTATATAACCTATTCTATCATCTTCTCTCTGAATAAACTTGATTCGCTGATATCAAGGTATGTTTTTCTCTCTCTGACAAATCGCATGAAAATGCAAGATTTCAAAACAAAATGCATCGCTGAATATCTCTTCCTTATCAGCGATACTTTGAAATTTCTAAAACCATCACTGATTATTCTATTCAGTGCTTCATGTTTTCAAAAGTGTCCCTGAGTTTTTCAAAACCTCAGAGACAACCAAGAATATGAAAGGACAATTGTGACGTCATTACAACGGATAAGCCCTGGCACGTTCTTCTTTCTGACACACGTTTGCACGTTTTGTTTTCTCGCCAATCAAATGCAAGCACGTGTCCGTGTCATGATGAAAATCTTTTCCCGCTCAAGATTTTCTCTTTCTAAAATCTCTATATAAACAAACTCTTTGTTTATATTTTTCTTTTACGCGAACTTCTCCTCCAAGCAAAGAAAGAATCCACTGTTGCATTTGGCTCTCGATTTTCTCTCAAGAACAACTGTTCATCTTCTTCATCAAACATCAAGGTTAATATGTTCTTATTATTTACCGAATGCAAATAACTTGTTTCTGATCTCTTCTTTGTTTTAACAAGATCAAACAAAAGAACTTCTTAAAAATGAAATCTTTTTCTTTCATGGTTTTATGAACACAACCATTTCATGGTTGTTCTTCAAGTTTAAAAGCAAAAATCTTAAACTTGTTCTTCACACATTCGTTTTTCCAGAATCCCTATCTTCAAAGAAAACTGGAAAACAAGATTTTTTTTGGGTTTGAAATTTTCGTTTTAAAAACAAAAACCCTAATCTTCATTAAGACATTTTGTCTGAATGAAATGGACAAAATTCGAAACATCTTAATGGAAAATCTTTCCACATTAAGATTATTCTTATTTGTTAATCTTTGGTTGAACTGATAATACAGGAAATGGCATCGTCTGACATTCCTGCTACCGCTGAGAACATCTCAACTGATTCTGAGGAAGTGGAAATCTTCAAGGCTCCTCAAGTCAAGTTTACCCTTGACAAACTGGATTGGACTAAGGTGAACAACCTCTCTGCGCTTCTCGAGTTTCCTCCTCGAAAGCAAGTCACACATCTAGATGATGCTGTGAAATTCCTAAAGAATTGTTGCATCTCCACAGCCCTGACCATTTCACCTCCTGCAAGTCAGCTACTACTATCCCAGTTCTAGTACTCTGCCAGACACTCTTAGCTACCATCCGCCAAAGATCCCTCCAAAACAGTTGATTGTATCCTCAGCGATACTGAATATGGCACGATAAAGATCACACCTGCCATCATTCGCAAAGCTCTGAACTTTCCCATCGCTACAAAAGAAAAGCCTTTTGTTCCTTTCCCTGACCATAAGAAACTCGCTGACAAGGAAGCTCTTATTGCATTTTTCGATGCAATGGGCTATGTATGGGAAATTGGCAGAGACAAGAAGCCTGAGAAGAAGCTGATCCTGCTGAAGAAGTCAAAAATGCCCAGCGAGATGAACTTCATCTTCGCTCATCTTATCAGTTGCATGACTGCCAAGACCGGCTCCTCTGACCAAGCCGCTCAACCTCAGCAAGCAATGGGATACGCTCTGCTGAAAGGTCTACACATTGACTGGGCATCTATTATCTATGATGACTTGGTGCAAAGAGTAGACTCTGCCGCTGACAGACCTCCATGGGTCCCTCCCCGATTCATCAGCGCCATCTTCCAATATGGACTGAAAGACAGCTACCCGCAAGAGGGCGATCTGAAACTCTCTCAGATTGGCCCTAAGGTACTCGACTTCAAACCTGTTGAAAATGAGGTACGTCTTTCTACCCTTTTAACTCTTCTCAACCCTTCTTCTTCTACTTCTGTGGCTCCTTCAGCGACAATACCCATCGCTGATACCCTAGACACAAAATCCTCTCCTTCTAAGAAAAGGAAACATTCATCTACCCCACTTGGTTCTAAAAGGATCAAGAAAACCAAGGAGCAACCCCAGCAATCTCATGCTGAAGACTCCTCAGCTCCTTCTGCAGAGCTGAAGGAACGTTCAGTGGTACGCTCTGCCACTCCTGAACAACCCATCCATTCCATCCCAACTTCAGCATCTCTAAACGCTGAGGTTACAAACTTGGAACCTACCCAACCTCCTTCAGTCTCTCAAAAGACTGATGAAGTGATTCTCAGCGAATCCAACGCTGAACTCAGAACCCAACCTCCATTCTTATCCTTCGCTCCTCCCTCCACTCATTTGGACTCTACTCCAGTTATCACTGAAGCACCTGTCATTCCTCCAGAAGTTAAAGAAAATACTCTTCAAGGAATGATGGACACAGGACCTGCAGAGATGACCATTCATCAACGAACTTTTGAAGACGACATGGAACATTTTTCAGGAACCCGAAGTTTTGACGACTTCATCAATCCTCCTGCAGGTACACACCAAACCATAAACACTGTAACTAAACCCCAAACTTCTGAGCTTTCCTTTGTTCACAAGTTCTTATCTGTTACAGGTCCTAACTTGGGAGACATCAACGCCTCTCTGAAGTCCGTGGAAAAAAAGCTGACAGGTCTCACCACCACTCTTTCCAACAACTCTTCAGCTGTAACAAACGCTGGAGAGAATCTTACAAAGCTGACAACGGTGGTAGAGAAGAAGGCTTCCATAGATGACATAAAGCTAGTTGATAAGACTCTCAGCGACTTCACAAAGGTGCTCGCTGACATCTACACAGACTACACCTCTCTCAAAAATCCAGTTTCATCCATGTCCAGCGAGGTCACAACGCTGAAGACATCGGTTGGACAACTAGAGGGAGATATGTCTGCCGTGAAGACTGACTTAGGTTCTGTAAAGACCGATGTTGGTTCGATGAAAACGATGATCGAGCAGCTGCTACACAATGCGAATACTCCAGCTCCTGCTCCTGCCCCTGTCCCTGAATCTGAACATTTTACAGCGGAGGATCGCACTGAGCTGAAGAAGATCAATCCTGCTATTTCTGGCCTTGAAGACAGAATAGCAAAGATTGAAGTTTGTATAGGCATCTCTGGCCAAGAAGACAAAGAACCTACCAAACCTGCTGAGTCAACCCATTCCTCCCCTACTCATCATGAAAAAGAGGGGGAGAAGAGCGCTGAAGAACTCTCCAAGAGCGCTGAAGACCTTTCCCATGATGAATCTATCAAGGGAGACAAGGATGCTGAAGGAACCACCGCTGGAACTCAGGGAGATGAAAACCCTGAGGGAACCGAGAAGCTCGCCTCTGTATCTGAAGGGGAGCAACTCGAAGAAGACGCTGAAGAATCCGAAGCAGAAGATGATGAAGCCATCGACATCCCTGATGATGAACCATCCTCTTCTCCGAAGAATGATGATGATGAAGATGATGATGATGACGATTTATTTATCGTTAAACCTGCTCCGAGGATCAAAGCTCTTAAGGGAATCTCGATAAATGAACCATCAGGGGAGCGGACAAAGACAAAGCCCTCATCCTCTGGAGCTGAGAAAGGCAAAGGCAAAAGCGTCGCTGAAGATGACAATCTGACGATCTTGCTTGAAAAGCCGGTTTGTCAGGTACACTAAACATCTCTTACTCCATCCCTCCTCTATCATACACTATCAGTTCTACTACCCAAGCCTATACACTTGAACAAATTTTCTCTCTCTGTTTCTACCCAAGTTCTTACTTGTAAGATCGCTGTGTTTCAGCTAGTCCTCTCCCCTGTTTGAGGATATCGCTGAAGGTTCCACAACTGCGACTTCACCAATAATACCAGCTGCTGCTGAAGAAATAATCCCAGTCTTGGATTTAATCTCTGAGACTGATGAACCTGAAGAACAGATGCTCTCTCACAAAAGCAGACCTTCCTTAGCTCCTCAAAAGCTAAGTGAAGATGATCAGAAAAGAAGAGAGGAAATGATAAAGCGATTCGAGGATCAGCGAATCACTCTGAAGCGTGATCAACTTCCTTCAGTCCCTCCAAAGTTCAAAATTTCTCAAAAGGAATACAAGGAACACCTCAGAGCTGAACGCCTAATCGCTGAAAGAAAGGAAGCTGAAGAAAAAGACAGAGAATATGCCATCAAGCTTACTCAAGAATCTGTCAAAGACCCCAAGCTGAAATGTGTTCCCATTCAAGTCCAATGTAAGCTTTGGGAAGAAGCCCAGAAGATCGTGGAGAAGAAAACTGAAGTTTCTCAGACCACCCTGAACTGGTGTAAAGAGAAAATACACTTCAGATATCGTTCAGCGAAGATCAACAAGGTATTCATCTCTGGAAGAACCTCTATCGGAGTACCTATTGTTGACATCAAACTTTTCAGAGAAGATGGCCAAACTGAAGCCTTTCGCGCTGACACTGTAAAAAGGTATGGTCTCTCTGAATGGCTGGAGATGAGGTTAGCTATCCAAACATCTCAATCTAAGTACAAGGATCATTTCGAAAAGCTGATAAACAGACAGATCGATTTGATATCTTCTTGTGTGGACATTCCTCCTCCTCCTGATCTTAAGCTGAAAAGAAAAAGGGCCTCTCCAAAGAAGAAACGTCAAGATTCAGACTCAGGTCCTGTCATAAGAAATGAAACTGGTATCGATTTCTCTCGCGCTGAAGTGCTTGGTCCTGACCCTGATCTATCTGCCCTTGACATATCTTTGCCACCATGTGAACTTTTCGTCCCTGGTAAAGTCGTCAGTGATCCATATGGAATATTCTTTCTTGACTACGATGGACGCAAATATTTTCAACGGATCGCTGAGCTTCCAATCACTCCAATCGAACAGCTCAGAGATCTCATCTGGTGGTGTGACTTCAAACAAGACATTCAGGCACGACACCTAAAACCCTTGATCTTTGAAGAAGCGCTGAACAAAAGAAAACAAGGAGTAACGGTTCCTGACTGGATGATCCCCACTGAAAAGACCCTTGATGAACTTCTCATTAAGGAAGAACCTTTGTAAGCTGATAGGATCGCCTCTTTCATCTATTTTATCAGTTATCCTTTTGTACTTGTAATTTATTTCGCTTGTACGTATAATCTTTTCATTTCTCTTTGTAACCTGATTCAAAGTTTTAAAGAAAGATTTCAGCGAATGTACTTTACTCCATCAGTACTGAAAAGATCCCAGAAAACAGTAAAAGGGACAAATATTTTATGAGTTCTTTTTATCCTTATGTTTTCATTAAATAGCAATTCTCTCTGTTGCTATGTCATAATCAAATAGGGGGAGATTGTTGATCCAAACTGTTGATCCAAACCCTCAGTGATTTGATAATGACCCTCTGTTATATACTTAGAGAAAATTGTAAGTAAACAATATGTATCAGAGTTTCACTATCGTTGATAAGTACTAAGATCTTCCAGTACCGCTGATAGGAACTCTCGCTCTTTAGACTAAACATTCAGCGAAACTGTTCACCATAATAGTCTGAGTCTGTTCAGTACTTATGGTGATCGCTGATAAGTTAGTTGTTTACTTGTGATCCCTAAAGACAAGTTTCACGTCAACATAGGTTCTACGCTGAAGTCGAAGATCAAGCTCAAGAACCAGCGACAAGTCTCCTAATGAACTGATGTGGATCAGCGAAGACTCAGATTTGTCCAATCAACGTGAAGTATTAAGTACAAGACTTTAGTTATCGCTGAACTCTATCATTCGCTGATGTGAAATGATAGATCGCTGAAATATCGAAAAGCTGATCATAAAGTCTTCCGTACAAAGTACTTTTGTCTCAACCACCCTTGCACGCCTCCGTACGATAATGTCAGAATAGAACCTTCTTATTATCTGAATCCGTACACCAAATCTGATACTACACTGTTCATACATGCGTCTACTAAGGTTGTCAACAAAGGTCAATGACATGCAACCAACCAGCTGATGACACGTGTAAAGTGTATACTGACTTGCATTTAATGCATGCAGTATATAAAGAGATGAACCCACTTCATTTGAAGTAACTTGCTAACTCTGGACAAGTTCAATCTCTTATCTCAAGATAGGTTATTATTAGTAATTTCCTTATCTTTCTTAGTGCAAGAAACCTTTGTGTTCCAACTTGTTTAGATTTAGGTTTATCCTTAATCTTGTTTCCGCAACAAGCTGTAAATTGTTAATGATTTATCAATAAACAATTTAGAAAAGTAAAATCTGTGTGTTTGTATTCAACCCCCCCCCCCCCCCTTCTACACACTTGCGTAACCCTTCGGGACTAACATCAACACTTGACAAGATTTACCCTTAAACCCCTCAATTAAAATTAGAGCTTCCCGTAGAAAATACAAACAAATAAAGACTATCCCTTCAACACTATTCTGATACCATCTGTAACGACCCAGATTCCCAACATACAAATAACATGTATTTCATAACATAATTTCACCACAAAAATACATCATATTTCATTTACGGTCCCTTAGCTTAACAAAGTAAGTCTTTTAGTACAAACGTTTTACATAATAACTACTAAACATGGTAGACACAAAAATGCTTCATGGTTCTCCAAAAGAAATTCCTAGATCTTTCCTATCACTTGTCTTTGTTTGCTTCACGACCTGGAATACATATTTTAAAACAAAATGAGGGTTAGACCTTGAGGTCTATTGGTTACGAGCCAATTAATTAATTTACACCACTGTACTTTAATACAACCAACACCACTGTCCCTCTGTACAACCAACTTTCACCGGTCCTAAGTCCGGCCAACTAGCACCCATGGAGTGTAATACTTATATAAACACCATATGCACAATATTACCCTCATTCACATATATGTATTCCAGTTGAAAATATTTTAAATAAAAACTCACTCGTTTCGCTTATTTCCAAAAATCCTTCCAAGCTATTATCAAGCACTCCAATTTCTTCAGCCCGGTTTCACAGAATCTGTACCACATAAATACAAATATTTCTTTTAAAGACAAAAATCTATAAATTCCTGAAATCCTTGACTCAAGTCGCAATCAACCACTGAAATACCTCATGTCGCAACACACCACACCTATCGCAACCAACTACTGCGACACAGTACCATGTCGCAACCAACTACTGCGACACAGTACCTTGTCGCAACCAACTATTGCGACAACTCCCTCATGTCGCAACCAACTGTTGCGACATAGCACCAAGTCGCAACCAACTGTTGCGATATCAATGAGCAAGTCGCAACTCAAGGTTGAGACACTCATGAATGTCGCAACTATCAACCATGTCGCAACCCACTGTTGCGACATACTTGAATGTCTCAGTCCACTGTGTTCATCATAAACCCAGAAATTTAATCTTTTAAGCTATGCATGTTGCTGTAAATATGCAGATATGTTTAAGACTATTAACATAACCTAACCATATGCTCAGATTTCCCAAATCATCCATAAATCATCAAAACCCAATTATAAACTTTATTTAACAACTTATAAACATAAAGAGAATTTTATGTAGGATGATTACCTTGTTTTCCTTCAGATTTTGCTCTAAAATTCCTGTTGTAAATCTTCTTATTTTTCCTTCTTCCTTCCCTTTCTCGATTCTTTCTCTTCTCTCTCTTTTCTTTCTAACCGAAAACACACACACACACTTTAGGATATTTGCTAAGTGTGTTAAAAAAGGGACACCTCCTCCTAAGTGAGGTGAGTGTGGCGGTGGTGGTGGTAAAGTATGGTAAAAAGACCAAACAAACCCCAAACTTATCCTATTTGGCAAAACATACCCCTAAACTTCCATTATAAAATTAAAACTTACCCCCTTAACTTCCAACTCCATAATATTAAATTAAAGTAACACTTTTAAATAAACCAATAACATACCTGGTTATTACAACATCTCCCCCTTAAAAGAATTCCGTCCCGGAATTCAGTTAAATGAACAGATGAGGGTATTTGGTTCTCATTTCTGACTCTGATTCCCACGTAGCATCTTGACCCCTATGATGTCGCCACTGAACTTTCACTTGTCTTATCTCTTTATTTCGTAGAACTTTGACTTTTAGGTCAACAATAGCTTCAGGTTCCTCCACAGTAACGATTTAGGGATGATTTGGTCCGCCACTTTCCACGCGGTTTAAAAACCGCGGGACAAACCGCGCAACTTCCTGTTCGTCTTCCCCAAGTCTGCACAACAAATTTCAGTCTGAATTCTCAATTCCAATACCCCGAAAATGCTCCCAAATCGATTTTAAGCATCGAAACTAAAATAAGGGATGTCCTAAACCTTTCCCCACAATTACCAAGCATCAAAGCATTCCGGATATTGAAAGAGAAACTTTGTAGTGCGCAGATTTTGTCATTATCTGAAGGTTCCGAAGACTTTGGTGTTTACAATGATGCTTCCAAACTGGGATTGGGTGTGTACTAATGTAGCATGGAAAGGTTATAGCTTATGCTTCTCGTCAACTAAAGGATCATGAAAGACAGTATCCTACACACGACATGGAGCTTGCAGAAGTTGTATTCGCATTGAAGATTTGGAGACATTATCTTTATGGTTCCAAATGTGAAATTTATACCGATCATAAGAGTCTCCAACATCTTTTTGATCATAAGAAATTAAATATGAGGCAAAGAAGATGGCTAGAATTGGTGAATGATTACGACTGTGAAATCCTTTCTCATCCGGGAAAGGTGAATGTAGTAGCCGATGCATTGAGTCGTCAAGAAAGAAGTGGAACAGTAAAGGCTATTGCACTACGAGCTGAGCTGTTATCTAACATTTTCGACGAACTAAAGAAGTGTCAAGTAGAAGCCTTACAGGAAGAGCATTTGAAATCAGAACGGTTAGTGGGGTTATCAGTATTGTTAGTAAAAGATGATCGTGGGTTATTGTGTCTGGGAAACAGAATTTGGGTGCCTCGTTTGGGTGGTTTACGTGAACGGGTACTACAAGAAGCTCATCAATCTCGATTCTCTGTTCATCCAGGTACAAATAAGATGTATAAAGATTTGAAGCAATTTTATTGGTGGTCGGGAATCAAAAGGAACATTGCTCAACATGTGGAAAGTTGTACTACTTGTAAGAAGGTGAAAATTGAACATCAAAAGCCTTTTGGTCAGTTACAACGTCTAGAAATACCTATGTGGAAATGGGATCAGATTACTACAGATTTCATCACAAAACTACCAAGGACTCAGAAGGGATTTGATTCTATTTGAGTGATAGTCGACAGGTTGACGAAGTCTGCACACTTTCTACCGATAAAGGAAACTGATTCATTGGAACGATTAGCTAAGTTGTACATTAACGAAATAATAACTCGTCATGGGGTTCCAATCTCGATTATTTCTGATCGTGATAGTCGTTTTACTTCAAGATTCTGGAGAAGTTTTCAAAAGGAAATGGGGACTCAGATAAAGTTAAGTACATCATATCATCCTCAAACTGATGGTCAGAGTGAGCGAACGATTCAGACTTTAGAAGATATGCTCCGAGCATGTATTGTTGATTTTGGGGGATCGTGGGATAAGCATTTGCCGTTGATTGACTTTGCCTACAACAACAGTTATCATTCCAGCATTCAAGCGACACCGTTTGAAGTTTTGTATGGTAGAAAATGTCGAACACCTTTGTGTTGGAACGAAGTGGGAGAAAAACAGCTAGTAGGGCCGGATATAGTTCATTTAACCGCGGATAAAGTTACTCAGATTCGGGAAAGATTGAAAGTGGCTCAAGACAGACAGAAAAGTTATGCCGACCGACGCCGGAAACCGTTAGAGTTTCAAGTTGGAGATTTTGTAATGTTAAAAGTCTCACCTTGGAAAGGAGTCGTTCGATTTGGAAAGCAAGGTAAACTTAGTACGAGATATATTGGACCATTTGCAATTACTGAAAGAATTGGGGAAGTAGCTTACCGACTAGATTTACCACAAGAGTTAAGCAGGATTCACAACGCCTTTCATGTGTCAAATTTTCGAAAGTGTTTGGTTACACCAGATCAGACAGTGTCTCTACCAGATATACAAGTTGATGAAAAGCTGAATTATGTAGAGGAACCTGAAGCTATCGTTGACCGAAAAGTCAAAGCTCTGATACCACTTGTTGGTCCCTAAAGGGATATACTAATTTGTAGAAAGGGGGGGGGGGGTTGAATACAAATACACAGTTTTTACTTTCTAAATTGTTTATTGATAAATCATTAACAATTTACAGCTTGATATGGAGCAAGATTAAGGATAAATCCTAAATCTAAACAAGTTGGAACACACAGATTCTTGCACTAAGAAAGATGAGGAAATCACTAAGAAAATCCTATCTTATGAAAGACTTCTTGACTAGAGTTAGCAAGAGTACTTCAAAAAGAAGTGGGGAAGTCTTCTTATATAGTGCATGTATTTAATGCATGGCAGAATATACTTTACAAGTGGCAGCAGCTGATTGGTTGTAGTTTCTGAATTGAGTAGACAACCTTAGTAGCAGCATGCATGAACAGTGCAGTATCAGAGTGGTTGTACGATTTCAGACAATAAGAAGGTTCTATTCTGACAATTCGTATGGAGTCGTGCAAGGGAGGTTAAGACAATAGTACTTTGTACGGAGGACTTCATGATCAGCTTATCGTAGATTCAGAGCCTTATCAGTGAGTGATAAGTTCAGCGATAGATGAAGTCTTGTACTTGATACTTCACGTTGAGTGGACAAATCTGAGTCTTCGCTGATCCGCATCAGTTCATTAGGAGACTTGTCGTTGGTTCTTGAGCTTGATCTTCGACTTCAGCGTAGAACCTATGTTGACGTGAAACTTGTCTTCAGGGATCATAAGTAAACAACTATGATTGTTAGCGATCACCAAAGATCTGAACAGGCTCAGAGCTATTATGTTCCCAAGAACATATGAGTGGTGAACAGTTACGCTGAACAATGTATGAAAGCATCAGCGATCATCCACAACACTGAACAGGCTCAGAGCTTGGGGGATGAACAGTGTTCGCTGAATGTCTATTCTAAAGAACGAGAGTTCCTATCAGCGATACCGAATTGAGTCTTGGTATTTATCAGCGATAGTGAAACTCTAATACATTGTTTACTTACAATATTCACTAAGTAGAATATAGAGAGGGTCATTATCAAATTACTGAGGGTTTGGATCAACAATCTCCCCCTATTTGATTATGACATAGCAACAGAGAAAATTGCTATATTTTGAAAACATAAGGATAAAAAGAACTAATAACATATTTGTCCCTTTTACTGTTTTCTGGGATCTTTTCTGTACTGAGTGGAGTAAAGTACATTCGCTGAAATCTTTCTTTAAACTTCGTATCAGATTACAAGAAGTGGAAGGATTACAAGTACAAGCGAAATAAATTACAAGTACAAAAGGATAACTGACAAAATAGAAGAATAGAGGCGATCCTATCAGCTTACAGAGGTTCTTCCTTGATGAGAAGTTCATCAAGGATCTTGTCAGTGGGGATCATCCAGTCAGGAACATTTACTACTTGTTTTCTTTTGTTCAGTGCTTCTTTGAATATCAAGGGTTTAAGATGTTGTGCCTGAATGTCCTTTTTGAAGTCACACCACCAGATGAGATCTCTGAGCTGTTCGATTGGAGTGTTGTGTAGCTCATCGATCCTTTGAAAACATTTTCGTCCGTCGTAGTCGAGAAAGAATATTCCATAAGGATTACTAACGACTTTACCAGGGACGAAATCTTCACCGAGTGGCAGAGATAAGTCAAGGCGTGAGAGATCAGGGTCAGGACCAAGCACTTCAGCGCGAGAGAAACCAATACCAGTTTCATTCCTTATAATATGACCTGAGTCTGATTCTTGACTTTTCTTCTTTGAAGCCCTTTTTCTTTTCAGCTTAAGATCAGGAGGAGGAGGTATATCCACTCAGGAAGATACAAGATCAATCTGTCGATTTATCAGCTTTTCGAAGTGATCCTTGTACTTAGATTGAGACGTCTGGATAGCTAACCTCATTTCCAGCCATTCAGAGAGACCATATCTTGTGATAGCTTCAGCACCGAATTTCTCAGTTTGGCCGTTCTCTCTGAATACTTGAACATCAACAAGAGGTACGAGAGTTATTTTTCCAGTGACAAATACCTTGTTGATCTTCGCTGGACGATATCTGAAGTGAATTATCTCTTTGCTCCATTCGAGGGTGCGCTGAGAGACTTCAGTCTTCTTCTCCACAATCTTGTGAGCTTCTTTCCATAGCTTTCGTTGAACCTGAATAGGAACACGTTTTAGCTTGGGGTCTTGGACTGCTTCTTGAGCAAGCTGAATGGCGAGAGCCTTGTCTTTCTCTTCAGCTTTCTTCTTGTCAGCGAGCTGACGTTCAGCTTTGAAGTGATCAGCGTACTCTTGCTTTGACACTTTGAATTTTGGAGCAGGCGGCAAGATGATTCGCTGAGCTTCAAGTCGCTTGATCATTTCTTCTCTTCTTCTCTGATCTTCTTCACTTGGTTGTTGAGGAGCCAAGAAAGGTCTTTTTGATTGAGAGAGAGTCTATTCTTCAGCATCATCAATCTCGGTGATTAAATCCAAGACTGGGATTATTTCCACAGCTTTATCAGCAGCTGGTTCTTTAGAATCCTCAAGCAGGGGAGAGGACTAGCTGAAACACAGCGATCGTTCGATTAAGAACTTTGGATAGAACAGAGAGAGAAGAAGTGGGTTGTGTATAGGCTTTTGGAGAGAGTAGAACTGAGAAGTGTATAGATAGAGGAGGGATGCAGAGTAGGGAAAGTTATATACCTGACGAGCTGGCTTTTGAAGCAAGATCATCAGATTGTCGTCTTCAGAGACGCCTTTGCCTTTGCCTTTTGGCTCAGACGTTGAGGTCTTTGTCCGTTCCCCTGTTGGTTCTTTTATTTTTACTCCCGTAAGCGCTTTAGTCCTTGGGGCGATAAAGAACGCATCATCATCTTCATCAAAATCATCATCATCATTTTTATCTGATGATGGTTCATTGTCAGGGATGTCTATGGCTTCATCGTCTTCAGCTTCTGATTCGGACTCTTTAGAAGCTTCTTCGAGTTGCTCCCCCTCAAATATAGAGGTGAGCTTCTCGGTTCCCTCAGGGTTATCAACTCCCTGAGGACCAGCGGTTGTGGTTGCCTGAAGTTCAGCAACATCTTCATTTGTCTTCTTCCCCTCGATAGATTCATCATGGGGAAGGTCTTTTGACCTCTTCGTCTTCTCCCCCCTTCCTCATGATGCGATGGGGAAGAGTGGGAGGAAGCAGTAGCGGTTTCTTCAGCAGGTGGTGTTGGTACTCTGTCTTCTAGGCCAGAGCATCCAACACAGACATGAATCTCCCCTAATCTGGTTTCCAGACCAGTTATAGAGGAGGGGATCTTCAGAAGTTCATCACGATCAGCCCTGGAGAATGGTGAAGGTGCAGGGGTAGTTTCAGGTAGGCGTTTGAGAATTTCCTGCATCAGCTTCTTCACTGAATCAAGATCAGTCTTGACAGTGGATACATCTCCCTGCATTGTGTCTACTGTTGTCTTCAGCGATGAGACGTCGCTGGAAATATCATTTACTTTGGTTTTTAGAGAGCTGTAGTCCGTGTATACATCTGCTTGGACCTTTGCAAAATCTCCTATTGCTCCATCAACTTTCTCCAATTCAGCTTTAGAGGCTTTGGCTTCCACTACGTTTGTCAGCGACAAGATTGACTTCTCAACGTTTGTTACAGCTGAGGAGTTTCTAGAAAGAGTAGTGGCAAGACCAGAGACCGTTGTTTCCAAGCTTTTCAGGGAGGCGTTGATGTCGCCCAAAGTAAGACCTGTAACAGTTAAGGACTTGTGAATAAAGGAAAGCTCAGAAGTGTCAGGTTTAGTCACAGTGTTTAGGGGTTTGTGTATACCTGCGGGAGGATGGCTGAAGTCATCAAAATCGTTGTGCCCGTAGAAATGTTCCATATCACCGACAAGATTTCCATGAGGCATAGCGAATCCCTGAGAAGCAATTTTAGCTTCTGGAGGAATGACGGTTGCTTCAGTGGTTTTTGGGAAAGGTGGAATCGAGTCCAAAGGATTAATGAGAGAAGCGAAGGCTGAGAATTTAGGTTAGGCGCTGGTTTCAGTGTTGGAGCCACTGAGAATCGCTCCTTCAGCCTTTTGAGAGACGAAGGGAGGTGAGGTCGATTCCAAGTTCTTAACCTCGGCGTGTAGAGACGCTAAGGTCTGTATTAAAGGGATGGCTTGAGCAGCTGTGGCAGAGCGTACCACGAAATCATCCAGCGACTCGTGTGAAAGCTGAGCCGGGGATTTTTCAGCAAGAGATTGCTGGGTGGGTTGCTCCTTGGTTTTCTTGATCCTTTTGGAATCAAGAGAGGCAGTTGATTGTTTCCTTTTACGAGGAGTGGTTGTTGTGGCCTGGGTATCAGCGAGGGGTATTGTCGCTGAAGTAGCCACAAAACTAGAAGAAGGAGGTCTGAGAAGAGTTAAGAGAGAAGAAAGATGTACCTCATTTTCCAGCGGCTTGAAGTCGAGAACCTTCAGGCCTATTTGAGATAGCTTCAGCTCTCCGACTCTAGGATAGAAATCTCCCATTCCATGTGCTAGCCAAGCACTGACGAACCTTAGATATGGGACCCATGTTGGACGAGGGTCAGCAGTGACTCGTAGCAACATGTCTTCAAAAATTATTTTGGCCCAGTCAATATGGAGACCCTTCAACAAGGAGTACCCCCATAGCTTGTTAAGGCTGGGATGCCTGATCAGAAGATCCGGATTTGGCAGTGAGGCAGCTGATGAGATGTGCGAAGATGAAGTTCATCTCGCTGGGCATCTTGGATTTATTCATGATGGTCAGCTTCTTGTCTGGACGACCATCTCTTCCTAAGTCCCATGCATAGTGCATTGCTTCAAAGAAAGCGATCAGGGCTTCCTTATCCGCTGAGTTCTTTTTAGGGTCAGGGAGGGAAACAAAGGGTTTATCTTTGGAGCTTGTAGGAAGTTTCAGCGCGTGCCTTAGATTACCAAGTGTGATCTTTGAAGTACCATGATCAGTGTCGAACACGATGGCACTGATGGTCTTTTTAGGATTGTGGGCAGAGGGAAACTGAGCCGTTCTGGCAGAATACCAAAACTGACTAAGAAGGTGTTTATCAGCTTGAGGATTAATGGTTAGGGCTGAGGATATTGGGCAGTGTTTGAGGAAATTTACGGCGTCATCTAGATGAGTGACCCATTTCTTCTCAGGAAAATCCAGAAGGGCATAGGGATTGTTACTCTGAAAATGAATCTGGTTCAGGGTAAACTGGACTTGAGATGCCTTTGGGATTTCAACAGCGACCACTTGAGTATCAGCTTTAGCCATTTCTTGAGCCATTTCTGCTATAAACACACATGAATAATATGAACAATAAAAATATGAGTTTATGTTTTGTCCATTTCATTCAGTATTTTGTCCATTTCATTTAGCCAAAAGTGACTTGATGAAGCATATATGATTTCCATTAAAAAAGAATTCTGGATAATCATATGAAGAACAAGTTTAAAATAAGAAATGTAAACTTGAAGAACAACCATGAAGGTTGTGTTCACAAAATCATGAAAGAGAATGATCTTATTTTAAAAAGTTTCTTTTGTTTTGATCTATTTAAAACAAAGATTAGATCGTAAACAAGCATAAACAATAATATCATAAGAATATTAACCTTGAATGTAAAGAGGAAGATGAACAGTTTCTGGGAGGTATGCAAATGAAACAGTAAATCTTCAAGAGTTTTTGAGAGAAAAATTGTTCGCGTGAGGAAAAAATAAATACTCGAGGAGTATTTATAGAGTGAGGAGAGAGAGAAAAACTATGAGCGGGAAAGTTTTTCATCATGACACGGACACGTGTTAGCATTTGATTTGATGAAAGAACGAACGTGCCAACGTGTGTCAGAAGAACGTGCCAGGGGTTTATCCTGTAAGGATGACGTCAGAAACGTCCTTTCATATTTTAAAATGTCTCTGAGGTTTTGGAAAGCTCAGGGATAATTTGAAAAACATGAAGTACTGAATATAGAAATATCAGTAAGGTTTTAAGAATTTCAAAAGTATCGTTGATGAGGAAAAGAGTTCAGCGACATAAGTTGTTTTGAAATCTTGCATTTACATGCGAGTGTCAGAGAGAATAACATACCTGGATATCAGCGAATCATTTTGTTCAGAGAGTTGATGATAAGATGCGTTATACAAGTTCATTTTTATCACTGAATCACTTGTCATTTTACAAATGTAACACTGAGGTTTATCAACAAGTAATTAACTGATCAAATGCGAACAACTGAAGATTTTAATCTTCAAAGTTCAGCATTCCAAGCTCGCTGATGAGAAAGTTGAATCTTGTCTCATCAAGAGGTTTGGTAAAAAGATCAGCTAACTGAAAATCAGTGGGGATAAAATGAAGTTCTATATCACCACTCATCACGTGGTCTCTGATAAAATGATACCTGATTTCGATATGTTTTGTCTTTGAGTGTAGCACTGGATTGTTGGCTATAGCGATGGCACTTGTGCTGTCGCAATAGATTGGAATTTTGGAGAGCTGAAGGTCATAGTCCAATAGTTGATTTCTCATCCATAAGACTTGAGAACAACAGCTTCCAGCGGCTACATACTTAGCTTCAGCAGTTGAGGTGGACACTGAAGTTTGCTTTTTACTTGTCCAACTCACTAGCTTTCCACCCAGGAGCTGACAACCTCCTGTGGTGCTTTTCCTATCCATTTTGCAGCCTGCAAAATCACTATCTGAATAGGCGGTTAAATCGAACCCTGAATCTTTGGGATACCAAAGACCGAGGTTCGATGTACCTCTTAGGTAACGAAAGATTCGCTTTACAGCGACCATATGAGATACCTTTGTTTCAGCTTGATATCTTGCACACAAACAAGTGGCAAACATGATATCGGGTCGGCTCGCTGTAAGATACAGAAGAGATCCGATCATCCCACGGTACAGCGTGACATTAACAGGTTCTCCTTTAGAATCCTTGTCAAGTATCAGCGGCGGTGCCATAGGGGTTTTCATAGCTGAACTTTGAGTTAAATCATATTTTTCAGCATATCTTTAACATACTTTCCCTGATTAATAAAAGTTCCTTTTTCGCTTTGTTTTATCTGCAAACCAAGAAAATATGTTAGCTCACCCATCATGCTTATTTTGTACTCAGCTTGCATCCTTTCAGAGAAACGAGTACAAAGATCAGGGTTAGTGGAACCAAATATAATATCATCGACATATATCTGAACCAAAATGATATGACCTTTAACATTTTTGAAAAACAAAGTTTTATCAATTTTACCTCGCTCAAAATCTTCGACTAAGAGATAAGATGAAAGAGTGTCATACCATGCACAAGGAGCTTGCTTCAGCCCATAAAGTGCCTTATCCAGTTTATAAACATAACCTGGATGCTTAGGATCTGAGAATCCCGGTGGTTGTTCCACATAGACTTCTTCGTTCAGCTTTCCATTGAGAAACGCTGATTTGACATCCATTTGATATACCTTGAAGTCTTTATGTACAGCATATGCTAAGAAAAGACTAATAGCTTTCAGTCTAGCTACTGGAGCAAAGGTTTCATCATAATCTATGCCTTCCTCTTGCCTGTATCCTTGAGCAACTAGTCTAGCTTTGTTGCGGGTTACAGTTCCATGTTCATCCAACTTATTGCGATAGACCCATTTAGTGCCTATCACTGACTTGTCAGTTGGTCTACGAACAAGTTTCCAAACTTTTTTTCTTTTGAATTCAGTCAGCTCTTCTTGCATAGCGCTGACCCAGTTTGGATCTTTGAGGGCATCATCTACCTTCTTTGGTTCAATCAGAGAAATAAAGTTAACAAATAAACAAATATTACCTGAACCTCGTCGTGTCTGAATACCAACATTGGGATCACTAAGAATCTGATCGATTGGGTGATTTATAGTCCATCGCTGAGCCGGAGCATAAGCTGAATCATTTTGAACAGGAGCAGCTGAAGTTGAGTCTTCAGCAATCTCTGGATGATCAGCTAAGACAGGAATAGATGCAATTGGCATTTCGTTCACTGATTGCTGAGAAGTAGATGGGAATTCTGAGGTGCATGGTTCATCAAGTATTGTGTTAATAGGAATAGCTGAGACCCATGACGTTTCAGCTTCACTCGTCTGCATGCTGGGTATAATGATAGGATCATTATCTTCAGCTGTATAATTATGAGAAGGACGAGTGGGAATATCTTCTGAATCACCAAGATGAGAAAACATCTATTGATTCAGTTCTTCCGTATCAGCATATGGCTTCGAGTTCGCTGACCGGGATTCGTCAAACGTGACGTGAATAGTTTCTTCTACAGATTGTCTTCTACGGTTGAAGACTCTGAAGGCTTTGGACACTGAGGAGTATCCAAGAAAGATTCCATCATCAGCCTTAGGATCAAACTTTCCAAGGGCATCTCTGTTGTTCAGTATGAAACACTGACAACCGAAGATGTGAAAAATCTAACTGAAGGCTTTCTCCCATGGAACAGTTCATAGGCTGTCTTCTTGAATCTTTTTACTATCAGTGACCTGTTTTGCGTAAAACAAGCAGTGTTGACAGCTTCTACCCAAAACTAAGTAGGCAGGTGAGAATCGCTGAGCATTGATCGAGCAGCTTCGATGATCGTTCCGTTTCTTCTTTCAGCGACTCCATTTTGTTGTGGTGTTCTCACTGAAGAAAAGTTGTGAGAAATACCCTTACTCTCAAAGAAGGAATCAAGAGAACTGTTTTTGAATTTAGTTCCATGATCACTCCTTATTGAGCGTACGGTCAAGTTGTTCAGGGTTTCCATCTTCCTAACAAATGTGATGAGTTCTTCAGAGGTGTCGCTCTTGTTACGGAGAAACATTACCCATGTGAAGCGAGAGAATTCATCAACTATGACCAATGTATATTTCTTTCCAGCGATGGATTGTTTGTTAACAGGGCCAAACAAATCCATATGGAGTAGTTGTAGAGGAGATGACACTGAGGAAACTTGCTTAGATTTAAAGCTTGCTTTGGCTTGCTTCCCTTTCTTACACGCTGAACATAAGGACTCTTTGGCGTATGAGTGTTGTGGTAGACCAGTGACTAACTCTTTAGAAGAAAGAGTATTCAGTGTCTTGAAGTTGAGATGAGAGAGCCTCTTATGCCATAGCCAGTTGACATCAGATGAGGCTTTCGAGAAGAAACAGGAGTTCTCAGTGGAAGTTGAGTCCATGTTTATTACATAAACATTTTCCAACCGATAACCGCTGAGAGCTATCTTCTCCTTTTTGTCAGTGACAAAGCAGGATTCCTTAGGAAAGATTACTTTGTTATCCATGTCGCAAAGCTGACGGATGCTTAAGAGATTATGCTTCAGCCCTTCAACATATGCGACTCTTCGAAAGGTGGTTGTACCATTTGAGAGTACACCGAACCCTCGGGTATGTCCTTTTCCATTTCCACCAAAGGTCACAGAGGGACCCTTCTCTTCCTTGTATTCAGCGAGCAGGTTCTTCTTACCAGTCATGTGTCTAGAGCATCCTCTATCGAGATACCAGATACCCTTCTTAACCTGCATCACAAAAGAAGATTAGTTTTTCTTGGGTACCCACTGAACCATGTGTACGCGTTTTTCAGTGGAAGTTTTTGGAATGGAAGGTTCAGTAGTCTACGCAGCATTTGAAGATTCATCTTTGACATTCTTCACTTTGGTTAATTTCTTAACCTCAGTGGTCTTCTTTGCCTTGGGGGCAATCTTTACCTTAGCTGTCTTTTCAGCTATGGTGGCTGTGGGGCACTTACTAGCAATATGATTGTTAAGTCCACAGTGATAACATTTCCTATAACTAAAAGTAGTTTTAGGAACTTTTGCATGCTGGGTAGGTTTTCTAAGATTGGAAGGACCATCATTAAGTATACCTCTGGTAGTGGAAATAGGAGGAACTCTCAGTTCTTCGGATTTCTTACCAGTGACATTCACTCTGATTCTAGGAGTAGATCGCTGAATAGATCCACGCTGAGTAGATTCAGAAATCTTATTCCTTGATTCAGAGGAATGAATTACTAAAGCTTTGGAAGCATTCAGCTTAGGTATTAAGATACCCTTATGAGGTTTTTGATAAATAGCAATTCCTTTTCCTTTGTCTTTAGAGACTAAGGAAGGTTTTTCAACAGCAATACCTTTACCTTTGTCTAAGACTAGGGTAGGTATTTCCTCAGGGATAGGAGTTTTGGACGAGGAACACTGTGAGGATGAAGTGTCAGCGACTGAGGATACGAAAGTTCCAAATAAGAGCATGGAACGATCAGTGGTTGGTGTTGGAGTTTTATAAGTGTAACCCAAACCACGTTTGTCACTCAGTGGAGTCTGAGACTTTATTATCTCAGTGATCTTTGATGAAGAATTACACCATCCTTCAACAGTAGCTTTCTCAGCTTTCAACGCAGCGATAGCCTCAGCTCGTTCGATCTTGACTAGTTGATTTAAATGAACTTGATCTTTAAAATTTTCTTCAATATTAGAAAGCTTTTCTATTTGAAGATGACATTTTCTAAGTTGTTCAGCGAGATCAAGATTTTGATTTTCAACTATCATTTTGCCATTCATGGCATCATATAAGCTCATAGTCAATATGTCGATTTTACGTAGGCTATCAGCTTCATCAATATTTGCAATATTGGTAAAGAAAGAGGTTGATACCTGAGAGGTAGAGGCCGAAGTACAAGCTGAAGTAGAGGGAATGTCTGACTTGTCTTCCTCTTCTTCAATCTTGGCCATAAGACAAAGATTGGCTATTTCATCATCTTCAGAGTCAGATGATGATGATGATTCTTCAGAATCAGCCCAATCGTAATCAGCCATCAGGCCTTTGCCTTTCTTCTTAAAGCTTTTCAGCTTTGCATAACGTTCTTTCAGCTTGGCATATTTATCTTCTCTAGACCTGAGGTTAGAGAATTTCTTTGGGAACGCTGAACTCTTCATTGCTTTCTTTGACCTGCACTCATTTGCAAAATGTCTTATCTTTTCGCAATTGAAACAAGTAGCAGTAGCCTTATCAACAGGAGTTGATGATCTAGGCTTGTCAGTAAGAGAGAGAGGTTTGTTCTATCTGAACATTTTCTTCTTGGCGAATCTCCTGAACTTTTTAGTTAGGAGAGCCAAGGATTCATCGAGATCTGAGGAATCAGAATCCGATGATTTTTCAGAGTTGCTTTCCAACTCAGTGATGGTAACAGCAGGTCGCTGAGTTGAAGGTTCCTCTGAGAATAAAGCAATTGGAGTGCTTTTGGAATCTTTTACAAGATTCTTCTTAAGATGACACGATTTCTCAGGATTCAGCATTGTGCCATATAAGGTAGAAAGATTCATTAATTTTAGATCTTTCGATAGCTTGAGACACATAGAAAAGTTGTCCCAGCTTTTAGGTAAACATTCTAGAAACTTTGTCAGCACTTCAAAGTTAGAATATTCCTTACCAACATTTTTAAGATCTATTATCAGGCAGTTAAAACGTTGATGAGTTTCAGAGAGACATTCATTCTTACCAGCGATGAAGCTCTCGTACTGTCTTACCAGGTTGATCTTCCTTGAATCTTGGACTTCAGATGTACCCTCATACTGAACACATATAGTGTCCCACATGGCTTTTGCATTCTTCAGGTTCATGACGGAATGATAAACTTCATTAGGAAGAGCCATGGAGAGTATGGATCTGGTTTTTGTGTCAATAGCCACTTTTTTCTTATCTTCGTCGGTCCACGTATGGATTGCTTTAGGAATCAGGCTTTCTGGGATAGCAGGTCTATCTTCAGTGGTTGGAACTGCAGCATCAATAGTTATTGGGATATATGGGCCGTTTTCGATATAGTAAGGCATAGTAGGGTCTACACCTTCTAAGAAGAGAATCATCCTATTTTTCCATAGATTAAAATTGTCTCTGGAAAATCTAGGGGGTTTAGCAAGAGAACCGTTGTCGATATAGTTGGTGTTTGTATTGGTGGTCATTTCTACAAGAAGAGAGATTAGTATAGAAAAAGATCTTCTTTATGGATTAAACAAATCTGCTCTGATACCACCTGTTGGTCCCTAAAGGGATATACTAATTTGAAGAAGGGGGGGAGGGTTGAATACAAATACACAGTTTTTACTTTCTAAATTGTTTATTGATAAATCATTAACAATTTACAGCTTGTTACGGAACAAGATTAAGGATAAATCCTAAATCTAAACAAGTTGGAACACACAGATTCTTGCACTATGAAAGATGAGGAAATCACTAAGAAAATCCTATCTTATGAAAGACTTCTTGACCAGAGTTAGCAAGAGTACTTCAAAAAGAAGTGGGGAAGTCTTCTTATATACTGCATGTATTTAATGCATGGCAGAATATACTTTACACGTGGCAGCAGCTGATTGGTTGTAGGTTCTGAATTGAGTAGACAACCTTAGTAGCAGCATGCATGAACAGTGCAGTATCAGAGTGGTTGTACGATTTCAGACAATAAGAAGGTTCTATTCTGACAATTCGTATGGAGTCGTGCAAGGGAGGTTAAGACAATAGTACTTTGTACGGAGGACTTCATGATCAGCTTATCGTAGATTCAGAGCCTTATCAGCGAGTGATAAGTTCAGCGATAGCTGAAGTCTTGTACTTGATACTTCACGTTGAGTGGACAAATCTGAGTCTTCGCTGATCCGCATCAGTTCATTAGGAGACTTGTCGTTGGTTCTTGAGCTTGATCTTCGACTTCAGCGTAGAACCTATGTTGACGTGAAACTTGTCTTCAGGGATCATAAGTAAACAACTATGATTGTCAGCGATCACCAAAGATCTGAACAGGCTCAGAGCTATTATGTTCCCAAGAACATATGAGTGGTGAACAGTTACGCTGAACAATGTATGAAAGCATCAGCGATCATCCACAACACTGAACAGGCTCAGAGCTTGGGGGATGAACAGTGTTCGCTGAATGTGTATTCTAAAGAACGAGAGTTCCTATCAGCGATACCGAATTGAGTCTTGGTATTTATCAGCGATAATGAAACTCTAATACATTGTTTACTTACAATATTCACTAAGTAGAATAAAGAGAGGGTCATTATCAAATTACTGAGGGTTTGGATCAACAGAACGAAGTGGGAGAAAAACAGCTAGCAGGGCCGGATATAGTTCAGTTAACCGCGGATACAGTTACTCAGATTCGGGAAAGATTGAAAGTGGCTCAAGACAGACATAAAAGTTATGCCGACCGACGCTGGAAACCGTTAGAGTTTCAAGTTGGAGATTTTGTAATGTTAAAAGTCTCACCTTGGAAATGAGTCATTCGATTTGGAAAGCAAGGTAAACTTAGTCCGAGATATATTGGACCGTTTTCAATTACTGAAAGAATTGGGGAAGTAGCTTACCGACTAGATTTACCACAAGAGTTAAGCAGGATTCACAACGCCTTTCATGTGTCAAATTTTCAAAAGTGTTTGGTTACACCAGATCAGGCAGTGTCTCTACCAGATATACAAGTTGATGAAAAGCTGAATTATGTAGAGGAACCTGAAGCTATTGTTGACCGAAAAGTCAAAGTTCTACGGAATAAAGAGATAAGACAAGTGAAAGTTCAGTGGCGACATCATAGGGGTCAGGATGCTACGTGGGAATCAGAGTCAGAAATGAGAACCAAATACCCTCATCTGTTCACTTAATTGAATTCCGGGATGAAATTCTTTTAAGGGGGAGATGTTGTAATAACCAGGTATGTTATTGGTTTATTTAAAAGTGTTACTTTAATTTAATATTATGGAGTTAGAAGTTAAGGGGGTAAGTTTTAATTTTATAATGGAAGTTTAGGGGTATGTTTTGCCAAATAGGATAAGTTTGGGGTTTGTTTGGTCTTTTTACCAAACTTCACCACCACCACCGCCACACTCACCTCACTTAGGAGGAGGTGTGCCTTTTTTAACACACTTAGAAAATATCCTAAAGTGTGTGTGTGTGTGTTTTTGGTTAGAAAGAAAATAGAGAGAAGAGAAAGAATCGAGAAAGGGAAGGAAGAAGGAAAAATAAGAAGATTTACAGCAGGAATTTTAGAGCAAAATCTGAAGGAAAACAAGGTAATCATCCTACATAAAATTCTCTTTATGTTTATAAGTTGTTAGATAAAGTTTATAATTGGGTTTTGATGATTTATGGATGATTTGGGAAATCTGAGCATATGGTTAGGTTATGTTAATAGTCTTAAACATATCTGCATATTTACAGCAACATGCATAGCTTAAAAGATTAAATTTATGGGTTTAGGATGAACACAGTGGACTGAGACATTCAAGTATGTCGCAACAGTGGGTTGCGACATGGTTGATAGTTGCGACATTCATGAGTGTCGCAACCTTGAGTTGCGACTTGCTCATTGATATCGCAATAGTTGGTTGTGACTTGGTGCTATGTCGCAACAGTTGGTTGCAACAAGGTACTATGTCGCAGTAGTTGGTTGCGATATGGTACTATGTCGCAGTAGTTGGTTGTGACAGGTGTAGTGTGTTGCGACATGAGGTATTTCAGTGGTTGATTGCGACTTGAGTCGAGGATTTCAGGATTTTAGAGATTTTTGTCTTTAAAAGAAATATTTGTATTTATGTGGTACAGATTCTGTGAAACCGGGTTGAAGAAATTGGAGTGCTTGATAATAGCTTGGAAGGATTTTTGGAAATAAGCGAAACGAGTTAGTTTTTATTTAAAATGTTTTCAACTGGAATACATATATGTGAATGAGTGTAATGATGTGCATATGGTGTTTATATAAGTATTACACTGCATGGGTGCTAGTTGGCCGGGCTTAGGACCGGTGAAAGTTGGATGTACAGAGGGACAGTAGTGTTGGTTGTATTTAAGTACAGTGGTGTAAATTAATTAATTGGCTCGCAACCAATTAATATGGCCAAGAGAAAGAGATTGAAAGATACATGATGCATGAGTCATAGTTAGTATTTCTTATGTGCATTATGTGTATTGAATGTTTGTAAAAGATGGTTTTTAACTAACGGGGATTTCTCTCTAACCCTCATTTTGTTTTAAAATATGTATACCAGGTCGTGAAGCAAACAAAGACAAGTGATAGGAAAGATCTAGGAATTTCTTTTGGAGAACCATGAAGCATTTTTGTGTCTATCATGTTTAGTAGTTATTATGTAAAAAATTGTACTAAAAGACTTACTTTGTTAAGCTAAGGGACCGTAAATGAAATATGATGTATTTTTGTGGTGAAATTATGTTATGAAATATATGTTATTTGTATGTTGGGAATCCGGGTCGTTACAGAAAGTGTGGTAACCGTAGGAAGTGTCCGGACCATTGTCCGGATAATTGTGTCCGGAAAGCCTATGGTGTCCGGAAAGTTATGAGTATCAGGAAAGTACAGTAAGATCGGACAGTCTAATCTGATGCAATTCTATCATCCATAGGTGTCCGATTTGTTTAGCTTGGAGATACATCAAGGGTGTGTTCAACACTAACCTAAGGTGAGTTCCCTAAACCCTTTTTACGACATAAGATGTTAAATGCTTTTAACTTATTATGGTTCTTTACGAGCATGAAATGTTTACGAACTGATGTGCATGTTTCCCATGAAATACTTATTTTATCAAAAAGAATATTTGGCATGATGAAATGAGAATTATGATTTACAAGGATTCTAAGTTGCATGTTTTATGAAATGAATGAGTATGCTATGTGGAGTCGGTTTGCACTGTGGGATCAGAGAGCCTCGGGATCCGATGATCCCTTGGATATGTATGACAGACCGGTAGGTTGGAATTCGTTTCCCTCCTATTCGGGTAGATGGGAGTCTGCTTGGGCCCCGATACGAGGTGAGAGGGGAGTCTGTTGGGGGCCCCGATCGCGGAATGTTTATGTGATCCATTACACGGTGCAGTACCATGTTTGATGATATGTGAAGATTTACGATGAATTTTTATAAATGATTTCATATTGTTTGTACATGTTGTTTTCGGAGCGAATTCACTAGACCTTTTGGTCTAACCCTCGCTTTTCAAAACTAAACCATTTTCAGGTAAGCAAGTAGTAAGAGGCTCAAGTAAGTGAGCAAGAGTAAGATAGAGTACAGATGCAACTAGAGACAGTGCAAGAACCATCCATAGAAGCTAGAATATTCTCAGTTGGGTATAGGTTGTTTCTGCCAACCTTAGTTTGAGATTGATGTAAAGAAAATTTTGGGACCCGATTCTGTAAATATTATGATTTAATGCTATTTATGTCTTGTTGTATTTTTTGGGTGTTACATTCAACGTGTCTCTGAGTTATACAAAACTCCCATCGAACAACTCAGAGATCTACTATATTGGTGCGACTACAATCGTGACCTTCTTGGATCATTCGTGAAGCCCCTCATCTATCGAGAAGCAAAACTCAGACGAGATCAGGGAGTAATAGTCCTTGATTGGATGATTCTTGAAACTGATACTCTTGACGAACTTCTTGTCAAGAAAGAACATGAGTAGCTGATAGGATCATCTTTTTGTATTCTTTTATCTTGTCAACTTGTATCTTTTAGTACTTGTAAATTTTTTCATTGTATTTATAATTTTTTCACTTCCCATGTAATATTTTATGAAGTTAATGAAAAATTTCAATGAAAGTACTTTACTCCATCAGTACTAGAAAAGATCCCTGAAAACAGTAAATGGGACACGTATGTATGAGTCCTTTTTATCCTTATGTTTTTAACTTAGCAATTTTCTTTTATTGCTATGCCATCATCAAATAGGGGGGAGATTGTTGATCCAAACCCTCAGTGATTTAATAATGACCCTGAGAAACACTTAGTGAAAATTATAAGTAAACAATATATATTAGAGTTTCACCATCAAAGAAAATATACTAAGTCTGTTTAGTATCGCTGATGGAAAACCACGTTCTTTAATTTATGTTTCAGCGATACATGTACATCAGTGAGCCCTGAGTCTGTTCAGTCTCACTGATGATCGCTGAAAGCTTAATCTGTAATTGTTTGCTTATGATCCCTGAAAACAAGATTCGCGTCAACCAAGTTCAAAGCTGAAATCGAAGACCAAGCTGAAGAACGGGTGACTAAGTCTACTAATGACCTGATGCGGATATCAGCGAAGACAAGACTTGTCCATTCCATGCGAAGTTTCAAGTAGAAGACTTCAGTGAACTTTATCATTCGCTGATAAAGATCAACTCAGCGATCGCTGATCATGAAGCCTGCTCTACAAGTTACTTTTCTCTTATCTCCTTGCACGCCCCCGTACGATTTTGTCAGAACGGACATCCCTTTTGTCCAGGATCGTACAAACCACTCTGCAACTACACTGTTCATCATGCGGCCACTAGGATGTTTGCTAAAGTCAAAATCATGCAACCAATCAGAAGCTGACACGTGTAAAGTTGTACTGACTTGCATTAAATGCATGCAGTATAAATAGAGAACCCTACTTCATTTGTGAAGTGCTCGGCTTCTCTCTCGCTGAACTACTTAGTGCAAGAAAACTCTCCTTAGTTTTCTTATCTTCTTTTTCTCTATTTCTTAGTGCAAGAATTCTGTGTGATTCTCTAGTTTGTTTGGATTAGGTTTTTAACTTGATCTTATTCCGCAACAAACTGTAAATTGTTAGATATATATCAATTTTAGAAAGATAAAAATATGTGTTTGTATTCAACCCCCCCCCCCTTCTACAAACTTGCATAACCCCTTCGGGGCCAACACATACATTCCACTCAAGGCTTTGGCAGAAGGTCTAGAGAAGAAGTATCAACTTGGTGTGTCTAGCATGAAGGACTATAGAGCAAATATTATTGCAGTGAAGAAAGTGGTAGGTGACTACACTGAACAATATGCACATTTGAGGGATTATGTTCTAGAGTTGCAGAGATCCAACCCAAACACAATAGTAAAGTTAGATCTTGAGCAAGAAGGTAATTTGAATTCTACAACAAGGAAGTTCAAGAGGATCTATATTTGTCTAGGTGCATTGAAGCTACGATTTAAAGAAATTGGAAAGGACTTTCTTGGTTTAAATGGATCCTTCATTAAGGCCCTTATCCAGGGCAGATCCTCACTACAGTCGAAGTTTACCCAAACCAAGGGATCTATCCAGTAGCATAAGCAATTGTAGATGCTGAACCCACTAACTCATGGTCTTGGTTTTTGGACAACTTGAGAGATGACTTAGATTTGACTGTAAACTCCAATTTCACATTCATTAGCGATCGACAAAAGGTATGTTCTAAACTCTAGCTTATATTGTGGATTTTTGTTGTACACTCTTCCTTATAATGTGGATTTCATTTGTAGGGGATTGTACCAGCCATGGCAAGGATCATTCCAAGTGCAGAACATAGATTCTGCCTCAGGCACATCTATGAGAATATGAAGAAACATTGGAAGGGAAAGGTGTACAAGGAGTCAAGGACATGTTGTAGAAATGTGCAACATCAACAACAGTTCCACGATTTAAGAGATGTATGGATTGAATTGAAAGTTGTGAACGGAGATGCTTATATATGGTTGAATGAAATACCACCCCTGCACTGGTCTAGATCTCACTTTACAAGTATGTTTTTGTTTTACTAAGCATAGAGGTGTTTATGTGTTTTGTTTTACTAAATAGATCTATGGATTATTTACAGATAGAGCTCACTTTATGTTCTGTTGAACAATATATGTAAGGTCTTCAATAGGCAACTTGTGAATGGAAGGGACAAACCTATTACTATGGCACTTGAATACATTAGACGGTATCTCATGAGGAGGATAGTTAATATGCATAAAGTGATTTCCATGTGTGAAGGACATCTCACTCCCACAACCACCAAGTTGTTGTCTGCAGTCAAGCAACAAGCACAATATGTTGTGCAATGGAATGGAGGGGACCTTGTTAGAGCAGGTTTTAATGTTGATTTAAAGTGCAAGGGTTAAATTGTATTTGTTGAAATTAGAGCCTATTAGTGAACGGGTCGTGGGCTTGTTAACCACGGGCCCATAGTATTTAATGTTGATTAGCTTAGAAAAACAAGCTAATCATCTCTTTAGCTTTCTAATTCATAACGTAAATTCTCTCTGAAAGTTAATGAAAGGGATGACATATTGAAATCACATTCTTACCCTTTGAATCAATTCACTTGTCTGACGATCACTCCGTTGCAACCAAAGATGTCCTCTTCCCATGATGCTCTCGCTATTGGAACAGACACCAAGCCTCCTTGCCTTTATCCGAACGAGTATAGCCAATGGAGAGACAGGTTCATGATATTCATAGAGTCCAAGGACAACTATGAATACATCGAGAGAGCTCTAAAGAATGGCCCGATTGACGAACCGATTAAGGAAATAGCTGCAACTGCAACTGCAATAGCTCGACGTGAGAAGAAGACTCTTGCTGAGATGACATAATTTGAAAGAGGCATGACTGAAGGTGAAAAGCATGCAAAGAGATATCTGATACAAGCCCTTCCCAACTCGATCTACACTGCCATAGACAGCTACAAGGACACGGCGAAAGGTATGTGGGATCAAGTTGCAAGAATGATGCGTGGGAGCGTGGTCGGCAACCAACTAAAGATAAACAGTGCCGTCACAAAGTTCGATGGGTTCAAACAGCGTCCTGGCGAGTCTCTTACTCAGACATATGAACGATTCTGCTTGCTTTTGAATGAACTGAACAAAAACAAGATTGTTTGTTCTAACACAGAGAACGCATTAAAGTTTCTCAACAACCTCCTACCTGAATGGAAGGTGTTTGCCTCTCACATCAAGCACAATAATTTGATTGAGAATATCAGCATCAACGAACTGTACGAGACACTCCTTCAAGACGAAGATGAAGTGAATGAGCTCCTGGGCGCGAAAAATTCTGAACCAAAGCCTTCTGCCGATCCCATTGCTCTCATTTCCTCCAGGCAAGGAAAATCATCAGGAAGTCATTCTAGGCGTGCTCCAAAGCAAAGTTCTTCTGAATCTGAAGCTGAAGGTAAAGAAGACAACGATTCTGATGATGAAGTTGTTTCAGAATTCAAAAAGGCCATAGCCTTGCTAACCAAGACCTTCGAACAGCAACGATTCTACAAGAAGCCTTCTTCTAATAGTCAGCGCTACTCTACCTCATCCAACAAGCGTCATGACTATAAAGATCGTTACGAAGGAAAGAAGAAAGTGAATGAGCACGATAACTCTGAGAAGAAAGGAAAGCAAGTAAAAGAAGAGGGAAAGAAGAAAGATGAACCCGTAAAGTGCTACAACTGCAGGAAACTAGGCCATTTCGCAAAGGATTTCCGTCAGCCCACTGTTAAGAACTCTCACTACTACGAGGCAAAGCTCGCCCTGGCTCGTCAGAAAGAGGCTGGAAAGGCAATGTTTGCAGAGAATGATTACTGGCTGGAAAGATCGGATGATGAAGACAATTCCGATGTCGCTGATGCATTCATGAGATACCACTCTTCCACGGAAGAAGAAACTGCTCTTCCAAGTCAGGTATGTGACTCTTGCCAACCTGAATTTTTTAATACAATGCGAATGTTGACCAATCAGGCAGATTCCTTTCAAGCTACCACTAAACAACAAAAGCTTGAAATTAAGCCACTACATGAAAAGCTTGATGTTCAAAAGCGAACTACCGAAAAATATAAATCTGATTGTGCTAACTTAACTGAGAAATGTAAAAATCTATCTTTAGCACCTAAGGATTTAAGGGCCAACCTATCTGAACTTCAGTATAAGTTTGATCAGTGCATGAATGAGAAAGAGGAAATTGTTTCCCAATGTTCCTCTCTTCAAAATCAAAATAAGGAGTTGGAAGCAAAAATTCTTGAACTTGAAACCAAACTCCACAAAAGGGGACAAACTGATCAAACCATTTTCTTGAACAAACCCAAGGAGTTCACATATTTCAATAAAGAGTGGGGAATCGGATACGACAACCCACACTACTTAAAAAGAGGAAGATATCAAGTTCCTACCTTATATGACTTTGCTTGTCTTGGGTTAGACAAAAAGTATCCGGAATATGCCATTAAGTGGACTGGTCCTCTTGAACCTGAAAAGGAATAGGAAACCGAGGAATACAAGCGCGCACACAAACGAGGAATTCAACTTCCATTTTGTTATGAACCTTTAAACTACTCGTATCAAAAGAAAAAAAGTACCTCTCCAATGACTACTTCGACTCCTACAAGGTAGCTAGTTTCAAGGATTCCTCCAAAAAGGATGAGGACCTAGCACCTGCCACCGAGATTGAGATGGGTGAGTTTAAACTCTATGTTCCCCCTCTCATCTTGGAAGCAAAGATAGTCGAGTTGGAGGAGTCATTAGAAAAAGAAAGGTCCAATTTTCAAATGGAAAAGCAAGCTTTACTTGAAAAACTTGAGAATCAACAACCAGTCAAAACCGAAGTTGTATCTGGTGAAGAACAGGAAATCCTTCGGAGTGAAATCAATCGACTCGCATCACAACTGTCTGCCTTGGCAACAGAAAAGATGGAAGAGTACGCGAGAAATGGTCAGCTTCAAGAGCAAATTGACCAACTGCTATCTAACAAGCAGATTTCATTCGAACCTTCCTCAAATTCATCCGACACATCTTCGTGCAAAGCCTTCTTAGGTAAGATTTCTAGTACACAAGACGGTCAAAATTCTCAAGACGAGAGTGTTTTAAGGAATTTGAACTCTGAATTTTTCTTAGCTTCCGCACCAAATTCCCCAAAGCACACAAGCACAAAGAGTTCCTCGCCTTTCTCACCTGACCAAAGTCCGGTATTTCCCAAGATAAATTTTTCAGACTATATGAACTCCAACGGTAACAGTGAAGAAGAGTTTGATTCGTTTCCCTTCGACAAACCTCTTCCAAGTCACACCGAATTTTTATCCTCCGTAGTCAATCCTCCGGTTACTTCTTTAAAGGATAGTTGTTCCCAAACAAAGGCCAAGCCTGTGATTAAGATTTATCAGTCAAAACCGACCTCAAAACCCATTTTCAAAAGGCAATCACAGACAGGGCAAACAACCGGACCATTGACTGCAAACTCTCCTATTTCTCCAAGTCAACCTGATTTTTTAACTCCTATGGTTAATCGTCCGGTCAATTTTCTAAAGGGCGACTGTTCTAAAAAAGGGACTCCGCCTGTGATTAAGATTCTCAAAAATGCTTCCATTTCTAAAAAGGAATCACAGGCGAAGCAAAAGACCGAACGACCAACCACTAAGACCCCTGCTTCCTCCAAAGTCACTGATCATACTGTCCATACTGTTTCAGATCAAAATGGTCGCGCTAACAAAGAAACACCAAAGTGGCTAAAGCGGGAATCTGTTAAGAAGGATGCGTCAAAGTCTTCTCCACCTGTTTTCAATTCTAGAATAGACAAAAACAATTATGTCTGGAATAATTGGAATCTTTTTGATGTTTCTTTTCCCATTAAAGTTAACTCTCGTAATCAATTGATTCAGTTATCACATGATTGTTTATGCTGTTCTAATTGTGGATGGAATGAATTTGATGATATTCGTAATAATGATTGATATGCGCCTCACTTTGTTGGTAATCTATTTCATAAGCGCAAACTTAATAATAATAATAATAAGCAACCCCATCGCTCAACAAGGGTTACCAATCAGAAGGTTAAAGCACAGCTGGAGTCTCACCCCATTCCTAAACGAGACACTCCCACTGGGGTTAAACCAGCACCTAGATGGAAAGCAAACTCGTTTCCCCCTAAAGGTGCAAAGTCTGCACCAAGAAGGAGACCAGTGCCAATACCAGCTCCCTCTACTAGCTCCCTCTACTGGTGTAAACCCTACACCTAAAAGGAAAGCTGGGACAACGCATCCTTTCCCAACAGGTGCCAAACCTAACCCTCCAGGACCCAAACAAATTTGGGTACCTAAACAACACTAATCTTGTTTTGCAGAACGGTCATGTGTGGTACTTAGATTCTGGATGCTCCAAGCACATGACCGGAAGGAGGGAGCTTCTCACGAATTACAAGGAAGAATATTGTGGCAGCGTGAGATTTGGGAATAACGAGAAATCGCCAATCGTGGGCTACGGCGACATTGTTCAAGACAAGATCACGATCAAGAAGGTGTCCCACGTCGCCGGATTAGGACACAATCTCTTCAGTATCGGTCAATTCTGCGACAAGGATCTCGAGGTCAGCTTCAAAGCCACGAGGTGTAGAGTGCTCAACAACGATGGAGAAGAACTACTGGTTGGGACTCGAAAGACCAATCTCTACACCATCAACCTCGCAGAAATCAAAACTGACAAACCTGTTTGCCTCTTGTCAAAAGCCGACTCTGATCAAGTCTGGCTCTGGCATAGACGTCTTTCGCATATCAACTTCAGAAGTATTAATCAGCTCGTGTTAGGAAAACACGTCAGAGGCGTGCCCCAACTTCCGTTCGTGAAGGATCGTCTCTGTGGAGCAAGCGAAAAGGGAAAGATGAAGCGTATATCCCATCCGCCGAAGGCTACTCCAAGCACATCCAGGACCCTCGAACTCATTCACATGGATTTGTGCGGTCCAATGCGGGTTCCGAGCATCAATAAATGCAAGTACGTACTGGTGATGGTGGACGACAACTCGCGCTACACTTGGGTGAAGTTCCTTCGCTCGAAGGACGAAACTCCGGATCTCATCATTGATCATCTGAAGACGATCCAGAAGAATAAGCTTCAACCTGTTCAGTCCATCAGAACCGACAACGGGACGGAGTTCAAGAACCAGAAAATGGATGCCTATCTGACGTCAGTCGGCATCTCCCATACCTTCTCTGCAGCACGAACTCCCCAACAAAACGGAGTAGTAGAACGATGGAACCGTACTTTCGTTGAAGCAGCACGCACGATGTTGTCCCAAGCAAAACTCCCGTTATACCTCTGGGCTGAAGCGGTGTCTATAGCTTGCAACACACAGAACCGCTCCATTCTTCTCAAACGGTTCAATAAGACGCCGTACGAGATCATGAACAAGCACATTCCAGCCGTCGGATACTTTCACGCTTTCGGGTGTTCGTGCTATGTGCTAAATGACAAGGATGATCTCGGCAAATTCAGCCCCAAGGCTGACGAAGGAGTGTTCATTGGATACTCCATGCAGGCTAAGGCGTATCGCGTTTACAACAAACGAACCAAATCCGTTGTTGAAAGTATAAACGTGACGTTCGACGAAGCCGCAGATTTGGCTTCTGAACAACTCAGTTCAGAATCCGGTTTAACTGGCGTGTTAGCTTCTGAACCTTCGTGTTCGGGATCTGCACAAGCGACAGTAAATCCGAATCATGCATCTTCATCGAATGCAACCTCTTCTGATTTAGATTTACTGTTTCAATATTTTTATGATGACCTACTTAACTCTTCTCCTGTCTCAGCGCAACCGCGACTTGTAGCTGCTCGCAATGAGGATTCGACCGTTGTATCTGGTCCGCCTCCCTCTACGAGTACGCCGTCAACTTCAATCGAGACAACTCAACCGTCATCACATGGTACTGACACCCCCCCCTGCGGAACCTATACTCTCGGAGACCGCTCCCAATGACTCGTCCTCTGCTTCAACCGATGCACAACCTCTGATCTCCTCAGAACCGGAAGTTGTACAACCTGCGACGAATCCTCCCCCAATTCCTCCAAGGACCTCGCCTGTAACTCTTGAACAAGTTCAAGATCTTCCATCTGGTGCTTATGTGGATCCGGACGCATCACATTCCACCCAACAGCCTCTTCCACATTCCACCAAATGGACAAAGGCACACCCTCTCCATCAGATAATCGGTGATCCTTCAACCCATGTACGTACACGAGGTGCCTCCGCCAACTTCTGCTTATTCTCCGGTTTCCTAAGCAAGATCGAACCAACAAATGTACGCGAAGCGCTGGAAGATCCAGACTGGATCATCGCCATGCAAGAAGAGCTGAATCAATTTGAAACTCTGAAAGTATGGCGACTGGTTCCTCGTCCCAAACACAAGACAGTCATAGGGACCAAATGGATCTTCAAGAACAAGAAGGACGAATACGGCATAGTCGTTCGCAATAAGGCGCGTCTTGTGGCCAAAGGATACCGACAACAAGAGGGGATAGACTATGATGAGACCTATGCTCCGGTCGCCCGCATCGAGGCAATCCGTATGTTTCTCGCATATGCAGCGCACAAGAACTTCACAGTCTTCCAAATGGATGTGAAGACAGCCTTTCTTTACGGCGACCTCCAAGAAGAAGTCTATGTGTCGCAACCAGACGGATTTGTGGATGACTCAAAACTTGACCATGTCTACGTCTTAGACAAGGCACTCTATGGATTGAAGCAAGCCCCACGGGCATGGTACAACACCCTTTCTAAATTCCTTTTAGAATCTGACTTTACACGAGGTACAATTGATTCTACTCTATTTATCAAGAATGAAAAGGGTCATATCATCCTAGTCCAAGTATATGTCGATGACATCATTTTCGGCTCTACTAATCCACTATACGCAAAGAACTTTGCCATTCTCATGGGAAAATTTAAATGAGTATGCTATGTGAGATGAATTTTATCCTTGGTCTTCAAGTTAAACAACTGTCGACCGGAATTTTCATAAACCAGTCCAAATACATTCGGGATATTCTTCGGAAATTCTAATTGGACCAGTCCTCACCGATGAAAACTCCCATGGCAACCAATACAAAGCTTGACGCTGATCTGAAAAGAAAGGCAGTCAACGCCAAATTGTATCGGGGAATGATCGGTTCTTTGATGTACTTAACTGCCAGTAGACCGGATATTATGTTCTCAACATTCCTTTGCGCCCGCTATCAATCCAACCCTAAAGAGTCTCATTACAATGTTGTTAAACGTATTTTTCGTTATTTACGTGGTACTGCTGACCTTGGCCTTTGGTACCCGAAAGAGACAGGTTTTGGCCTATCCGCTTACTCTGATGCGGATCACGCGGGATGCATATTGGACCGCAAGAGCACCTCGGGACACATTCAGTTCTTGGGAGATAGCCTGGTAAGTTGGGCTTCGAAGAAACAACAATGTGTTTCAACATCAACTGCTGAGGCGGAGTATGTAGCCGCCGCAAGTTGTTGTTCCCAAGTAATATGGATGCGGACGCAACTCAAAGACTACGGCTTTACGTATGTCAAAATCCCGATCTATTGTGACTCGAAGAGCGCAATTGCCATCTCAAGCAACCCGGTCCAACACACCAAGACGAAGCACATCGACGTTCGGTATCATTTTATTAAGGATCACGTCGAAAGAGGTACCGTCGAACTCTACTTCGTAAATACGGAACATCAGTTAGCAGACCTTTTTACCAAAGCCTTGGACGAAAAATGCTTTACAACTCTTGTGTTCAAGCTAGGTATGCTAAATCTGAAGACTTAATCTGCATGTGTGCCTCTTACAAGTTCCATACATCCATGAGCAACTGTATACTCATCGTCCGGTGTTATCTCTCCTGATGACTGGGTACACACTTTCTCGCTTATGTATTCTACTTGTCTTAGCTACACAGTTAGACCATAGTCTCTGTATTTATTAGGTAGATTTCGTGTATTTTTTTCCTTTCTTCGTGCGTTTGTCTTCTATTTCATACTGTCGTCTGCATTTTTCTTTCACTATCTCTGTGCTTTTACCATTTGTTCCTGTGTTCAGGGGAAGCACCATGCGGTATCAGGTAAGTTTTTCTCACACTTTGAGGGGGAGCATCACACACAGTTTTTCTCTTAATCGTAAAAAGTTTTTTTTGTGTGTGTGGGCCCTCCCGTATGCATGTTATGGTCATCACTTGAGGGGGAGTGGCACAAGTCTCTCTTGACAACTCTAAAAATCTTTGTGTGTCACACTCCTCCACTGCACTCTACCGCACTATCCGAGGGGGAGCAAGGGTATACCCATGCTCAGTTTGAGGGGGAGCAAGCGAATGTTCTCATTCAGTTCAGTTTCCTGAACAATCTCCACGGAACAAGTCTAATCAGAGTTATCCGGACAACTCTCGTATCCGGACAACTCTCACATCCGGAGAACTCTCGCATCCGGACAACTCTCACGTCCGGAGAACTCACCCATCCGGACACCTATGGTATCCGGACATATTCCGGATCGGGTAGGTATCCGGGTCGGCCCGTACCCAGAATCCACCCGGATATATATACCACCGGACACTCTTCGTTTCTGTTGGTCCCGAAGGCCTATACAAGTTTGTAGAAGGGGGGGGGGGGGGTTGAATACAAACACACAGATTTTACTTTTCTAAATTGTTTATTGATAAATCATTAACAATTTACAGCTTGTTGCGGAAACAAGATTAAGGATAAACCTAAATCTAAACAAGTTGGAACACTAAGGTTTCTTGCACTAAGAGAGATAAGAAAATTACTAATAATAATCTATCTTGAGATAAGAGATTGAACTTGTCCAGAGTTAGCAAGTTACTTCAAATGAAGTGGGTTCATCTCTTTATATACTGCATGCATTAAATGCAAGTCAGTATACACTTTACACGTGTCATCAGCTGGTTGGTTGCATGTCATTGACCTTTGTTGACAACCTTAGTAGCCGCATGTATGAACAGTGTAGTATCAGATTGGTTGTACGATTTCAGACAGTCGGAGGTTCTTTTCGGACATTTCGTACGGAGTCGTGCAAGGGTGGTTAAGACAAAAGTACTTTGTACGGAGGACTTCATGATCAGCTTTCGTTGAATCAGAGCTTTATCATATTATCAGCGAATGATAAAGTTCAGCGATAGCTGAAGTCTTGTACTTGATACTTCACGTTGAGTGGATAAATCTGAGTCTTCGCTGATCCGCATCAGTTCATTAGGAGACTTGTCGCTGGTTCTTGAGCTTGATCTTCGACTTCAGCGTAGAACCTATGTTGACGTGAAACTTGTCTTTAGGGATCATAAGTAAACAACTAACTTATCAGCGATCACCATAAGTGCTGAACAGACTCAGCATTAATGGTGAACAGTATCGCTGAATGTTTAATTTAAAGAGCGAGAGTTCCTATCAGCGGTACTGGAAGATCTTAGTACTTATCAGCGATAGTGAAACTCTGATACATATTGTTTACTTACAATTTTCACTAAGTATATAAGAGAGGGTCATTATCAAATCACTGAGGGTTTGGATCAACAATCTCCCCCTATTTGATTATGACATAGCAACAAAGAGAATTGCTATTTAATGAAAACATAAGGATAAAAAGAACTCATAAATTATTTGTCCCTCTTACTGTTTTCTGGGATCTTTTTAGTACTGATGGAGTAAAGTACATTCGCTGAAATCTTTCTTTAAAACTTTGAATCAGGATACAAAGAGAAATGAAAAGATTACAAGTACAAGCGAAATAAATTACAAGTACAAAAGGATAACTGATAAAATAGATGAAAGAGGCGATTCTATCAGCTTACAGAGGTTCTTCCTTGATGAGAAGTTCATCAAGGGTCTTTGATGTGGGAATCATCCAGTCAGGAACTTCTTCTCCTTGATTCTTTTTCTTCAGAGCTGCTTCAAAAATCAAGGGCTTCAGGTGTCTAGCTTTGATGTCGCGTTTGACTTCACACCAGTATACGAGATCTCTGAGTTGTTCGATGGGAGCGATGTTGAGCTCAGAGATACGTTGAAAGTGATGATTACCATAGTAGTCTAAAAAGAATGTACCATAGGGATCACTTACAACTGTGTCAGGAATGAAAGTTTCTCCAGGTGGTAGGGAGGTGTCAAGCGCTGAGAGATCGGCATCAGGGCCAACAATTTCAGCATGAGAGAAACCAATACCCGTTTCATTTCGAATAGTAGGACCTGAATCAGAGACTTTCTTTTTCTTAGCAGACTCTTTCTCTGGTTGAGGAAGAGTAGGAGGAATATCTACACAGGATGAAAGCAGGTCGATCTGTTTGTTTAAGATCATCTCAACATGACTTTTGAACTTTGAGCGCGATCCCTGAATGGCTAATTTTGTTTCTAACCATTCAGAGAGACCAAACTTTTCTAAGGTAGCAGCATAGAAGGTTTGTTTGGTTTTGTCATCTCTGTAGACATCCACTTCAACAACAGGAACTTCAACGTACAGTCTTCCTCTGATGTTTGCCTTGATTATTTTGGATGGTCTAGATCGATAGGTCAGCATTTGTTTAGCCCATTCCAAAGTAGTGTCAGAGACCTTAGTCTTTTCTCTAACGATCTCTTGAGCATCATCCCATAGCTGACGTTGAACATCAATGGGAAATCTTTTCAGCTTGGGGTCTTTTATTGATCGTTGAGTAAGCTTGATGGCGTATTCTCTGTCTTTTTCTTCAGCTTCCTTTCTTTCAGCGATGAGACGTTCAGCTCTGAGGTGTTCCTCGTATTCAGCTCTGGAAATTTTGAATTTTGGAGGAACTGAAGGAAGTTGATCACGCTTCAGAATGATTCGCTGATCCTTGAATTGCTTTATCATTTCCTCTCTTCTTCTCTGATCTTCTTCACTTAGCTTTTGAGGAGCTAAGGAAGGTCTGCGATTGTGCGAGAGTAGCTGTTCTTCTTGTTCATCAGTCTCAGAGATCAAATCTAAGACTGGGATTATTTCTTCAGCAGCAGCTGGTTTTATTGGTGAAGTCGTCGTTGTGGAACCTTCAGCGATATCCTCAAACAGGGGAGAGGACTAGCTGAAACACAGCGATCTTACAAGTAAGAACTTGGGTAGAAACAGAGAGAGAAAATTTGTTCAGGTGTATAGGCTTGGGTAGTAGAAACTGATAGTGTATGATAGAGGAGGGATGGAGTAAGAGATGTTTAGTGTACCTGACAAACCGGCTTTTCAAGCAAGATCGTCAGATTGTCATCTTCAGCGACGCTTTTGCCTTTGCCTTTCTCAGCTCCAGAGGCTGAGGGCTTTGTCTTTGTCCGCTCCCCTGTAGGTTCATTTATCGAGATTCCTTTAAGAGCTTTGATCCTCTGAGCAGGTTTGACGATAAAGAAATCGTCATCATCATCATCATCATCATCATTCTTCGGAGAAGAGGATGGTTCATCATCAAGGATGTCGATGGCTTCATCATCTTCTGCTTTGGATTCAGCTTCTTCTTCGAGTTGCTCCCCCTCAGATACAGAGGCGAGCTTCTCGGTTCCCTCAGGGTTTTCAACTCCCTGAGGTTCAGCGTTGGGTTCTTCAGCATCATTCTTCTCTCCCCTGATAGATTCATCATGGGAAAGGTCTTCAGCGCTCTTTTCCAGATCTTCAGCGCTCTTCTCCCCCTCTTTTTCATGATGAGTTGGGGAGGAATGAGTTGACTCAGCATCTTTGGTAGGTTCTCTGTCTTCTTGGCCAGAGATACCCACACCACCTTCAATCTTTGCTAATCTGACTTCTAGGCCAGAAATAGCAGGATTGATCTTCTCAAGCTCAGTGCGATCCGCCGCTGTGAAATGTTCAGATTCAGGGACAGGGGCAGGAGCAGGAGCAGGAGTATTCGCATTCTTCAGTAGCTGCTCGATCATCGTTTTCATCGAACCAACGTCGGTCTTTACAGAGCCTAAGTCAGTTGTCAGAGTTTGGACATTTGTCTTCACAGCAGACATATCTCCCTCTAGTGTTCCAACCGATGTCTTCAGCGTTGTTACTTCGCCGGACATGGAGGAAACTGAGTTTTTGAGTGAGGTGTAGTCTGTGTAGATGTCAGCGAGCACCTTTGCGAAGTCGCTGAGGCTTTTATCAACTTGCTTCAAATCATCTGTGGAAGCTTTCTACTCCACCACCGTTGTCAGCTTTGTTAGATTCTCTCCAGCGTTTGTTACAACTGAAGAGTTGTTGGAAAGAGTAGTGGTGAGATCTGTCAGCTTTGTTTCCACGGACTTTAGAGAGGCGTTGATGTCTCCCAAGTTAGGACCTGTAACATATAAAAACTTGTGAACAGAGGAAAGCTCAGAAGTTTGGGGTTTAGTGACAGTGTTTATGGGTTGGTGAGTACCTGCAGGAGGATTGATGAAGTCGTCAAAATTACGAGTTCCTGAAAAAAGTTCCATATCGTCAGCGAAGGTGCCATGACGTATGGTCATCTCTGCAGGTCCTGTGCCTATCACTCCTTGAAGAGTATTGTCTTTAACTTCTGGAGGAATGACAGGTGTTCCAGTGATAACTGGAGTAGAGTCCAAAAGAGTGGAGGGAGAAGCGAAGGATAAGAATGGAGGATTGGTACTGAGTTCAGCGTTGGATTCGCTGAGAATCACTTCATCAGTCTTTTGAGAGACTGAAGGAGGTTGGGTCGGTTCCAAGTTTGTAACCTCAGCGTTTAGAGACGTTGAAGTCGGGATGGAAAGGATGGGTTGTTCAGGTGTGGCAGAGTGTACCACAGAACGTTCCTTCAGCTCTGCAGAAGGAGCTGAGGAGTCTTCAGCATGAGATTGCTGGGGTTGCTCCTTGGTTTTCTTGATCCTTTTGGAATCAAGTGGGGTAGATGAATGTTTCCTTTTCTTAGAAGGAGAGGATTTTGTGGCCAGGGTATCAGCGATGGGTATAGTCGCTGAAGGAGCCACAGAAGTAGAAGAAGAAGGGTTGAGAAGAGTTAAGAGGGTAGAAAGACGTACCTCATTTTCAACAGGTTTGAAGTCGAGTACCTTAGAACCAATCTGAGAAAGTTTCAGATCGCCCTCTTGCGGGTAGCTGTCCTTCAGGCCATATTGAAAGATAGCGCTGATGAAACGGGGGTAAGGAACCCATGCAGGCCTGTCAGCGGCAGAGTCTACTCTTTGCAGCAAGTCATCATATATGAGAGATGCCCAGTCAATGTGTAGACCTTTCAGCAGAGCGTATCCCATAGCTTGCTGAGGTTGAGCGGCTTGATCAGAAGAGCCGGTCTTGGCAGTCATGCAGTTGATAAGGTGAGCGAAGATGAAGTTCATCTCGCTGGGCATTTTTGATTTCTTCAGCAGGGTCAACTTCTTCTCAGGCTTCTTGTCTCTGCCCATTTCCCATACATAGCCCATTGCATCAAAGAATGCAATAAGAGCTTCTTTGTCAGCGAGTTTCTTATGGTCAGGAAAAGGAACAAAAGGTTTTTCCTTTGTAGCGATGGGAAAGTTCAGAGCTTTGTGAATGATGGCAGGTGTGATCTTTATCGTGCCATATTCAGTATCGCAGAGGATACAATCAACGGTTTTGGAGGGATCTTTGGCGGATGGTAGCTGAGAGTGTCTGGCAGAGTACCAGAACTGGGATAGTAGTAGCTGACTTGCAGGGGGTGAAATGGTCAGGGCTGTTGAAATGCAGCAATTCTTCAGGAAATTCACAGCATCTGTCAGATGTGTGACTTGCTTTCGAGGAGGAAACTCGAGAAGCGCAGAAAGATTGTTTATCTTGGTCCAGTCTAGCTGATCCAGAGTGAACTTAACCTGAGGAGCCTTGATGATTTCCACTTCCTCAGAGTCAGTAGAGATGTTCTCAGCGGTAGAAGGAATTTTAGACGATGCCATTTCATGTATTATCAGTTCAACCAAAGATTAACAAATAAGAATAATCTTAATGTGGAAAGATTTTCCATTAAGATGTTTCGAATTTTGTCCATTTCATTTAGACAAAATGTCTTAATGAAGATTAGGGTTTTTCTTGATTTTTGAAACGAAATGTAAAACCCATTTAATCTTGTTTTCCAGTTTTCTATGAAGAAATAGATTCTGGAAACGAATGAAGAACAAGTTTAAGATTTTGCATTGAAACTTGAAGAACAACCATGAAATGGTTGTGTTCATAAAACCACGAAAGAAAATAATTTCATTTTACGAAGTTCTTTTGTTTGATCTTGTTAAAACAATGAGAAGATCGGAAACAAGTTATATGCATTCGGTAATAAATAAGAACATATTAACCTTGATGTTTGATGAAGAAGATGAACAGTTGTTCTTGAGAAAAATCGAGAGCCAAATTCAACAGAGAATTCTTTCTTTGCTTGGAGGAGAAGTTCGCGTAAAAGAAAAATATAAACAAAGAGTTTGTTTATATAGAGATTTTAGAAAGAGAAAATCTTGAGCGGGAAAAGATTTTCATCATGACACGGACACGTGTTTGCATTTGATTGGCGAGTAAACGAAACGTGCAAACGTGTGTCAGAAAGAAAAACGTGCCGGGGCTTATCCGTTGTAATGACGTCACAACTGTCCTTTCATATTCTTGGTTGTCTCTGAGGTTTTGAAAAACTCAGGGACACTTTTGAAAACATGAGGCACTGAATAGAAATATCAGTGAAGGTTTTAGAAATTTCAAAGTATCGCTGTTAAGGAAGAGATATTTAGTGATGCATTTTGTTTTGAAATCTTGCATTTACATGCGATTTGTCAGAGAGAGAAAAACATACCTTGATATCAGCGAATCAAGTTTATTCAGAGAGAAGATGATAGAAAGGGTTATACAAGTTGATTTTATCCTATCGTTGATCAATGTGAATCGCTGAAGATTTTATCCTTCAAAGTTCAGCATTCCAAGCTCGCCGATGAGAAAGTTGAATCTTGTCTCATCAAGAGGTTTGGTGAATAGATCAGCTAACTGATAATCAGTTGGGATAAAATGAAGTTCTATATTTCCATTCATCACATGATCTCTGATAAATTGATACCTGATTTCGATGTGTTTGGTCTTTGAATGTAGTACTGGATTGTTTGCTATGGCGATGGCACTTGTGCTGTCGCAATAGATTGGAATTTTGGAGAGCTGAAGATTATAGTCTAGTAGCTGATTTTTCATCCACAAGACTTGAGAACAACAGCTTCCAGCAGCTACATATTCAGCTTCAGCTGTGGAAGTGGACACTGAGTTTTGCTTTTTACTTGTCCAACTTACCAGCTTTCCACCCAGGAGCTGACATCCTCCTGTGGTGCTTTTCCTATCCATTCTGCATCCTGCAAAATCACTATCGGAATAGGCGAGTAAATCAAATCCTGAATCTTTGGGATACCAAAGACCTAGATTCGTTGTACCCTTAAGATATCGAAAAATTCGCTTTACAGCTTTCATATTTGATATCTTAGGTTCAGCTTGATATCGTGCACACAAGCAAGTTGCAAACATAATATCGGGTCGGCTAGCTGTAAGATACAGTAGTGAGCCGATCATCCCACGGTACAGCGTGACATTGACAGGAACACCCTTAGTGTCCTTATCAAGTATCAGCGGTGGTGCCATAGGGGTTTTCATAGTTGAACTTTCAGTTAAGTCGAATTTCTTCAGCATATCTTTAACATATTTTCCTTGGTTAATGAAAGTTCCTTTCTCAGTTTGCTTAATCTGAAGACCAAGGAAATATGTTAGTTCACCCATCATGCTCATTTTATACTCATCTTTCATTCTATCAGCGAAACGAGTACAAAGCTCAGGGTTAGTAGAACCAAATATAATGTCATCAACATATATTTGAACTAGAATGATATGACCTTTCACTTTTCTAAAAATAGAGTTTTGTCAATCTTACCTCGCTCAAAATGTTCAATATGGAGATAAGTAGAAAGAGTGTCATACCATGCACGAGGAGCTTGCTTTAAGCCATAAAGTGCCTTATCCAGTTTATAAACATAACCTGGATGCTTAGGATCTGAGAATCCTGGAGGTTGTTCCACATATACTTCTTCATTCAGCTTTCCATTCAGAAACGCTGACTTAACATCCATCTGATGTACTTTGAAGTTTTTATGTACATCATATGCTAAGAATAGACGAATAGATTCAAGTCTTGCTACGGGAGCAAATGTTTCATCATAATCTATGCCTTCCTCTTGTCTGTATCCCTGAGCAACAAGACGAGCTTTGTTGCGGGTTATAGTACCATGTTCGTCCAACTTGTTTCGATAGACCCATTTAGTGCCTATCACAGTTTTGTCAGTTGGTCTGCGAACAAGTTTCCAAACTTTGTTTCTTTCGAATTCAGTCAGCTCTTCTTGCATGGCGCGGACCCAGTTTGGATCTCTGAGGGCATCATCTATTTTCTTTGGTTCAGTTAGAGAAATAAAGTTAACAAATAAACAAATGTTACATGCACTTCGACGAGTCTGAATACCAGTGTTTGGATCACCAAGAATTTGATCAATTGGGTGATTTACGGTCCATCGCTGAGCCGGAGCATAAGTCGCTGACTCATCTTGAACTGGAGGAGCTGAAGATGAGGCTTCAGCTACTTCTGGAGTATCAGCTAAGAGAGGAATACTTGTATTTGTCATTTCATTTACTGATTGCTGAGAAATAGATGGAATGTCTGAGACATTTGGATCAACTGCAGGTAATAGTGTTTATAGGAACAGCTGAGATCCATGATGTTTCAGCTTCACTATTCTGCAAATTTGGAATGATGGTGGGACTATCATCTTCTACTGGATGAGCATGAGGTGTGGGAATGTCTTCTGAATCACCGAGATGAGAAAACATCCATTGATTCATTTCTTCAGTATCAGCGTTCGGTTTAGAGTTCGCTGAACGGGATTCGTCAAACGTGACGTGAATAGTTTCTTCTACAGTTTGTCTTCTACGATTGAAGACTCTGAAGGCTTTGGAAACTGAGGAGTATCCAAGAAAGATTCCATCATCAGCATTAGGATCAAACTTTCCAAGGGCATCTCTGTTGTTCAGTATGAAACACTGACATCCAAAGATGTGAAGAAAGCTGATTAAAGGCTTTCTCCCATGAAAAAGTTCATAGGCTGTTTTATTGAATCTTTTGACTATCAGCGACCTGTTTTGCATAAAACAAGCAGTGTTGACAGCTTCTGCCCAAAACTGAGTAGGCAGGTGAGAATCGCTGAGCATTGAACGTGCAGCTTCAATAATTGTTCTATTTCTTCTTTCAGCGACTCCATTTTGTTGCGGTGTTCTCACTGAAGAAAAGTTGTGAGAAATACCCTTACTCTCAAAGAAGGAATCAAGAGAACTGTTTTTGAATCCAGTTCCATGATCACTCCTTATTGAGTGAACGGTCAAATTGTTCAGGGTTTCCATCTTCCGAACAAAGGTGATGAGTTCTTCAGGGGTGTCACTCTTGGAACGGAGAAACATAACCCATGTATAACGAGAGAATTCATCAACTATGACCAGCGTATATTTCTTTCCAGCGATGGATTGTTTGTTAACAGGGCCAAACAAATCCATATGGAGTAGTTGTAGAGGAGATGACACTGAGGAGACTTGCTTTGATTTAAAGCTTGCTTTGGTCTGCTTCCCTTTTTCACACGCTGAACATAAAGACTCTTTGGCGTATGAGTGTTGAGGTAGTCCAGTGACTAACTCTTTTGAAGAAAGAGTATTCAGTGTCTTGAAATTTAGATGAGATAGCCTCTTATGCCATAGCCAGTTGACATCAGATGAGGCCTTTGAGAAGAAACAGGAGTTCTCAGTGGTTGTTGAGTCCATGTTTATTACATAAACATTTTCCAAACGATAACCGCTGAGAGCTATCTTCTCCTTTTTGTCAGTGACAAAGCAGGATTCCTTAGTGAAAATCACTTTGTTATCCATGTCGCAAAGCTGACTGATGCTTAGAAGATTATGCTTCAGCCCTTCAACATATGCGACTCTTCTGAAGGAGGTTGTACCATTTGAAGTACATCATGCCCTCGGGTAAGTCCTTTTCCATTTCCACCGAAAGTCACAGAGGGACCCTTCTCTTCTTTGTATTCAGCGAGCAGGCTTCTCTTTCCAGTCATGTGTCTAGAGCATCCGCTATCGAGATACCAGATATCCTTCTTAACCTGCAATACAGAGGAAGATTAGTTTTTCTTGGGTACCCACTTAACCATGTATACACATTTGTCAGTGGAAGTAGTTGGAATGGAAGGTTCAGCAGTCTTCGCAGCATTTGAAGATTCAGCTTTGTCTTTCTTCACTTTGGTTAATTTCTTAACCTCGGTGGTAGGATTCATCTTGACCTGATTTGCACTAGGGTTGGTCTTCTTTGCCTTGGGGGCAATCTTCACCTTAGCTATCTTTTCAGCTTTGGTGGCTGTGGGGCACTTACTAGCAATATGATCAGTGAGTCCACAGTGATAACATTTCCTATAGCTAAAAGTAGTTCTAGGACCATTTGAATGCTGAGCTTTTAATTTATAATTAGAAGTGCCAGCACCAAGTAAACTATTTGCTTTAGAAATGGGACGAACATTCAGTTCTTCTGATTTCTTACCAAGGACATCCACTCTGAGTCTAGGAGTAGATCGCTGAATAGATCCAGAGATCTGTTTCCTTGATCCAGAGGGATGAGTCGCTGAGGTTTTAGAAGCATTCAGCTTTGGTACTAAGGTACCCTTCTGAGGATTTTGGTAAATAACAATTCCTTTACCTTTGTCTTTAGAGACAGAGGTAGGTTTTGAATAAACCATTTTCTCCTTGCCTTTTGAGGAGGTAGGAGTTTCCTCAGGGATTGGTGTAATGGACGAGGAGCACTGAGAAGATGAAGTATCAGCGACTGAGGATACAAACGTTCCAAATTTAAGCATTGAACGCTCAGTGGTTGGTTTTGGAGTATCATATTTGAAACCCAGACCACGTTTATCACTTAGGGGAATCTGAGACTTTATTATCTCAGTGATCTTTGTTGAAGAATTACACCATCCTTCAACAGTAGCTTTTTCAGCTTTTAATGCAGCGATAGCTTCTGCTCGTTCGATTTTGACTAGCTGATTTAAATATACTTGATCTTTAAAATCATCTTCAATTTTAGAAAGATTTTCTATTTGAAGGTGGCAGTTTTTAAGCTTTTCAGCGAGATCAAGGTTTTGGTTTTCAACCACAGTTTTGCCGTTCATGGCTTCGTATAAGCTTCTAGTCAAGAGATCGATCTTACGGAGACTATCAGCTTCATCAATATTTGCAATATTGGTAAAGAAAGAAGGTGATACCTGAATAGCAGAGGTTGAAGTGGAGGGAATGTCTGAACTTTCTTCCTCTTCTTCAATCTTGGCCATAAGACATAGATTTGCTTCATCATCTTCAGAGTCAGATGATGATGCTTCTTCATCAGAAGCAGCCCAATCATAGTTGGCCATCAGGCCTTTGCCTTTCTTCTTAAAGCTTTTCAGCTTTGCATATTTTTCTTTCAGCTTTGAGTATTTGTCATCTTTATTCCTTGGAACAAAGGATTTCTTTGTGAAAGCTGAGGGTCTAGAAACTTTCTTAGACCTGCACTCGTTAGAGAAATGTCCTGTCTTTTCGCAGTTAAAACAAGTAGCAGTAGCCTTATCAACAAAAGCTGATGATTTAGGCTTGTGAGTTATGGAAAGAGGTTTGTTCTTTCTAAACATTTTCTTTTTGGCAAATCTCCTGAACTTTTTAGTTAGGAGAGCCAAAGATTCATCATCATCTGAGGAATCAGAATCTGATGACCTTTCAGAGTTACTTTCTAACTCAGTGATAGTGACTGAGGGTCGCTGAGAAGAAGGTTCCTCTGAGATTAAAGCAACAGGGGTGCTTTTGGAATCTTTTACAAGATTCTTCTTAAGATGGCTTGATTGCTCATGATTCAGCAACGTGCCATATAAGGTTGAAAGGGTCATTGATTTTAGATCCTTTGACAGCTTGAGATACATAGAATAATTGTCCCAGCTTTCAGGTAAACATTCTAGAAACTTTGTCAGCACTTCAAAGTTAGAATATTCCTTACCAACAGTTTTCAGATCTATAATTAAACAATTAAAACATTGGTGAACTTCAGAGAGAGTTTCATTCTTACCAGAAATGAAGCTTTCGTATTGTCTTACCATGTTGATCTTTCTTGAGTCCTGGACTTCAGATGTTCCTTCATACTGAACACATATTGTGTCCCACATGGCTTTTGATGATTTCAGATTCATGACGGAATGGTACACTTCGTCAGGAAGAGCCATGGATAGTATGGATCTGGCTTTTGTATCTATAGCCACTTTCTTCTTATCTTCATCGGTCCACATGTGTATTTCCTTAGGAATCAGCCTTTCTGGAATAGCAGGTCTATTCGCAGTGGCTGGAACTGAAGGATCAATTGTTACAGGGATGTATGGGCCATTTTCGAGATAGTAAGGCATAGTAGGGTCTACACCTTCTAAGAAGAGTGTCATCCTATTTTTCCACAAGTTGAAGTTATCTCTAGAAAATCTAGGGGGTTTTGCAAGAGAACCATTGTCTATATAATTTGTGTTTGTGTTGGTGGCCATTTTCAGATAATAGCAAGGAAGATAAATATCTTAGATTAGATCTTGTTTATGAGATTAAACAAATCCGCTCTGATACCACTTGTTGGTCCCGAAGGCCTATACAAGTTTGTAGAAGGGGGGGGGTTGAATACAAACACACAGATTTTACTTTTCTAAATTGTTTATTGATAAATCATTAACAATTTACAGCTTGTTGTGGAAACAATATTAAGGATAAACCTAAATCTAAACAAGTTGGAACACTAAGGTTTCTTGCACTAAGAGAGATAAGGAAATTACTAATAATAACCTATCTTGAGATAAGAGATTGAACTTGTCCAGAGTTAGCAAGTTACTTCAAATGAAGTGGGTTCATCTCTTTATATACTGCATGCATAAAATGCAAGTCAGTATACACTTTACACGTGTCATCAGCTGGTTGGTTGCATATCATTGACCTTTGTTGACAACCTTAGTAGCCGCATGTATGAACAGTGTAGTATCAGATTGGTTGTACGATTTCAGACAGTCGGAGGTTCTTTTCTGACATTTCGTACGGAGTCGTGCAAGGGTGGTTAAGACAAAAGTACTTTGTACGGAGGACTTCATGATCAGCTTTCGTTGAATCAGAGATTTATCATATTATCAGCGAATGATAAAGTTCAGCGATAGCTGAAGTCTTGTACTTGATACTTCACGTTGAGTGGACAAATCTGAGTCTTCGCTGATCCGCATCAGTTCATTAGGAGACTTGTCGCTGGTTCTTGAGCTTGATCTTCGACTTCAGCGTAGAACCTATGTTGACGTGAAACTTGTCTTCAGGGATCATAAGTAAACAACTAACTTATCAGCGATCACCATAAGTACTGAACAGACTCAGCATTAATGGTGAACAGTGTCGCTGAATGTTTAATTTAAAGAGCGAGATTTCCTATCAGCGGTACTGGAAGATCTTAGTACTTATCAGCGATAGTGAAACTCGGATACATATTGTTTACTTACAATTTTCACTAAGTATATAAGAGAGGGTCATTATCAAATCACTGAGGGTTTGGATCAACAGTTTCACTATCCGGAAAACTCCCAAAACCCTAAAACCCTACTCGCTCTCTCTCTCTCGCACACGGACACCTCTCGGATCAGAGTCTCACTGTGTTTTCAGTCCCAATCTTCAGGTATGTTAATACTTCCTCCATCTCGCTCACGTATCAACAACTTTTGCACACTTCGCACCACACACTGCGAGCTGAGTTAATCGATCCAACAGTGGCCGAACCCTCTTAGAGGCTCCCTGTCGATTTCGGACCACTGAGTGCACTTTGAGAGTTGTCTATACTCCCATAAGGTGCTACTCGACTCGCGACAACCTATTACGTGTTTGGGATCTCCTGATCTGCTACTGGACTGATTAACTCATTGTCCGGACACGTTCAACTTGTCCGAACACATTCATCCCTATGATTGTTTATCCGGACACATGTGTTGTCCGGTTACACCCTTGTCCGGACAACTTTGCATTCCTAATTTTTGTCCGGACACCTCTGTTGTGTCCATTTCAGTACCTGTTTTGTAACTGCCAGTCCTCGATCTGTCTTAGATTGAGCCGACCACAGCAAAGGTACGCACTGACACTAGTTCAACCTCCTCAATTACTAAATACGTTTGCTTTTACAGATTATCTATGGCGGAACAACAACAACCTCACGATCTACCAGGAGAACCACAACCGCCTCCTCAAGAGCAAATACCTCACGAGGAGGAGATCATTGACGATGAAGCCGACGCTGCCTTGGTTGACCCCGACCATGGCACTGAACTGGAGGCCAACAATCACCACTTAGACCCGACACTATTCAGGCCCCAGCCACTACATCGGGTACTTCTGGATATCCTGATGAACCACCCTCTCCGTGAGGCCCTCACAAGCACCGCCGATGTACCAGTCCTGTACGTTCTGCAGGTCTGGCTCATTGCCCGCGTCGTCACAGCCGGCAACTCACAATCGATCACCGCTCAGATCGACAACCAACCGTTCATGCTCACACTGGACTCCTTCCGTCGCCTTCTATCTCTTCCGGAGGCCACCACCAACAATCATGCACGGTACGATCCTGCCGTCAATGATGACACTCTATGCGCTCAAATTCGCGCACTAGGCTACAACCATGACTTAAAACGGTCGTCCGCATTCAACCGGAAGTATCTCGCTCCGATTTGGTACACACTCTTCACGATACTCAACCGATGTCTTTCCTCACGATGGAGAGGCATTGATCAGTGCACCGGCGACTTCCTTCGCCTTGTTCATGTCGTATGCTACAACAGACACATCGACTTCGCGGTGATCATCTGGAGGGAGCTTGTCACCGCCATTCGCCACATCGGAGGCTCAAAACAAAAGAAGTTCCTACCGTATCCGCGTTTCCTATCGCTAGCGGTGCGTCAACACATGGACGCCAATCCCTCCATTCCTCGTCGCCTGAACCATCCGGTATGTCCCCATCATCACCTACAGTTCTTAGTTATCCGTAATCCATCTGATGCGGTAGCCATGCCTATCCCTGAGCCACTACTTGCCATCGCCGATCCCACTGCACCAGGGGTAGTAGCATATAGGGAAGCGTTAGGTAATCCCATGGTCCAGCCAGAGCCGGAGGGACCTGCCCAGGGACATAGACCCGAGAGACGTGAGGGTCCAAGAGTAAGAGGTGGAAGGGCCCGACAAGCAGGTGCTGTTGGGCGGGGAACACTAGTTGTGAGACGACCGGAGACGAGAGTAGGTGGTGCAGTGGAATCGTAACCCGGTTCCAGCTCAGCCCAAGTCGGTCCATCTTCTAGACCTCGAACACATCACTCGACCGAACCACATGTCACCGAACCCTCTTCTCCCAGTACATATGTTGAGGACGTGGAATCTGACTCCATGGATTCCGATACCGACAGATCCACCCGCCTGAGACAAATACCTCACGGTATCGGCCCTAACCCTGATTTTACCGTTGGAATCCCATTGGACTCACCTCCACAAGCTGGAACCTCACCGATTAGGACATCTGAGGGAGATGAAATAGAGGAACTAGGACATGTGAGCCGGAGAGAACTACGTTCAAAGTTGAACCAGGAAATATTGAGCCGTAAAGATAACGAGGCTCCTGAGCGAACCAAACCAAGTGACAGCCGGGTAACCACATCTGCTATCCCGTCTCATTTGTTGGGAAGGGGTATTGAAGAAGCCTCCGTCCACCCAACGGAGCGATCGCACGACCCCCTCATCCACTCATCCGTCTCTCAAAAGACGGGTGTTTCAGTCAAACACGGGGAATTAGCACAACTTCCACTGGTCCCTCATTTGGAGGGTTCCGGTGTTGAAACAAGAGACCAGCCTCCCCCGGTCTCGCCTTCATTTCGTGCACAATCGAGTCTAGCGCCTATTGAAACTGAACATTCTTTGGCTAGGACACTCGAAACTGAGCAACACCAAGTCGAGACTCTTCGTGACTCGACCGGAACCATTGTAGTGTCTTCACCTCCAGGTGAAACACGAGGATCGACGGGAAATCCTACCACAGCTACCCCTATGCCAACTGTGAACGTAGGTGGCTCTGCCTCTATGGCAGATGCCTCAAAGGGACCTCTAAGTGAGCCCGGCGTTAGCTTACCCGACTTTGTGTCAAAAGGGTCCCTGGACAGCACCCTTGAGGCTGCCCGCCTAGCTATGGAGCAGCAGATGCAAGAACATGTAGCCGCAGAACTTGCCAAAGCGATGCGAGCTATCAAGGGAAAGAGCCACGTCGTCGAAACAGAAACCACCTCTGTACCTCCACCGACTCAACATCAACCTATCTACTCGGTGGAGACCCTGAAGACGATGTTGTTGGCTCAACTGCTCTAGGAATCCAACACCACCGCATCTACGGAAGCAGACCTGATCTCCGTTCTCCGATCACAGGTCACTGCTCCATCTTCATCCATCATATCACGCCTCGACTCCATTGACTCGACCCTCAACGACTACAACAAAGCGTTAACCAAGTTGTCTGAGATGGTCCGTTCACTCGAAGACACCTGTAAGAGTCAAGTCGGCAGTCTCAAACGCAGGCACGATGACCAGGATGATCCTGATCACCGTGAGGGGGAGAAGCGTCTACGCCTAACCGAGACCGCTCCGATCATGCCTGCCGAAGCTACAACAGTGGTTTAATAGGAACCCCCAACTACGGCGACTACATCAGAAACACATGAAGCCGAGTTGCCATTAGCAGAGATGGTCATAGATATGGATATATCAGATGAAGAAGACCCGACGGTTGAAAAGCCTGAGGGTCCATCACAGGAACTGATCGACCTTGATTCATCAGCAAAATCTCTACTGGACATGATAGATCCAAATTATGAAGCCAACCCGGAGACCAGAGATGCATGGTACGAAAAAGCCGCCAGTGCCGTAAATATCCAGGTAAATCTGGTCTTCCCAACTGATGAGGACGACAATATCGACTACGATCAGTTCCTGCTCCAAAACTTATATGGAGCACCTCCCGTTCATTATGCTCAACCCGCCGGAACATCATCAACAAGACCCGAGTCTACTACTTCCGATCTTCCGACAACTGCTCCTCCCACAACAGCTTCCGATCTTCCTCCCCCTCCTCAACAACAACAAATCCGTTGGGAGAAGATCCCGGTATTTATTCCTCATCTGGAAGAATCCCTGAAGAAGCTATTTGTTCACAAGCTGCGCACGATCGAGCCAACCTTCTGTCTGGGTATCTACAACTACAGCCCGGAATTTCAACGCCGTTATATCTGTGCTATGAAACGGCATCTTCCAGTAAGCCAAGTCAGAACCAAACTTCAAATCACCGAGGTAATCAGTATCCATTCAAGTCGTATGATGAAGATCGTATATCCTGTTTTCTCTGTCCGACGTGAAGATGGGAATGAATGGATGTTCTCTGAAGCCGATTTTCAAAACCTCCGACCGTTCGACTTTCTGGCAATTCTGAAAGATCTACGTACCAGAACTATCCGGCCGCTCTCAGTTACGAAGGCGCTTGAAGCTGTTCGTCGATTCCTTGTCTGAACCATTATGATGTCATATCTTACGGACTTCCAAATGGCAGTCGAGAACAGAGCGAAGAAGGTAAATCTGATTAAACCGAATCTGAATGCTCCTAAACTGGAGATGTATCCCGAGAACGCCTTACTGCTAGAACCTGAACTTGGGATAGTCTTCCTCAACGAACAGAATGAGAAAACGTTTATGCGGTTCAGTCAGGTAGAAAGATTCTGCGACAGCACGCTCTTCAAAGTACAAGATGCGCTTCGAAAGATCATCAAGCACGAATCAGAAAATCCAAAGGTTTCGTATGTTCCTAACTCAAATGAGATAACTTCTCGGAATGCTTTGGAACTGGTTGAAGACCGCATCGACTATCGCCGTGCAATCAGATTCTTTGAGGTTCACTTCGCATTGCGCAAACGATACGTATTCAACTGGCAAGAGCTAGAGCGCGAACTTGAACTTCAAATCAAAGGGGGAGATTGTTAGAGCAGGTTTTAATGTTGATTTAAAGTGCAAGGGTTAAATTGTATTTGTTGAAATTAGAGCCTATTAGTGAACGGGCCGTGGGCTTGTTAACCACGGACCCATAGTATTTAATGTTGATTAGCTTGGAAAAACAAGCTAATCATCTCTTTAGCTTTCTAATTCATATTGTAAATTCTCTCTGAAAGTTAATGAAAGGGATAACATATTGAAATCACATTCTTATTGCACATCATATACGATTTCATAAACTGTTGCACGGATCTGGATTCTACAGACCTGTATCAGGTAAGTGGACCATGGCAAGATCAGTGCATTGTTGATTAAAGACAGAAGATTTGCTCATGTAGAAAATGGGAACTGAATAGTATACCATGTAGGCATGTTGTGGCTACCATATGGTCAATGGCACTAAATGGTGAGGAAGCCTGAGCAGTGGGTACATGAAAGCTACACTCTACAGTATTGGAATACTGTGTATGGGTTTAAGGTTAGCCCTGTTAATGGGAAAGAGTTGTGAACATGATTGTCCATACAAACTCACACCACCAGTGCATCACACACAAGTTGGGAGGCCTAAAAGAGAAGAAGGAAGGCTGCAGATGAATCAAGCCAACCGGTTAAAGGATCAAAGCTTTCAAGGGTAGGGAAGACTGTCACATGTACAATATGCAAGAAGAAGGGGCATAATGCAAGGACTTGTAAGGGACAAGAAGAAAAAGCCTAATTCTGTTTGTGGTTGTGTCTTTTGATTAAGTTAAAAGAATTGGTTGTATCTTTTGATTATGTCTTGGAACAATGTATGCAACCAAACTTTTGTTAAGTCTTTTGGGTAGGTAATGTATGCAACCAAACTTTGATCCTATTTAATTTCAATTTCAGTTTTAAGTTCATTGCAAATGTACAGTTTAGTTTCATTCCACAGAATATGCAAAACAACAATTAATAATTTCGTTTTATTAAAAAACAAAACTTACAACAAACCAGTACACTACAACCATAACTAATTGATCAGTTACAAAGGTAAAAAACTACAAATAAAATCCAACTAAAAAAGAACAATGATTTCCATCTTCTTGCTTCAACACACTTTGCATTCATTTTCTCTTCATGGATCTTTTTTTACCTCAATAAACCATGAATCACCACCATACATCGACTATAACCTGGTGGATCAACCCAAACAAGAAAGGGGCAACTGGAATTCTGAAAAATAAAAAACAGAAATTAGGGGTTAAATCATGTAGGGAAGAAGTACAAGAAGCTTACATTTGAGGAACAACAATAAAATTTACATCCTGGGTTTCTGTTCGTCCAAGAAGTACGCACAATTGTGCGTGCACCACAATAACACCACTCCATCCCTAAGCACGAAGAAGATGAAGTTCAGAGAGAAGGGTAGGATGAGAGAGAAAGAGGTGTTCGTTATTGTAACGACCCGATATCCCATAACATACATAATATACATCATTTAACATGTCATACATAACGTCGTTACTTTCATAACAAAATACATAATAATTCACATTCGGTCCCAAAGTCTCAAAACTATACAATACAAAAATGTAAACATATCCTAATCTTCGTCAGCTAGTAACCGCCTCCTATGCTTTATTCTTCCCTGTTGCTACCAAAAGATCCTTGACCTGGAATACATATTTTTGAAAGGAAAATGAGGGTTAGACCAAACGGTCTAGTGAGATAATCCCTGTCAGTTTTAGAAACCCTTTATAAAATCCACATATACCACAAATACTTATATACCAAGCAAGACTCGTGCATCGTGTACATCTCTCCCCATTCCCATGGCCAAATTAGCTGGTTGCGAGCCAACTAATCCGCTGTACAACAACTACAGCAAACACCGCTGTACAACAACTACAGCAACACCGTTGTACAACAACTACAGCAAACCTCCGCCGACTATAGTTTCGGCTAACGTATACTCGTGTAGTGCAATATACATATAAATACAATATATATCTCAATATATCATATTGTCATTTATAAGCACTTAATCACACCATTTATCACATTCTCAAACCACACATATATGTATTCCAGTTGAAAACGTTTTAAAGTAAAACTCACCTGATTGCTTAACAAACACCCTTCCAAGCTTTTCTCCGAGCTATCCGATCCTTTACCCAAAATTCTCAGAATCTGAAACCATTTACATACAAACATCTCTTTACTAAAAGAACTCATAAGACTTATTAATAGGCTGAGAACCCCAAATAACCTATCAAACTCTTATCCTCAATTGTTCCCCTACGGCGACTTAACACGGGGGTTCCGCTACCCGGTTAGCGGATGGGGTCAAGGGTCAACGCCCTTGCGGGGTCTGGGGGCAGCGCCCCTAGAAATTTTTTAGAAAACATTAATCAGTCCTTATTCACAAAAGTATCCGGTCAACCCAACCTTTCCGGACAACCCTTCTTTCCGGATAGCATGAATTATCCGGACAACACAGACAATCCGGATAACACTCGGACACCAAAGCAATCCGGATACCATCCGGTATCTCATTCCATCCGGAAACATATAAGAAAAAGGGACTTACCCGGATACTTGACTTGTCCGGACACCATCACCAAAGCTACCCGGACACTACCAACAAAAGTATCCGGACACATTCATTCTATCCGGAAACCACTGTCTGTTTATGCCTTTTCTACCCAGAATTCGGCTGAATCAACCCAAATCATGAAATCTATGATTCTACTCCGATAGGAACTATCTAATAGAAATTACCAACATAAAATGTAAAAGAAACATACCTTGAATCACTTCTAAGAACACCAATTGAAGCCTTAACCTAGTTTTTCTTCTTTTCTTCCCAAAACACACACACACACACTGAATGTTGCTGCTGAGTTGTGATAATATCTTGAGTATAAGATGATAATATCTAACTTAATTTACCACTTTGGTCCTTGAACTTCTCAATAATGACCCAAACACCCATAAACTTATAATTTACCCAAACTTATCCTAACATCCAACTTTAAAGTTAACTAAACTTAACGGAAAAAGGGAATTTAACTAACGGACTTACCCGGGGTATTACAGTTATGAGGGTTTATTGGGGGGAATCGGGGTTCTTAAACTAGGGTGAAAGACAATAAGTGGATGGACGATTTTGCCCTCGTGTGTTTTGCACGTAGAATCACTTAACAGACTAAGGTAGACGGTCGTTTGGGTTTGGGACAAAAAAGAAACAGAAATTCCATACCATTGGTACCATTTCTATAATTAATGAAGTTTAGAGACGATTTCCGTAAAAACCGACTTACCATAGAGACCAAATCCGTAATTTACTCAAATTGCAATTTAAGGATGCATTATGTAATATTACTTGAATCACAGGACCAATCATGTAATTTACTCAAAGACCTTTCCCTACCCCAATTCCCCCACCGACCTTTGCCTTGAGATATCCACCGTATGCTATGGTCGACAAGTGTCCACTACGTGTTCATCCATCAACAAAAAGTATACAAATACATGTCGACCAATTTTTGTTACTAACTACTAAGAGATGCTCTTAGTAAAGTTAAAGACCAAATGCAAATCCAACGCTACCATTACAATCTTCAACTTCTCCTACAACTACTAATACTCTCATCATCGTTGTTGAATTCATTCGCAAAACAATCCAGTTTCTGCACCACCGAAGAAGATTTGTTAGATTCCAATCCGATGGCAACAACTCTCGGCGGTCTAAAGAATTCATCGGCTTCCAACAGCGCCGATACCGATAATCTTGCTCGATTTGCTGTTCAAGAGCATAACAAGAAAGAGGTTTGTGATGTGTTTGTTGATCGTTGTTTATTTTAGTTCTGTCTTGTGATTATTCACTTATTTTGGTGGAAAATGATATGGTTAAGATTCAGATGTAACTGGATTTTGAAACTAGGGTTTAGGAAGGTGGTCCGATCATGGATGTATTTGTTAATTGGTATTTCGAAGGGAGGTTGTAAAACGGTTAGAATTAGGATATAACACAATTGCCAAATTAGGGTTTTGAGTATGGATGTTAGATTTGTAGCATGACAAACCAACCAATTCATTACCAACCGTACCAACTCAATTGGTACTAATTTATTACCAACTGTACCAATTCAATTGGTTGGTACTACCTTCGCAAACTTGGTTGGTATGTGGTATTGAAAATCGTGTACCATAGGAATACCTGACGGATACGGTACCGACTTATATATATATATATATTTTAATTATTTATTAAATAAAAAATCAATGAATTTGAACATATTTGATTATTAATGTATTATTTATGCATCGATTAAAGATGTGATTGTTTTTCAAGATATTTAATTATTTAATTATTAATTTACTCTTGCTAAATTTAAACAATGAATAAAATATGAAATAAAAGGTTTATTTGATGTTTTAGAAGATAATTAGATTTTAATTTGAGGTTATATTGGCAAAACATAAGTCTGTTCCACCTTGTTCCATGGGGTGGGGGTGTAACAGGCCTGTTCCACCTTGTTCCAGTCTGTTCCACAATTCTGCCAAACATGGGACAGTGGACCTTGTTCTGTCCTGTCCCCTGTTCTGTCTTGTCCAGTATACCAAACGCACCCTCACTTAATACGACTTACGATTAGAAAACGACACATATTCTCACCTGATATCAATCATCAAAACAATATGATGGACTCTTATTCCAATGTTATCAGTCATCAAGGAAAAATGTTATAAGAATGTGTGCATATACGATTGTTTTTCTTTCAATATTTAAAATTATAAGACTAATCTCACATGATGTTTATGAACTTAGAATGCAATGCTGGAGTTGGCAAGGGTGATAAAGGTGCAAGAGCAAGTGGTTGCTGGCACCTTGCATCATCTTACATTGGAGGTTGTTGACGCCGGAGAGAAGAAAATATACGAGGCCAAGGTGTGGGTAAAGCCATGGATGAACTTCAAGGAACTGCAGGAATTCAAGCATATTGGTGAACAAACCCCCACTGAACCTTCTGATCTTAGTGTCCAAAAAGGTAAGCTAAGAATATTAATCATGGGAAATGTTGTTGTTATCCTTGTTTCAGTTTCCTGGCCTAATAATTTCTCTTATCGTTATATAATATCGTTACAAATGCTACCTTAATTTTGAAAACAGATGGTGACGGGTCAGGATATGAGTCGGTGCCTGTTCATGATTCTGTGGTCCAGGATGCTGCAAATCATGTCATCAAGACACTGCAACAGAGGTCCAACTCATTATACCCTTACGAACTGCAAGAGGTCATTCATGCAAAAACAGAGGTACGTAAACTCTTACGTTTTCCATTATGAGATTGTGATTTAGCCACGTGTTTCCGCTATCTTTGTGGAAGTTGTCCCACGTTTGACATGACATTACCAAAGTCGGTGGAAGGATATTGAACAAGATTAGTAAATTACTAAACTAGCCCTGTCAAATTAAAACCCTGAAAAGGGTCTGCTTGGTTTGCAGGAATGGAATGGATTGGATCTGAAATCCTTTTGTGTGTTTGGTTCTTAGGATTTGAATTCCAGTATTATAAAAAAAAAATCATTAAAAAATTATAAAAAAATGAAATTACCTTTCATTTAACTGCTTATTAGAAAACAAATGTTTTTAAATATTATTATATAAAAAATCCCAGGAAATCCTAGCCATCCCCTTGGGATTTCAATGAAATCCTAGAATTTCAAATTCGGACAATCTTGCAAACCAAACGCGGATTGGAATGAATTTGAAATCTAAATCCCCCAAATCCATTTCATTCCTAAAATCTTTCAAAATTCTTTCATGTCATGTCATGTCCAATTTCGTGTTTGGGTCTCTAATCGATGTTTATTTGAGTTGATAAGACTTTTGGTTAAAAACTATGTTGTATCAGAGTGTAGAAGGGTTGTCAAAATATGACATCATACTGAAGGTGAAAAGGAGCAGCAGCAAAGAAGAGAAGTTCAAGGCAAATGTGCACAAGGACAAAGATGGAAACTTTCATGTGAACAACATGGTGCAAGACCACTCCTAATTCAAGACTTGACTTTTATCAAGGGTATGTTTTATATGTGTAATAATATTCCTTTGTACCTGCATCGACGATTATGTTTTGTGGCTCACTGATCGGCTTATGTAACTGCTTTTCTCGACTAGATATATGGATTGTATCTTTTGCTTTTTCGGTGTATATGCTCATAATTGGTATTTTGCAGATGTTAATTAAAGCAATGTGAAATAGCAACTATATATCTCATGGTAATAGTTGGTATTTTGCAAATTATATGAAAATGTAACTATATTTTGGTGCTGATTATTATTTTATACTTTAAAACATTTATTTTGATACCTGAGATATGATAAATTAGTGTTGTTAGTTATCTTACGTATAATAATTCATTTTAAGATATGACTAAACAGACCATCAAAATTCGCTTCTCTAAATTAAAACCGCATTACGATTTTCGCTGTCGTGCCCATTGTCTTCCTTTTATTGCTTTTTTTTCTTTCTCGGATTTTTTTACTTTTGATTCTCTGTAAAAAAAAATGTGAGTGCCAATCTAGACTATCCTCGATAAAAATTTGCATATACGTGGTTGAAATATTACATATTCGTTATCGTGATCCAAGTTTATTGATTTCTCACGATATCTTATGCCCGGTTTTTTAACAAATTTCACGTGTTGAACAACCCCACCATCAATTTTGTCATCAATAAAACCTAACCGAAGCCGAACAAGTTCAAACTCCACATTTTTTAATCGTGAGTGTCCGGACCAACTTACGTGTACCTAAACAAATTGCATGGGACCTTGAATGGCCCTAAGGAGACTCGTACTGGTGAGGCCAACTACTGGTCATCAAACTAAATAGCGGCCTCAACCTATGACGAAAGCCCGACTATAGAGAGGCCAATGAATCAGAATGTTGATGTCGTAAAACTCTAATAAAGATCGTCTGAGATGACTGTAAGCGGTCAAAGAAACCTGTAAGGCAAAATGATGGTGGGAGATGGTTGTAAAAGGAGAACAACCATTGTGTGAACCCAATGTTGTTGGCAACTCTCGTAACCTATTAACTCTCGAAAACGTTGAAAATGAACCTATAAAATCCTCCGACCAGATTAGGGATTTTTTTCCTTCTCGGGAGCTTAAGGTTTTTGAACTTCATCAAAAGTGAGGAGGGTGAATGAATTTATTTGCTGTATTTGTTATATACTTCAAAAAATAAAAAAAAGGCATTTAACCATACATAAGTTTTCTAATTCTCGTTCTTCTGAAGCCATGAACACAAAGTAACAAGTCAAGCGAGTTAGAAAACAACTCGGTTAAACCAATTCAAACCAACCAAACCTAATAATCTTACACATAGCCAAATACCTAGTAAGAGTACTAGGTTGTTTGTTTAGTTTTCTATCAAGTCCTGTATGAATAAAACTGTTTATATGGATTAACGTGTCTACATAGATTGAGAAGATTTTTGTTTAGGAGGGGTTTTTCCTAAGGAATGGAATACATTTTTTAATCGGAAGGGGTAGATTTGGAAGAAAAAAATATGACTTTTTGCATAAAGCTCCGATAGAATCTTTCTAAATAAACCACGTTCTATATCATTAAGCCACTACAAAACAATCATGTATAATTTGTTAAAGCAAGACACTAAATCTCACCCAAAGGACCATTGGCCCAACAATACTTGGTAACCCCACCTTAACTTGTAGTATATAAACATTATATACTTCAATTAAAAAGGTTCTAACACAAAATAAGGTCGGTAAAAGGTAAGATGTGCCGATCCTCCCTCTATTCTAAGATAATAAAGCGACTGTTTCCGTAAAGACCCCTGATTTGTAAAAAATGAGACCATAAAACTTCTATCTTTCTATATTTAGCAAGTTAATAATAGAAATTACAATCAATATGTATTATTAAGATCAATCCCTTAACCATCTCAAATGCTCTCATGGGTTGCTCTCCTACAACTTCAACCCTAAAAATCAACAAATAACAATATCATCAAATCAAATTTTAGGCTCCCAAAAAGGAAACCATAATCGGTACGATCTTTAATGTGTACGATCTTCAACGCCAACCACGGAACTTACCATCACGGTCGCATATTTTCCAACGAAATGTGCGTTAAACTCGCACTTTTTCTCTTTCCGAAAGAAAAAAAGCACAAATTTGATGGTAACTTTTAATGGTATTTGCAAGTAACCCATTTAAGCCGAAGCCTTTGCGGGCCCGTATCCGTTACGATGCAACTTTTGCCATCTCCACGCGACCCGCAAACTCTTTTCAAGATCCGTGTACTGCGCGGACCAATTGAGTTCACGGAGGATTTTTGATGGGTCACTGAACACTTCGGCGTAGTCACCGGGCCTGCGCGGCAAATAGTCGACTTTTATGGACACCCCGGTTGCCAATTTACAAGCTTCGACAAACTCGTTAACGGATCGACCTCGGCCCGTACCGACGTTGTAGATTCCGACTTCGCCGGGTTGAGCTTTCTCAAGTGCTTTCACGTGAGCGTCGACTAGATCGGTCACGTCGATGTAGTCACGTATGCAAGTTCCGTCTGCGGTTTTATAGTCCGTTCCTCGAACCTATGTCACAAAATAATCACCGTAATATAAAATAAAATTATAAAATAAAACATAATTCTTTACAAGAGTTTACCGAGCTAAAAAGCACATAATTTCGTTAAACTATAATAAGTAAAATAAATTTAATGTGATTAGATTGGAGGAAACTAACCTTGAGCCCGTTGGTAATTCCACGGGCTGCATCGAAGCATGCACCCGATATTCTTCCATGTTCGCGTAATTCGGGTCTTGGTGCTTCTCCCAACCTTCCTTCTGGATCCGACCCAATAACGTTGAAGTATCTGAACAACGGTAGGATAAGTGAAATAAGAAGTCATACTTGTTGATTGAACGATTATAGTTATTCTCTACTCTGAAACAAAATTTAAACATGTTTTCGAGCATTTATGTAGATTTTACAAGGCTTTCATCAAGTTCTAACCACCCATGAGCCCGGTGATTGTCTACAATGGCAATAAATTCCTGGTGTTTTAAATCATTAAGGGGTCGTTTACCAAATGCTTACCCGGGTAAGCGCTTACCCCGTAAGCGCTTACTGGTAAAATTCAACACTATCACTTACCGGGTAAGACTTTAGTCCACCAAAACGGTATCGTATGCAACAATTTTTCCGGTAAGCGCTAACCGTGGTAAGAGTCTTTGCCATCACTTACCAGGTAAGACTCTTGGTTCTTGCCTTAGCTCTTACCGAGTAAGATTCTTAGTCCTCATCATATTCATCCGGTAAGGTAATATGACTTGGTAAGCACTTACCCCGGTAAGCGCTTTGTAAACGGCCCCTAAGTGATTTTCAAGAGCTTAATCACCGAAATGGGATTAAGTGGATGCTTAATATATACTCCCTCCGTCCCAAAATAACAGTCCACAATTGAAAAAGGAACACAATTTTAGAAATGTGTATTTATTACACTTTTTAATAGACTAAATAACAATTTTACCCTTAATAATGGAGGGAGTAATGAATTTTTCACGGTTTAAGGGTAGAATTGGAAAGTAGACACTTACGTTTGAAAGTGGACACTCATTTTGTGACAAACTCAAATAGAAACGTGGACACTTATTTTGGGACAGGTGGAGTATATACCGGACAAATGAATGGTTATCATAGTGTTCCTCAGTTTTTCATTTTTTGTGGTTTTCCCTGAACCCCACCCTAAAACCAAGGTTCTAAATAGCATGTGGCGTGGTGTGGCGGCTCGGCCAAGCCTCAAGCTTGGAAGCCACGACGAGGTCACGACGTTTTTCAAGGCATGACTTATGGCGGCAAATTTTATATCATATATAATATTTATATACATAAACGTATGTTTTCTACTATTACTCAATGAATCAATAATAATAATAATAATAATAAGCAATTTAAACTAAGGTATATATGAAAAAACTAAGAATTAAGACGTTAAAAAGATAAGTAAAATACAATATCGTGTTAAAAAAAACCCGCGCATTATGCCATGGCATGCCTCAGGCTTAATGTGGTGTGGCGTGACCGCGTGAGACACAAGCCTTGAGCCACGACACACCATGGTGGCTGTTGTGGCGAGCCATTTCGAAACGTGCCTAAAACTTGGAAACACCCTAGTAACCGTTCATCTGACGGTACGCACATGGCATACAAGTAATATGTAGGTAATTTTTCCGGTATGCACATGTGCATAAAAACCAGGAAACATCTTCAATTACTTGTATGCACACCGTAATGAGTAACGGTTACTAAGGTGTTCCTCAGTTATTCATTTTTTGGGGGATTTCCCCTGAACCTCTCTCTCTCTCTCTATATATATATATATGTGTGTGTGTGTGTGTGTGTGTGTGCAATTTAATAGTGAAAATACTCTTATCATGATGCTATATTGCTTTAAATGGGTGCACCAGTCACCATTGCATGCATGTAAGAAGTTGCTATGATATCCAGAAGTTGGCCAAAAAAACTATCAAAAATCAAGAGCACCGGGCTGGGGTGGCGAGGGTTCAATCAGGTTTTGTGTTTTAAATCATCAACTACGAGCGCAATACCAAACATAATCAAAATGCCCATTTCAACAACAATTTGCTATTATGCATCCAGATACAGAAGTAGTGATACCAACCTTAAGATCATGACCGCCATGTCTGAGTTTTTATGGAAATCCAAGATGATATCTTCCGCCATCTTCTTGGCTTTTCCATAAGGGTTTATCGGGTGCTAAAATATGCAACAAAAACTGAGCTGCTAAGATAGATAACACCACGGGGTGCACCAGAAAGAAAAAAAAAGAAAAAAAAAACACAAGTTTTGTACTCCAAATACGCCAGAAGTACCTGAGGGGTTTCTTCTGTAATGGGCATCTTTTCAGGCTCCCCGTATGTGGCACACGTGCTAGAGTATATCAGCGTGTTGACATTATGCGCTACCATTGCCTCCAATACCAACAGGGTATTTGACGTTATGTTGTGATAATACCTGGTATTAACCGTTCAAAAAACAATTGAACAACAATTTAAAAAAAAAGGCAAACAACTAAAGCATGGTGCCCCAAACGACTATGAGAAAATTAATTTCAACTGACATATAAAAAGATTGAAGATTCATGCTTACTTTAGGGGATCAAGGGTACTCTCCCCAACATATGCAACTGCTGCAAAGTGCATCACTGCATCAAATGCATTTTCAGAGAAGATTTTGTTTACCTGAAAACTTTTTATCAAGGAAACAAGAGATGTACATGTATGGTTGTTTGTATGACATGGGAAAGTTCATTTAGGAACCATAAACATTTTCAGAACCAACTATTCACAAGTTATTCATGATGAATATCTACCATATTCATGATGAATATCAGGAATAAGCATGATATTCATGAATATTTTGGAATATTCATCATGAATAGTTGGTTCTCAAACTGCCCCTTGTATGATAAATGTATATCTAGTATTTATTGTGTTTTCAGCCTGTGTTTCAAGGGATACAGCTTTCGGATCCCCCAAATCAGCATAAATGAATTGAAGTCGCCCGGGCTCTGGAAACAGGTTTTGAAGAACTCTGATTGCACCTAGGTTTCCCCGGGAGAGATTGTCCTATCACACAAGAATACAATTTGCGACATCAGTTTAGGTGTGGCACACATACATATGTGTGTATACACATGCATACATGCACATGTGAATATACACATAGATGTGCATATAACCATGCACATCAGATATAAAAGTATATTAAGTGCTTCATTTTCCTTAGAATTTAAAGCAACACTCTTAACTCAATCATCACTGCTTCATAGAATATCGTTAAAATAATGTTTAAAGTTAAATATTATTACATAAAAAATAGCAAAAACTAGAGATATACCACTATAGTGACACGGTGAGAGTCTTTTAAAAGGCGTAGTGAAGCATGAGAACCGATATAGCCAGCACCTCCTGTTACTAAGACGTGAGTAATCCCTGTTTCATGACGAGAGAACTTCAAAACAAGAAACAAAAAAATACATCAGATACTCAAACCATGGCAGATCTACGCGATCCATTTGATGGTCATAAGACCACCCATCCAAGAATCTTGATTAATACCCCCATTGCACTCTAGGTGAAATATTAATAATACCATTGATCAACAATTTACAAATCAGTATAGGGGTAAATTAGTCATTTTACTTACTGGGCTCGGGCTGCTGAAAGTCGGGGATATCTTAATTATCATGATGCACAATGCTATAAGTCCCGCAGCCAAAAAAAGCTTTCTTGCAACATCAATTTTCTTCATGGGATCCGTAAAATCCATGCCTACAAACACCAAAAAAAAAATTACTTCAAACGCTATAAAGTTTTTCATTCCATAGAGTTGTTAATATAAAAGATCCATCAGTCAGCCGGCCGGCCTGCACCTATTTTGACTTTATGTACTTAGTTAAAATCAAACAATGAGGAACAAAAAGTCATCGAAGAGCATTAAATACCCAATTAAACAAAGATTACAAATATAATGAATTGACCATGAACATAAATTTGCATAAAAGATTCAATGAAATAATTAGTGAATGAAATTGTGAAGTTACCTCCTAAAGAATTGGGCCTATTAGGCCGAGTTCTTGATCTTGTAAAGTTAAACATTTGTAGATGAATTCCTCCTCTCTGAAATTAATTGTAGCAACGAAATTTGTTATCAAAAACCCATGAGAAATACGACAAAAACTTCGAAATCGGACCCAAAACAGGGATCAAATTCACAACAACTCGAAGCAAACATCAAATGATCATTATACCCATATGAAGATGAGGTGAAAAACTGAATTCAAACATGAAAATTGGGTGAAATGCTAATGTTTTTTGTGATGATTGAGCAAAAGGGGTACCTTAAAAAGGTAAAATCTAAAGAACTGAGTGCACAAGTGTAAGCAAAAAAGCAGAGAAGATTATAAAGAGAACAAAAGGGGGAGAATGCAAGAATGTAGACTTTAGATTCCCATTGAAACTAATACATATGTTATCATTTGATTGAGTGAAAATTCAGAAAAGGGTAAAGCTAATAATTAAAGTAAATACCACGACACCATTAAAAAAAACTAGAAATAAGACCCTAAATTAACATCTCATAATATATTTAAACCAAATTACACTTAAATTTCAAATTGCAAAATTCGAAACTAGAAATGAGACCCCAAATTGACAACATCTCGAATATATTTAAACAAAATTATACTTAAATTTCAAAATTCAAAATTAGCAATTAAGAGAAACTCGATCGAATACAAACTTTTTGCGATGATTGATTACATGGGGTAACCTAGCATTCGATCGAATAAAGTGGTTTCCAAAAAAAGCAGGAACCAAGAAGATCTGTGAAAGTGGGAATCTAGTTTTGACATCGAACCTAACACACGTTATCATTTGATTGAGTGGAATTGCAGAAAAGGGTAAAACACTAATTAAGGTAAATACTACAATACGAAATAAAGAAATCGAAAGAAATGATATACATACCAAGATGTTAACAGATTTTTTCCTCCTCGATTTTCTGATATCTGTGGATTTTCTGGGGTACGTTAATGGAGGAGTGATTGAATATAGAGTAGTTTAGTCAATATTACGTGGGGTAGGGTGGGTGGGTGGGTGGGTGGGTGAGGTGAGATTGGGAAGGGTGGTGTTGTTTGTATGTTGTTTTCAATTGTTCTTTTACAGGGAGCGGATCGACGAGCAGGGATCCAATTTTGAGGGGTCACAACGAACTTATTGAGACGCCATGGATGTACGGAAGTTGGAGTTGATGAGATGGAAAGTGAACAAATTACGATATTTTGAAAAGGGAAATTAATTAAAATACCTTAAGTTTGACTTTTCAATATACCACAAATCTCGCTCAGTTTATCGAAATGCCACAAAATTCCGCGGTGGGCCCCGCGATCGCGGGCCCCAGCCCACGTGTCATACGAGTTTGGCCAAAAGTACTGCGGAGGTCCCTCAAGAATCGTCGTGGTACAGGTTTGGCCCCTCAAATGCCCGCATTTACACTTTTGGCCCCTGTCCTACGGTTTTGCCCAAATAGCCCGCGTAGGTCCCTCAAGATAACCCGCGGAACAGGTTTGGCTACTGCCCGCGATCGCGGGCTAACCCGCCACGTGTCGGCATGGGGTTAACCCTAAAAAAATTTGATGGACAAAACCCTAATTTTTTTGATGTCGCCGCAACTATATAAGAGAGGGTGGGGGACCAAAACGGCTACACTCATTTTTTAATCAAATCCTCTCTTCTCCTCTCCCAAACTCTCTCAATTTTGTCGTGTGGAATACGCGCTCAGGTTTTTTGAAGATGGCTCGTATTACTCAGTTGGTAAGTTTTTCTTAAGTTTTTTGTTCTTTTTTATATGTTGTTATTTTAAGTTAAGATATATGATATGTATGTTGTTAGAGTGTTTATAACTTGTTAGGCCTTCTGTAACCAGGGCGGGATGGGCAGCGGGAATGGGCGGGGTCGATGCGGGATGGGCTACGGCCCGGGCGGGGTTGGCGGGGCGGGATGGTATCCGGGGATGGGATCCCGATCCATCCCGAAGGGTTTTTAAAAAAAAATTAATTAAATTTTAAAAAATGTAACCGTTGAACGGCTCTTTGTAAAAAAAATTATTTTTCTCAATTTAATCCCACTATATATTTAACCCTCAACCTCTTATTTCTCACACCTCTCAACCTCTTATTTCTCACACCTCTCAACCTCTTATTTTTCACACCTCTCAAATTCTCTCAACCTCTCAAACTCTCTCAAACACTCTTCCATTCTCTATATTTTAAACAATATGGATTCGCCACAACCCGGTTCACCAACCGCATCATCATCATCCGTAGACACCGACGAGTTGTTGAATCTACAAAGGGAAATTTTTCAACATACTGCACAATCGCTGTATGGTAGCACCGCCTCATCGTCAACAAGAGAGAGGGCCGCAAACATTGAAAGAGGTCGAGTAACTGCAAACGAGCGGTTTATGCGGGACTACTTTGGCGTCAACCCGATTTATACACCGGATATGTTTAGGCGGCGGTTTAGGATGAGCAGACAACTATTCGAACGAATAGTTGAAGATTTAGAAGTAGGGTATCCGTATTTTAGACTTCGGTTTGACGGGTTAGGCAAACAAGGTTTTTCTCCGATACAAAAGTGTACTTCCGCTATTCGGCAATTGGCGTATGGAGTAGCTGCTGACGCACTTGACGAGTACATCCGTATGGGAGAGAAAACGTCACGAGATTGTCTGTACAAATTATGCACAGGTATTATTGAACTGTATGGTCAAAAATATTTACGCAAGCCTACTTTTATTGATATTCAGAAGTTGTACGCCGCGCATGAAGCTAAACACGGATTTCTCGGCATGCTCGGCAGCATAGACTGTACTCATTGGGCGTGGGCAAATTGTCCGAATGCATGGCGAGGTCAATTCATGAGAGGTGATCATGAGCACCCGACAATCATGCTAGAAGCAGTGGCCTCTCAAGATCTATGGATCTGGCACGCATACTTTGGTGTTTCCGGTTCCAACAACGACATCAATGTTCTCAATCAGTCGCCCATCTTCAACGATGTATATGATGGAAAAGCACCCGAGTGCCCTTTTGAGGTGAATGGAGCCACCTACAAGCACGGATATCATCTAACGGATGGGATATATCTGGAATGGGCTACTTTCGTAAAATCATTTACGTGCCCACAAGACCTTAAACGACAAAAGTTCAAGTCCGCGCAAGAATCCGCACGTAAAGATGTTGAACGAGCTTTTGGCGTGCTTAAACAACGTTGGCATATACTTCATAACCCGGCACGCGGATGGGAACCGGCAATATTGAGAAACATTATGTACGCTTGTGTCATATTACACAATATGATACTCGAAGACGAAAACCATGCTATTTGTGGTGACGTGGAAAACGACTTTTTCACGAATGATATCGAAAGCCAAATCAGTGAGACACAACGCGCGGCAAATGTTCAAGAAGTCATAAACCGGGACACTCATAATAACCTTCGGTCGGATTTGGTCGAACATATTTGGCGTATCCAAGTTCCCAACAATGACGACGAGTAGATTTTTAAATTTATTTTGTAATTTTTATTTTTAATGAATGATATGAATTTTAATTTTTATTATTTATCTTATTTTTATTTATTAAAAAATATATAAATATTTTTATTTTGTTAAATAATTAAATGTATAAATAAAAGAATTAAAATAAATGAGGTGGCAAAAGGGTTTGAGGGAATGGGGTACGGGTGTTTAGGGATTGTTAGGGATTGAGTGAGGGATGAGAGAAAAGCTGATGTGGCGCTGATGTGGAGTGGAATATTTGAAAGATTCTCTCCATGGGGTACTGATGGCCTTATATGTTTGAATATGATATTTGTTCTATGTTTAAATTTTAAAATATATGATATGTATGTTTTTATGTTTGAATGTGATATTTCTATGTTATAATGTGTACGTTGTTATAGATGTTAGAGTATTTTTATAAAAAATTGTTAAGAGTATGTTTTTATAAAAAAAATGTTAAGAGTGTTTTTATAAAAATAATTCTTAAGAGTGTATTTTTATAAAAAAATGTTAAGAATGTGTTTTTTATAAAAAAAATGTAAAGATAGTGTTTTTTATAAAAAATTGTTAAGATGGTGTTTTTTATAAAAATAATTATTAAGAGTGTGTTTTTATAAAAAAAAATGTGAAGATGGTGTTTTTTATAAAAATATTTCTTAAAAGTGTGTTTTTATAAAAAAAATGTTAAGAATGTGTTTTTTATAAAAAAAATTGTTAAGATTGTGTTTTTTATAAAAAAAATTGTTAAGATGGTGTTTTTTATAAAAATAATTATTAAGAGTGTGTTTTTATAAAAAAAATGTTAAGAATGTGTTTTTTATAAAAAAAATGTGAAGATAGTGTTTTTTATAAAGAATTGTTAAGATGGTGTTTTTTATAAAAATAATTATTAAGAGTGTGTTTTTATAAAAAAAATGTTAAGATGATGTTTTTTATAAAAAAATGTTAAGAATGTGTTTTTTATAAAAAATTGTTAAGATGGTGTTTTTTATTTAAATAATTATTAAGAGTGTGTTTTTATAAAAAAATGTGAAGATGGTGTTTTTTATAAAAATATTTATTAAGAGTGTGTTTTTATAAAAATATTACGACTGACAACTTAGGTCCCTAGGGTTTTAAGAATGACAACTTAGGTCCCTAAACTTTTAAGAATGACAACTTAGGTCCCTAAACTTCACATGCCACACTCAAAGACATCTATATATAACACTATGATATGTTGAAATAAAATAAACCGCAACATATCTATTTATAACACTATTATATGTTGAAATAAAATAAACCGCAACATCTATATATAACACTATTATATATTGAAATAAAATAAACCGCAACATATCTATTTATAACACTATTATATGTTGAAATAAAATAAACCGCAATATATCTATTTGGATTTTGTCAAACGGGTGTAAATAGCCCTAAGGTATGTTGGGATTTAAGCAATCCTTGTGATTCCCCTGCTACCTGGAAGTCCATTAGATTGAGTGGTTTTTTTTCTAAAACTAAAACAAACAAATAATTATCAACACAATAAACCAAACAAGCAAAAGCATCTATATATAACACTAACTATAACATCTGTGAATGACTATGTAGAGGGATTTCTTTAACATTGACTTGACGCTAAAGTGCAAAGTTGGCTACATCGAGGAGTTAAGAGAGCGCTTTAGGGGATTAGGTGATCGTGCAGATACCGTTGAGGCCATCTTTAGAGGGACACCTTTCGGGCCATGGATGGATGTGTCTTACTCTGGTGGCGACCCTACGCTAGTGCACATGTTTCTACAGTTGGAGGTCGAGAACTCCAACGCTGAGCCGGAGGAGATGCATTTTGATTTCTTCGGCCATCGATTGTATTTTGGGCGTCGTGAGTTCTGTCTAATTACAGGACTACGTTTTGGAGAGGCTCCCCCCTTCCTCCCTTAGCAGACTGCTCCTTCGTTCCTAGGGTTTGGGGCATTTCAGCATCTCGTTTGAAGCTGAAGGCAGCCCGGGACATGATGAAAGAGGGCCTTAGTGCCCTAAGCGACGCCGATGCTGTCCGTGTATGCTTGGTGGTGATCGTGGATATGGGCTTCATGGGCCGTGAGTATAGCCAGACTGCTTCTGAGACGGTCATTAGGGCCGTCGAGGACTTTGATGTGTTTAATAGGTACCCGTGGGGTAGCCATATCTGGACACATTGCTACTCTATTCTGCACCGAGCCATAGCCAGACGCGCCGATCGACATGCAAAGATGAATCTTTGTGGTTTTACATACGCCTTCAAGGTTAGATACGTAGTATAACATAAATAATAATACATACAAACTGTTTGGCTTTCCTTTTTACGTACTTGCTCTTCTTGTGTAATTCCATATATGGATCTTGAAGATGTTTCCCGCAGTCGTCCAATATATCGTCAAGCGCGATGACATATTACTTAGGGGAACCCGTTGGGGCAAGGGCCCTATTTCCCTAAATAGGGCGCTTTGGCTTCAGTTCTTCAGTCAATCTAGACATGTAAGTTCTTTTACTATGTTTACAATGTTGCATACGTTAGTCCCGCTTATTAAATTTTTTATGTTTTATCATATATTTAGCCGCCGCATGCGCCTTTCGCTCACCTTGAGCCTACTGCCGACGAGAGGGAAACGCATTGGTACAGAAACAGCGTGGCCTTTATTGACGAAGAGGCGGAAAGGGCTCGACGTCCCTCTCCTTCCACATCTGACGAAGATGAGGAAGACGACGCGATGCCCTCCTATCAGCCGGCCCGTTCCTCCTCCTATCAGCCGACCCGTTCCTCCTCCTATCAGCCGCCCCCTTCCTCCTCCCATCAAGATCCGACTTCCACCGAGCCATCTTATGGCACCTTACACGAGCTGTGGGACTACGTTCGGGGGCCAATACACACGCGTATTGATAATCTGGAGGGCCTCTACAGACAGTTTCGCGCTGTAAATGTTAGTGTGTAACTTAATTTATCGGTCATGATCTTTTTGTTTGTATACTAATATTACGTTCTAAATTTGTTTTAGCTGTCGAGTACGACGTCGATCCCCGCTCCGTTCGGACAGGGGGCACAGGAGACGTATGCCACCACATCCTATCTGTCATTCCCTGAAAATGTAAGTGACACTGAGTAACCATTATAGTTATATGTTTGTTCCTAATTTTGTAACTATTTTAATGATCAATGTCACGCAGGCCGGGATGTCGGGGGCATACACCTCGCAGATGCCGCCGTTTGGCACGGCATCTTATTCTACTATCTCGGAGACTGTAAGTCACACTGAGTAACCATTATAGTTATATGTTTGTTCCTAAGTTTGTAACTATTTTAATGATCAATGTCACGCAGGCCGGGATGTCGGGGGCATACACCTCGCAGATGCCGCCGTTCGCCACCACAGCATTCACAGACATCTTTGACGGTTCGGCCGGAGAGTATTACAGGCCGGAAATGTCGGGGTCGTCGTACGTCACATAGCCACCTTCCATGCATACTGTAAGTTATTTTGGTAGTTTTTGTTTAATTGTGAACATTTCTTAAATTGTACTTAAAACATCTAATAACTTAATTTTCAGACGATGGGGTCTCCTATTATCGAGGAGCACTTCTCGGAGCCGGAAGATGACCCGATGGATGTTGTAGATCCACAGGTGACCCCGCTCCCTCAAAAGCGGCAACATAAAATTTCAAAATGGTTGAGTTACCCGTTTAGACAACAAGAATCTACGACACCACTGCCCCCTAAAAAGCAAGCAAAGAAAGCGGGGGGGAAACAAGGGAGGAAAGAAGGAGGGAAAGAGAAAGGGAAAGGTGGCTTCACCGGAGCGTCTACCGGCATCCGATATATTGAGGATGTGCAAGACTGGTCACCTCCCCCCCATGATATTTGTCCCTTACTTGAGCCTGGAAATCACCCCCCGCTTTTTCCAAGTATTGCTGGCGGATGACCCTTTGGAGTCTGAGTTACAGGATGTGGTTAGTATGAAGTTTAACTATAGTCATATAATCAAATATATTTATATTACATGTCTAACCATCTATTTTTTATGTATAGCACATGGATTGTTGGGTCTCGCTGCTCCAAAAATCTCGTGGAACAGACACGAGGTGGACCATGATGTACAGTGTTTTCTTTCCCTACCTATTGCTCCCCCATCAAGGTCCCGCCTCTGTGGCCAACTCATGCAATGGCGTGGAAGGGGTTTCTTGGGCTCTCCTCGATGTGGTATGTAAATCGTTTTACTCTTATTTTATTTAAGTTGTTTTGTTGCTAACTAAGTTGTCTAATATTGTAATTTTCAGGTGTACATCCCAATATGCATTCATCCCAAACATTGGCTGCTTGGAGTGTTTGAGCTTGACGCTATGACCATGACCATATGTGACAGCGACAGTGCCAGTCTCTTCAGAGACCAATTGGAAGACCAAATGAGAATGTTTAAAGCTGTGCTATTTGACTTCTTTTGCCGGGTCAAGGACACGAGGCGTCGCGATAGGTCAGAGCTTTTTCGCCATAAGTTGGCCAAGAATACACCCCAGCAGGCCGGGGTGAATGCGGATTGCGGTGTCTGGGTATGCCGTAATGCCAACATGTTGATAAATAACGATGTGGAACAGTATCTATATTATAGAAACTTGCATTTGACAGTACCATATAAATCTGATCTAAATTCTCATTAATTAGCTATGTTTGACTACTTAAAGACTAATTTTCTGCCTAATGAAAGACCTTTATTCAAGAGCAGACGAATATTGCAGTTACTTTTTCAGTCGAATCTTACAGGCTCTTTTTAAACGAATCTTGCAGTGAACTATTCAGACGAATCATGCAGGCAACTTTTTCAGACGAAATCTTTGACCATATCTGATGAAGAACATACATTTTCACGGCTATAAGTAGAAGGCATGATGAAGTAGTAATTCACAACTTCCTATCTATCTTTTATACAAACACACTCTCGCTTTTTTTTAACACCATGGCTGGAGGTTCAAGATCAAGGGGGAACAGGTCGGCGAATGTGGCTGGAACTTCACGTTCGGGAGCCTACCAACCACTGAACGATGGAGCTCGCCGGAGTACCTGGAAGGTACCGAAAACAGACGAGGAGTGGACAAACGGTGGGCGAACTGCAGCCGATTTTCCATTCACGCCTGAGGAGGAAGCAGACTGGGAGATGGCATCCGACAATTACTACTTCGATAATGGCATGAGAACCCCACCAATGTATGATTTTATGCAGACGGGTCTTCGACAAAGTCAACGAATTACTCCCGCAGTGCAAAAAGCCATTGATGAGGCGAACGCCGATATCGAAAAGGTAAAGGGTGTGTGGAACCATAACAGGGGGATTCAGCAGGGGAAAATGGAGTATCTAGCGGAGAAGAAACGACAACTGGCCATGACTAGGGCTCACGTTCGGCAGCTGCAACGAGAGATTAAGGAAGCTGAAGAGGAACTAGAAGAACTCGAATCGGACTACATGGGAATGGAGGACGTGATCAAGGAAAAGGTTAACTTGATCACTGGACTCCAGGACGCCTTCCAGTAATAGATTTCTTTGTTTACCTGCACTGTATCCGTTTCAGTTGGGAAGATGATTTGCAATAATTTCTTAAGTTAATTTCTATATTAAAAACATTAAAATGGAAAGGAAACAATACATTAAAAACCACATAAAATGATAACCTAAAAACTATAGGGACCATTAATGTTTTTTTAATATTGCCACAAACTTCAGGGGCCAAAACTGTAATTTTGGCATATCGCGGGACCACCGCGGGGTACCCTCGCGGGACAGGGGCCAAAAGTGTAAACGCAGGCATTCTTGAGGGGCCAAACCTGTACCGCGGGCATTCTTGAGGGACCTCCGCGGGACTTTTGGCCAAACTCGTATGACACGTGGGCTGGGGCCCGCAATCGTGGGGCCCACCGCGGAATTTTGTGGCATTTCGATAAACTGAGCGAGATTTGTGGTATATTGGTAAGTCAAAGTCAAACTTGGGGTATTTTAATTAATTTCCCTTTTGAAAACCACAAAAAAGAAAACCAATGAGAATTTGTAAATTTTGAGCGATTAAAAGCTATAAGTTAGTTCTTGTCAAACGTGACTTCTTCATCAACTTGTTTGCTAAATATAGCCTAAATATTTACTCGAGGTGCACTTGCGCAACCCTGCGAGATGTATCTCGATTTTAATGTTTCATTTTATTTTTTGAGAGAGCGATAATGTTTGTTTATAAATTTGTTTAATTTAGTTTTTTTAAATTAGTTTAGGTTTAATAATATAATGTTTTTTTATAAAAAAAGAAATTAAGTATTTTGTTAGAATTCAATGATTATCCTAAATATATTTTAAATTCTCTATATTTAAAATGAAATGTTTATCATGTATTTGATTATGTTTATCAGTTAGTTATGAATTCAAACATAAAGCTTTAAAAATTTGTACGCATGCATCATGACTTGTAATCTTGAACTTTAAGTAATGTATATCAATAAATATTACTTAATGCATAAAAACTTGTTTTTAAAAGTTTTTCTCAAATGTTTTATAATATAACATAGATAATTTTCTTTAAACAAATAAATATATGCATTAACAGCATCTCCAACAACTTCCTCATTTTGGAGAAAACGGAGAATATAGGGATTTTGAACTATAATTATGTTTCAACAGCTTCCCTAAAACTATCTCTAAAATAGAGAAAATAGGAGAGAGAAAAGAGTTTTTCTCCAAATATGGAGATAACCCAAAAAATGATTACTAGATAAAAGCACCAATAATTTTTTTTAAAATAAATATTTAGAGATAAAAATAATATTTTAATAGATGAATTGAATTTTTTTTAATTTCATAATCAATGTTTATTTCTCCAAAATGAGAAATCTGTTGGAGATGAATGTAATATATTTTTTAGAGATTTTGACTTTTGGTTCTCCATTTTGGAGAAATTTTGGGAATCTGTTGGAGGTGCTCTAATTAGGCGATTTTTTTTCAAGAGTGTGTTTGGTACGTAGACAGTACAAGACATGACAGAACATGACAGATGTTCATTGATTGGTTACCACTGAATAGCAAAAGTCATAAACACAAAAGTTCAAATGTTCATCATCGTGTAAGATAAGACCTAAACACACGTGTTCAAATGTTTACCAACTAACATGAATCGCATGCTTAACTTTTTAGTATGGTCTTTAGAAATGATGGCTTGAATTCATCATTTATGTCATTCCATAGGCGTAGTTGAACTGGATTGTCTGCAAAATACATACTAATAGCAACACATTGGTCATTATCAAAACTCATCTCCTTTAACTCATTGGGCATACTTTGCAAACCCTAAGTACCAACACCCAATACCAACTTACCCATTTCCTCGGATATCGAGTTAAACCAATTTCAATCGTTTTAATTACATTCTCATCAACACTAAGTTTTATCCTTCTCTTGTGGAATGGAGGATGCGGAGTAGAGGTGGCCAAACTGACCCGACCCGACGGGCTGACCCGAACCGAAACCGGCCAAGAACCGGTTCTGGCCCGACCCGGTCAAGAACCGGTTTCAAGCCCGAGAGCCGGGACCGGTTCGCGTATATAGGAATTTCCTCGGCCCGACCCGGCCCGACCCGGGACCGGTTCGTGACCCGGTTCGTGGCCCGACCCGATTTTTTTCAGAAAACTAATATAGCCGTTATAGAGCCGTTTGGAACCCCTTGTGACCGTTTTTTGCCTTAAAAAACACCCTCCAAACCCCTTATAAATACTAGGGGTGTTATGGAGGTCATCACCACCTTACATTGCTTACAAAACGCAAAAAACGCTTACAATTCTCATTTCTCGGCTCTCGTTATATTCGTTTCTCGCAAAAAACGCATACAATTCTCATTTCTCGGCTCTCGCTATATTCGTTTCTCGCAAAAAACGCATACAATTCTCTAGTCTCTACTCTCTAGTCTCTACTATCAAAAAAATGGCCGAACAAAATTACATCGTTGTTGCCGACCTTTCACGAAAAGCAGCGGTTTGGGAGAATTTCAACTTGGTAAAATTTCCCGACGGTACAAAAAAAGCGCAATGCAAACGGTGTGGAGATTTCCTAAAACCCGAATCAAATAGCACGTTAAAGCGCCACTTCGAGGAAAGATGCAAGAGGTTGAAATCGGGTGACGATCCAACTCAACCCATACTTGACAATTCCGGTCAAGTATGGTCGTATGATAATGATCTTGCCCGAGAAATGCAAATGAAATGTGTCATTCAAATGGCGTTGCCGTTCGGACATTTCGACAATCCTCACATTACAAACATGATCAAAAATGGGTTCCAACCACGCTACAATGGTTTGGTAAGTCGTCAAACTCTTAAACGTGATGCTTTAAAATATTGGAATAAGGTTCAAAAAATTATGCGAGAAATGTTTTTAAACTTACCCAACAAAGTTTCTTTAACTTGTGATGTATGGAGCGCACCATGCGGATTGCCAGATTCTTATATATGCATAACGACACATTGGATTGTGCCGGGATCGTGGCAATTATGCAAACGTGTAATCACGTTTGAGCTCTTTGGTTCGCCACATTCGGGTGAGCGTCAGTTTTCTATAATTATGAGATGTCTTCAATATTATAATTTAAAAAATAAAGTTATTAGTATTTCGTTTGATAATGCTAGTAATAATACGGCATGCGTAGACCGATTACGTTTGGCTTTATCCCCTATTTTAGAGGGAAAATTATTTCATACACGTTGTTGCGCACACATAATAAACTTAGCCGTTCAAGACGGCTTAAGTAAACTTAATGAGCCTTTAACTAAGTTTAGGCTTATGTTACGCCGAATTTTCACAAGAAATAAAAAAATGCAAAACTTATATAAAGATTATTGCAAACAAGTCGGTTTTAGAGCTTTGGGACCGGCGCACGATATGCCGGTTCGATGGAATTCGACTTGGAAAATGATGGATAATTTATTAAGACAACAACAATATATTCAAGCATTTTATAACATTCATTACCCGGATAACACGATAACTCAGGATGATTGGACAATGATTCATCGCTTTCACGATATTTTGGGCGATTTCAAAACTGCAACAACTTTGTTATCCGGTGTTTATTATCCAACGAGCCCTTTACTTTTAAATCAACTTTATATTTTGGCAAGTAAAATTGCTCAATACGAACAGGATTTGCACTTTCACGACGTGGTGAAACCAATGAAAGAAAAATTGGTAAAATATTTTAAAAAGATCCCCTTCACTTTTCTTTGTGCCGCGGCATTAAACCCGTTTTTAAATGTTACGGGTGTCGAAGTTTTAATACAAGCAATATGTGTATCGTTTGGTTTGGATTCTCTTACAAATTCTAGCTTTTCAAGGAAACGCATACAACAATTTAATACTGATTTTCATGAATTATATGAGATTTATAGAGTTAATTATGGGGGAGGAAGCCAACAAACCCCTACACCTCAAATGTTTTCACCGGGTTCTAGTAGCAGTCGTGGCCGAAACCGAGAAGACTTAATGCAAACTTTAATGCAATCGGTTGTCATGGAATCTTCTAAAAAAGCTAGATATGATGGGGATAATTTGGGTGAATTCAATCAATACGTACGTACTAATTTTATAACGGCATCTTTCACAAACGTCGTAGATGTTGAATCCCTAGATTTATTAGAATGGTGGAAAAGTAAACAATCAAGTTTCCCAATTATGGCCACTATTGCACTTGATATACTAACAATCCAAGCTAGTACTGTAGCTTCGGAGTCGGCCTTTTCTCTTAGTGGCAGGATCATATCGGAGCGTCGGACAAAATTAACCCCAAAATCGGTGGAGTGCTGCGTATGTCTGAAGGATTACTTGGATGGAGAAGACCGCATTCAAAATCGAACGAACCTGGAGGATGATATAGAAGGCGTGGAAGAAAACTTATTCGAAAACGACACGGATGAACTACTAAGTACGCCGTCTGTAACCGATACTTCTGATGTTGGTAGTCTCGTATATGACGAAGATGTAGACACCGACCGCCTTGACGATCAAACGGCTATTACACGACTGATGCAGTACAATACTCTTGAAGACTACAATCCAGATCAGAATCCATACTACGCTCCATACAATCCATTCAACTATAATCCATTCAATTACTATCCGGGACCGGGTGATGGGAGTGGAAGTTCGGGAGCGGGACCTTCGAATGTTTAGAATTTATGTATTGTAACTTGTAAGTTTGTAACTTAAAATTATATATAAATTATAAAACGTAAAAGTGTATTTTAGTGATATATATTATAAATAAAACGTATTTTTAAAGTGTATTTTACTTATCCAATTATTCCAATCCAATTTTTTTGTTAAAGTTTAGTAATTAATTATTATACAAAGAAAGTAGTTTAAAAACATAAAAACCGCAGGCCCGATTTGAAAACCGGTTCTCGGCCCGACCCGGCCCGGTTTTCATAAAACCGGGTTTATATACACTTAAACGGGTCAGATGTTTTCGGTTTAAACCCGGCCCGACCCGACCCGGTTCTCACCTGACCCGGTTCTTCTTGTTACTGTTTGGAACCGGGTTGTCCCCCGACCCGACTCGGCCCGAACCCGATTTTTGGCCACCTCTAATGCGGAGCGACATTAGAAGGAGTAGACAAAGGCACATTAAATTATTCGGTCTCGGCATCGGCTTCATTTTCTAGATTGATGTTCTTCATTACATCAGCGACAGATTCCGCCAACGATCTTGTAGCCCGATCTTTCTCAAATGTCGTCTTCAATCGTTCATAATGGGGAAACGGTTGGTTGGCAATATGTTTTTGCTTGGATGTTTCTATTAAAACCAAAAATTGTATAAATATATATAGACGTTATTCTACACCATCGATTTACTGTGATGTTAAAACAAAAATAGAAGGTAAAAGCATAAATCGATTAGCTGATTTAAAACAACTAGAAAATCGATGTTAAAACAGAAAATCGATGTTAAAACAGAAAATCGATGGTATATAATAACGTTTTTAAAACAGAAATCGATGTTGTATAACTGTGATAATCGAACAATCAAAAGAAATCGATGAAACAAGAAATCCGATTAGAAGAAATCGATTAATTGTTCTGATCAATTAAACAAAAAAATCGTTACATGATGATAGATCGATTCGATGAGTGAGTTGTGAAAGAGGTGTGAGAACCGAGCAAGAGGGAGGCATGAAACTGATGAGAGCGTATTTATTTTTAGGGGTATTTGGGTACATATGTCCTTGTTCCATTTAGTTCCAGGAGTAAGAGGGAACACACGTGTTCCACTTGTGTTCTACCTAGTTGTAGATTGTTCCATATAAAGGCACGCTAAACATGAGACATGTTTGTTCTGTCATGTCTTGTCCCACTATGTTCTTCGTACCAAACGCATCCTAAGAGGTGTTGATGTCTGAAGTTTTCTTTCACCTTTTATTTTTAAGAGGTGGTGCTGAAGTCTGAAATCTGAATCAATAAGACTGTTTGTTTTTTTAAACTGGCAAACGTCTGAATATGTACAATTGTCTATTTTATCTCTCAAAATGTTACATCGTTGAATTTATAAAAACATCAATTCATTTTTAAAAATTATACTACCATCCATTTTTAACACATTCAAAAGTTCAACTGAAATGCGTAAATTAATTCAAATACAATAGAAAATATGAACAACGTTTCATAATAACTTAAATTAATCTTTATTTTGCCTTAATTGTGTCACAATATCTTCCCCTACCCCAGCTTTACCCTCATGCAATTGAACCTCTTCAGCTTCATCATCGTCATCGTCCCTAGCTTATTGATTTGATCATATTCAGAAAATAACTCATCACTTAAACCTTCCTTTCGAATTTTGATTCTATTAATTTTGTATGTTTCGATCAAAATCAAGTAGACTGCCTATTTATAATTTTAAACCAAAGTAATAGAGTATGATTTATGATTTGTGACGAGAAACATATTGTTTAGTTGAACTGAACCGTCTATAATTTAGAGATGCACAAAGAAGTCCAAACCCGATCTTGACTGGGAAAAAGCCTTGACCCGACCATAAAGCCCAAAAATCCCAAAAAAAATCGAACCCCAGTTAAAGCCCAGCCTAAAAAAGCACGATCAGGCTCTCTTTCAACCCCAAAGTTCGGTCTGACCCAGACATGCAAAATCCAGACTTTTTTTAACTTACCATAAAACGAGCACGGAAGACCTAAGGTCCACTCCGAGGCCCGACCTTAAACTCCCAATATGCCAACTTTTTTCAAGGCCTAGTTAAAGCGCTGCCCAAAAAACCTCGGCCTGGAAAAGCGCAATCGGGCCCCAACTCGTACTTGAAAAACCCATAATTTTTCTTGCTACTGAAAACAGGCTTTAAAGGCTCGAGTCTAGATCCTCAGGTCTTGTGCATCTCTAATGTATATTAGGGGTGTGCATCAGGTTACCGAACTATAACCGTGAAATAAGAATAATTGGACCATTCTAATTTGGTTTGGTCTGAAACCCGACCATGAACTTGGTACATGCTTGATTTGTGTAAAAATCTTGAACTGAGTTTTGAACCAAATGTAGCCACTTTTGATCCTTGCTCAATTTTTTAATCATGTTGGAATTCTTATGAAAAATATCTATTCAAATTTGGTCCAAATCAGTCAAGTCCATTAACTTTACAGATTTTCTTTAGACAAAACTTATGGTGTGGCTGACATATGCGCTATAAACACGGTTGGTTGAACCATGCATATATACTTACTTGTGTTGATTTTTTTATAACAAATTTTGTTTTTTAAAATATATTTAACAATTGATTTTGATTTCCTAAACTTAGGGGTCGTTTACCTAATCATTTACCCGGGTAAGTGCTTATCGTTAAAATTTAACACTATCACCTACTTCTCGGGTAAGATTTTAGTCCACCAAAATGACATCGTATGCAATAATTTAGCCGGTAAGCGCTAACCGTGGTAAGAGTCGTCGCACTCACTTACCGGGTAAGACTCTCGGTCCTTGCTTTCGACTCTCGATCCTTGATTCCGCTCTTACCGGGTAAGATTATTGGTCCTTGCCATATTCATCCAGTAAGCTAATATGACTTGGTAAGCACTTACCCGGATAATTGATCAACTCAAATACCAAATTTACAAAAAGAAAAGAGTTTGGTTAACCATAATATGTTTGCTCAAGGATATTATGGTCTTATTTTCTTATTACCGGTTATTAATCTCACAAACATATTCAGATTTTATAGATTTAACGAAGAGTTAGAATCATATATTTTATTATCTTTACAATATTATAAAATATAAAATATAGAAATTATTTATTATCTTTACAGTATTATCTATATTATATTATAAAGCATTTAAGAAAAACTCTTAAAAACAATTTTTTATGCAAAGCATATTACTTAAAATTTAGGATTACAAGTAACTGATGCGTAAGTACAACTTCTTAAAACTACATATTTGAATTCATGACTAAGTAACGAATAAATATAATCAAATGCAGGATAAACATCTCATTTTAAATATAAATAATCTAAAATATAATTAAGATAATCATTGAATATTAACAGAATACCTAATAAAAACTGAAAATTTAAATTAAACAAATTTATAAGAAAAACATTATCGCTTTCTCAAAACCATACAAACTGTATAATAAAAGTTGACAAATACCAAATATAAAACGAAACACTTATATCGAGATATATCGCGCTGGATTGCGCGAGTACATTTCTAGTAAAACATAAACATTGAATATTTTTTTAAACGACAAGACATAACATCTTAAAAATAAAGGTTATAATTTACTATTTTATTCGTATAATTTTTTTAAATATCTACGTTTTAACTACAAAAGAATAACTGATAAATATGGTGCGTTCCGGTGAGAAGTGGTTATTAACCGTTGGATGAGAAATGTATGAACATTAGGATGAGATGTACCGAAATAAGATGCACCAAGATACATCGGATCAATTCTCTTTTAAACCACGGTCCATGAAAGAGTATTTGATTAAAAGTGATCAACAATTTAAAAACATTTCTCACATTTTATTTTTTTTATACAAAAAATGACACTTCTTAGGTGATGTCCCGGTAAATATACTTATATACTTATATATACATAATAAGTGTTCAATCATACTAAGAGCGCGTTTACCAAATGCTTATCCGGGTAAGTGCTTTTACCGGTCAAATTTAACATTATCATTTACTTATCGGGTAAGACTTTAGTCTGCCAAATCAGTTTCGCATGCAACAATTCACCCGGTAAGCGCTAACCGTGGTAACAGTCGTCGCCATCACTTATCGGGGTAAGACTCTCGGTCTTTTCATTCGCTTTTACCGGGTAAGATATTTGGTCCTTGCCATATCAATCCAGTAGGTAATCTGACTTGATAATCGTTTATCCTGGTAAGTGTTTGGTAAACAACCCCAAATATAACATAATATTTTATAGTTTTTCAATGAGTAGTGGAACGGCCGGTGTCGAAACAAGTTTAGGTGGGGTTAGGGGTAGGGGACCACGACCAAGCAACCTTTTTGCTTACAGCTCATTAAATGCAATTTTATTTCTTAGACTACCCGGAAAAAAGAGAATTGCACGTGACCCCCACCCTCCAAAATCACGTGCGTTCGCGTGACCCTAATCCATGAAAGTAGGAAGTTAACGTCCGGTTAAAAGATTAAGGGCGTGTTTGGTATACTAAATAGGACATAATAGAATAGAACAGAGTCTACTGTTCTATGTTTGGCAGAACTTTTATGTAGAACAGACTGGAAAACAAGGTGGAACAAACTGGAACAGACTTGTTCCACCCCCAACCCATAGAACAAGCTGGAACAAGGTGAAACAGACTTATGTTTTACTAATATAATCTCAAAATAAAATTTAATTATCTTCTAAAACATCAAATAAACCTTCTATTTCATGTTTTATTCATTCTTTAAATCTATTAAGGGTAATTGATCAATGTTATTTATTCTGTTCTGTCCAAATTTGTCTTACCAAACGTGAAACAACTGTTCCGTCCGGTTTTGTCCCACCTTGTCCTGTCATATCCCGTCTACGTACCAAACACACCCTAAATGTACAAAATATAAACGTATTTTAAATCAAAAGGGAATTACACTAGTGATTTAGTGATCGATTCAAATTTTGGTAAAACAAATTATTTATACTCTCATACTCGTGATCTTTAATTTTTCATTTTCATTACACCTATCACCTATCGTTCTTTTATTTAACAATGTTAGTTAACAATCATTATAAAAGACTGGTCAGTTTTTAAACAAGTTATAGGGACCAAAAGTGTAATTTGCTCTAATATTCAACGTGATTCACGGTTTTTTTAACTTTTTATTAAAAAAAATTATACATCTAATTACAAATCAAACTTCTTAAAATAAATTACATATTTACAAAAATCTTTATACTTATTTAAAAGCTATTAAACTCATAGAAAAATAGCTTTGACCCAAAAATGAAAAGAGATAGGCATGAGAATTTGACCCGATTCGTTGGAGAACCCGGTCCACCCGCCTAGTCGGGGATGAAGACGAGGGGTCAGGGACAAGGATTGAGGTCCCTGCCCCATTCCCATACCTAAAAAGAGGCATAAGGCTGGAGCTTTTTCGAGGTTGGGTCCAACTTTTTGAGTCCGTTTTTTGTAGACATGAATAAAGTCTGGATCAAAAGTCAAGCATTTGGGTGTAAAAGTGAGCCCAACTAAGGGGCCGTTTACAAAACGTTTAGGATTTTTTTAGTGTTGTATCTTATATTAACCCCTTAATATATATAGGATTTAATTTTCAATGTTGACGCACTTGGAACATTGCAAAATCCCATTTTTCATGGATGGGTAAGATTCAGAATAGAAATTGATAACATTCAAGTTGTTTTATAAAAGGACAAGTGATTAAATGATATCTACTAACCTTGTGAATGTAGAATAAGAATTCAATTCACCTAGTAGTACAATGGACAATAATTGAGTAATTGTTTTACAAATCAAATCAAAATAAGTAATTTAAATGAATTAACTGTTTGTAAAATAAAAAAACATATATCAACTATCATTGATGATCTTAGCTTAGAACTAATTGAGTTGTGCTAGACAAAACGACTATTTTATACTCAAATCTACAAGCAAAATATGATTTATAAGAGCATCTCCAACATATTTATCATTTTAGAGAAAATGAAGAATATAGGGATTTTGGGCTCTACTTTTACTCCAACAGCTTCCTCAAAACTATCTCCAAAATGGAAAAATTAGGAGAGAGAATGAGTTTTTCTCCAAAAATGATTACCAAGTGAGAGAACCAATAGAAAACTTTGTAAATAAATATGTAGAGAGAGAAATAATATTTTAATAGATGAATGAAATATTATAATCAACGTTTTTTTCTCTAAAATGGATAATCTGTTAGAGATGAATGTAATTTCTTTTTTAGAGATTTTGACTTTTGACTCTCCAGTTTGAATTTTTTTCAAACAAGCTGTTGGAGATGCTCTAAGTTTGAACCGGTTCTAGTCCTTGTAAAGTTATTAGGGTGTTTCCTTAGAACTTTTAAATACTTATAAAATTATCCAAACATAGGTTATATTTTTGAAGGAAAAGATGAAAAATATATTACATAGTAAAAGGAATCTTGTGGATCAAAAATATTGTGATTAATATCTTGCAATAGATCTTATTGGGATTGCTAAAAATATTCTATACGACGGTTCTCACCTACTCTTTTCTCACACAATAATTGAACATGGTCGACATTGATAATAGTGAATATTTTATATATTTATAGTTAGTTATTTACATGTTTGTTTTGATATTTTGTAGGTTTTGTGAGATTGACAAATTTAAAGATTTTTTTTTCTTTTAAACACATCTCTCGTTAAATTTACCTTGAAGTTTTTTTAGTAAGAAGTTTCTTTTTAAAATGGGTGATTAGCAAGTTAATACAATGAAATTATTTTATAGTTTTCATTGCATTAAATGTTGTCCTTTAGTTTTAACATGTGTCTTCGTTGTTTATCTGATGCATGTTTGTATTTTTCACCCAGCCTTTTGTGTTGATGTAGACAAATGTTAACTCTTCCCATTATTTTGTGTGTAGACGGAACAATAAAGTATGACAACTATTTAAATAATACTTTGGAACATACTTAATACTGACACACTTTTGTATGTTCTCATACTATAACACCCTCAAATTTAGAAAAAAAAACAACTAATTAAAATTTTCAATAAATACATCGAATAAAGGGTAAAATCCATTTCTACAATTCAAAACTTGACAATCCCTCAATGGTTCTAAGTTTATGATTGACAATAAATAATTCAAGTCTTATACAAAGACTAAATAAGGTTGAGTGTTACTAAAACCCACAACGAGTTGCTAATCCTAAAGTGTGGAAAACTTCACCCAAAAGTTACTCTCTTCTCTGGTCGAAACTCAAAGTCTTAATATCACGCTTCTCAAGTCCATCGGTCACACTACGTCACTACCATCATCGAATGTTTAAACATCTTAAGGCAATAATCAAAAACTAAATCAGCTAACCTTACAAATTCTTTACGAAACAATGTCGATTCATAAGCCTGTGGTTCTAATCCAACCAATAACTCCGACCCGAAATGGTCAACTTAATGTACTCATCATGTTTAATTGTCACTCAAAGTGACAATGCTATAAACATTAACTTCTTCAGATGACTATTCATTAAGAACTTATCCACTACCCCATCGATCATTGCTTGAAGGAGTTTCAAGCATACACATGTAACATGTAAGTTCACCATAACACTGGCTAGGTGCAATTATGAACGTACCATACATGAAAATCCTTGTTACCCTCATCATGATTTCTGATTCTAGTGACTCTATCGACCTCAAAATATCTTATCCTGAAGTTCCTACTAATACAATCTCACTTTCATCGACTTAGAAAAACGCTAGTTTGAGTCTAGGTATCCAAAATCAACATCGAAATCTCTCAAACTTATGCTTTGATACGAACTTGTAACTGTAATAACCAGGTATTTTATTTAAATTAAATTTAAATATTTTATAAGTCTTTACTATAGTATTTGAGGAATTAGAAGTTAAAAGGGTAAGTTTTAAATTGTATTGGGAAGTTTGGGGTGAGTTATGTCAATTAAGAGAAAAGTGGGGTTTAATTGGTTAAAGGTGAAAACAATCTTCACCCAAAACCGACTCAGTAGTCTAATTAGAGGAAATATCTCATTTTTGAGACTTTTAAGCAAAACCCAAATAGTGTGTGTGTGTGAATTTGTTCACGGCAGAGAAAGAGAGAGAAGAAGAACCATCAAAGAAGAAGAAGAAGAAGAAGATTAAAGATACTCAGCTGGGATTTTGTGTTTGGTGCAGTAAAATCAAAGAGGTAATTTTCTGATTTAAACTCTCTTTTATGAGAATTAGGTTTCATATGAACTTTGAAGTGGGTTTAGGTAATTTTAGAAGAATTTGTGAATTTAGTTACAATTTTAGGTGTTAAAAGGAGTTTAGAACACTTCTGTACAAAATCTGGGTATAAGATGGATTCCTGCAAATGAACTGAACTTTTCTGAAAAAGACGATGAACAGTGTTTTTGTTAAAACTAGGAATTCGCAAGCCTTGGTTGCGAAAAGTCCACTTTGCGCAAGTAACTAAAACGCAAAGTTAGGATCTCGCAACAGTTGGTTGCGAAAAGTAAGGAACTCGCAACTGTGGATTGCGAGAAGTGAGATTTTCGTAACTGTTGGTTGCGAAAAGTAAGGAACTCGCAACTATGGGTTGCGAGAAGTGAGGTTTTCGTAATAGTGGGTTGCAAAAAGTGTGAATTACCTGTTTACGTGTTAAAGAGTATGTACATTTTAATTTGTTTCAGATACTAAGGATCAGGGTTAAAAGTTAATCTGTTTGAGGAAAGTTTGAAGGACCTTTGCTAAAAAGATCAGGTGAGTTTTACTTTAAAAAGTATTTTACTGGAATGCATTATGTGAATAACGAATATTTGATAAAGTGTATGAATATGTCATACGTGAGTGATTATAATATATTGAGATAGTATAATTACGTGAGTATTATATGAAATTATAATACGTGGCCGGGCTTTGGACCGGTGTGATAAATTGGCTCGCAACCAATTGATATTGGCCATTGGTGGAGGGATAAGGTGGAATGAGACAAGTATGATACATAAATGCTAGTTGGTATTAACTTACGTGTGATGTATGTGTATTTATATAAAGAGTGTATTATATAAATGAATTTTTTAATGAATTACAAATGTCAGGGATTTACTCACTAGACCCTTAGGTCTAACCCTCATTTTCTGTTTTAAAAATCATGTATTCCAGGTGGCGGATCCGGTAAGAGCAAATAAGTAGGACTATTGAAGGATAACTTTTGTGAAGAAGTCAGTTTAGAAGTCATGGATGTATTTTTTTGTACTTGAGACTTCGTTGTTATTAAACATGTAATTAATTTGTAAAAGTTTGTACTGAATTATCTACTATGTTTTGCTAGATTGTGGGACCGTAGGTGAAATATGGTGTACCTTTTTAATGATATCATGATATGGAATGTATGTTATTTGTATATATCTGAGAACCGGGTTGTTACAGATGGTATCAGAGCCCTAGTTTAAGGGATTTAGGTATTAGTATCTGTACCTAGACTTAAACTGCATGCGAAGTAGGATGTCCCTATTATTTTAGAACCTGGGGATGCTATGTATAAGAGGTAGAAGGAACATCATGTAAGGTAATTTCAAATTACACCAGGCCAGTGTAATTATGATCTTACAGGTACATGTTTGAACTGGAATACCTTGTTATATGGGGTATGTGCTTATGTGTATATTAACTTTGTTTGAATCTACAGAATGGCAAGTGGCACTAGACAAAGGAATCAAAGAGGAGGAAGGAATTCGGGTGGAGAAAATCCACCATTAGGAACGGGGGGAAGAGGAGGAGATCGTGGTAGAGGCAGAACCGGAAGGGGAACTGGGGGTCGAACTGGAGGTAGAACACAATCGCATGGTACGGAATTTGTTACACGGGATGACCTGATGGCTGAAATGGGGAGGCTACAGGATAATATACAAGCTATGTTTGAACATAATCGTCACAACGAAACTGAAAGACCGAATCCGGAACACGAAGTTGAAATGCCACTTACCTCTACTGTTTTACCGGTGATGAAAAGGTGTGACTATAAAATGTTTCTTAGTTGCAAGCCCCCTACATATTCAGGAGATCGGGATCCGGTAAAAGCAATGAGATGGCTAAAAGAAATAGAGGCCATCTTCAAGACGTGTAAATGTGCTGAACAAGATAAAGTACTTTATGGAACTGCAATGCTAAAAGGTGATGCTCTGTATTGGTGGGAGGCTCATACAGAATCGAGAGAAGCGGATGTATATACTACTTTTTCATGGGAGGAATTTGTGTTAGCTTTCACAACACACTTCTGTCCACAAGCTGCTGTCAGACAATTGGAAGAAGAATTTATGAATCTACAGCAAGGGAATTTGTCAGTCAGAGATTATACTGCTAGATTTTTAGAAAAATCTCGTTTTGCAGGATATTATGTTGCTACCGAAAAGATGAAAATGGAGAGATTTATCTATGGGTTAAATTCAGAAGTTCGAAGACTGGTGACTGCAACAAGGCCAGATACGTTTACAGCTGCTGTGGATGCTGCAGAAAATGTCGAACGAGACAATAAAAGGGATGCCGGTGATAAGAGCTTGGGGAAAAGGAAATGGGAAGGACCACCACAGCGTCCAAAGAAATCTAGATTCCAGAGGTTTGATAACCGTCCGTCGTTCCGGCCAGCGGAAAGACCATGTCCGAGATGTAATCGCTACCATCAAGGAAATTGTCAAGTGGAATCTCGGGTTTGTTTTAAGTGTGGGAAAACCGGTCATGTTGTTAAAGATTGTCGATCAACGCGGTTTTGCTTTTTGTGTAATTCTCCGGATCACCTTCAATCAGACTGTCCACGAGGTAGAATACAACAAGGGGGTACATCCGGGAAACCAGCCATTACTAGACCAGTAGTCCCAAGAATAGAACCGCAAAAAACGAGGGGCCGTACATTCCAAATGACAGCTAAAGAGGCGGAGGAAACTCCAGATGTGGTCACAGGTACATTTTTCATAAACTCCACGCGTGCTAAGGTGTTATTTGATTCCGGTGCAAACCGATCTTTTGTGTCTCCCTCCTTTGCTGCTCACATGCATTTAGAGCCTAAAATGTTAAAACATGCTTTATTAGTAGACACAGCAAATGATAACCAAGTGGCAGTTAAAGAGGTTTTTGATTGTTGCATGATAAATATAGAGGGGTGTGGGGTACCGATACAACTATTTCCTATAAAGTTGATCGAGTTTGATGTGGTCGTAGGGATGGATTGGTTAGCTAAAAATCGGGCTAACATAGTTTGTGATAAGAAAATAATCAACGTTGTTTTACCTGATAAGAGGGCAGTAGTGATCTATGGTGATCGTAAGAATCATCAGTCCAATCTTATATCTATGATAAAAGCCCGTAAATGTGTTAGTAAGGGTTGCTCGAGTTATTTAGCCTATGTGATAGATAGTAGGCCTGAAAAGATTAAGTTGGAAGATATCCCCATCGTTAGTGAATATCCAGAAGTTTTTCCTGAAGACTTGAATAGTCTTCCTCCTGTTAGACAAGTAGAATTTGGTATAGACCTGGTACCTGGAGCCACTCCAATCGCTCGTGCGCCGTATAGACTAGCACCTCCAGAAATGAAAGAAATGATGGCACAGCTTCAAGATTTATCCGATAAGGGCTTCATCAGACCTAGCTTTTCGCCTTGGGGTGCACCAGTTTTGTTTGTAAAGAAGAAGGACGGTTCAATGAGAATGTGTATCGATTACCGGGAGCTGAACAAGCGTACGATCAAGAACAAGTATCCACTTCCAAGAATTGATGACCTTTTTGATCAATTAGTTGGAGCTTGTTACTTCTCCAAGATTGATCTCAGATCTGGCTACCATCAGTTGAAGGTTAAAGAAGAAGATGTTCTAAAGACTGCTTTTCGCACTAGGTACGGCCACTACGAATTCTTGGTAATGCCTTTCGGATTGACGAACGCCCCGACCGCTTTTATGGATCTAATGAATCGGGTATGTAAGCCTTATCTCGATAAATTTGTCATTGTGTTTATCGATGATATACTTATTTATTCCCGATCCAAAGAGGATCATGCGCAACATCTTCGTTTGATTTTGGAGTTATTGAAGAAAGAAAAGTTGTACGCTAAGTTCTCTAAATGTGAATTCTGGTTGCGGGAAGTTCAGTTTTTGGGTCATGTAGTTTCAGAAAAGGGTATACAAGTTGATCCAGCGAAAGTGGAAGCAATTGAAAGATGGGAACCGCCAAAGACGGCAACCAAAGTACGTAGTTTTCTGGGTCTAGCTGGATACTATCGGAAATTTATAAAAGACTTTTCCCGAATCGCGACGCCATTGACTAAGCTAACTCGGAAAAATTTAAAGTTTGAATGGAAAGCAGAACAAGATGAGGCATTCAGAATATTGAAGGAGAAACTCTGCAGCGCGCCGATATTAGCATTGCCAGAAGGTTCCGATGATTTGGTGGTCTACAGTGATGCTTCTAAACTAGGATTGGGATGTGTACTTATGCAACGTGGAAAAGTGATTGCCTATGCTTCTCGTCAGCTAAAGGATCATGAAAGACAATATCCTACTCACGATATGGAGCTTGCAGCAGTGGTCTTTGCATTGAAGATTTGGAGACATTATCTTTATGGTTCTAAATGCAAATTTTCACTGACCATAAGAGTCTCCAACATCTTTTCGATCAGAAGGAACTGAATATGAGGCAAAGAAGATGGTTGGAATTGGTAAATGATTATGATTGTGAAATCCTTTATCACCCCGGGAAGGTGAACGTGGTAGCCGATGCATTAAGTCATCAAGAAAGAAGTGGAACGATAAAGGCGATATCGCTACGAGCTGAACTCCTTCCAAGTATCTTTGACGAATTGCTGAAGTGCCAAATGGATGCTTATCAGGAAGAAAGTTTGAAATCAGAACGGTTAGTGGGAATATCAGCATTGCTTGGGAAAAATGACCGTGGGTTATTGTGTATGGGAAACAGAATTTGGGTGCCTCGTTTGGGTGGATTACGTGATCGTGTACTACAAGAAGCTCATTAATCTCGATTTTCTATTCATCCAGGTACAAATAAAATGTATAGAGATTTGAAACAATTCTATTGGTGGCCGGGAATGAAGAGAAGTGTTGCTAAGTATGTGGAA